>JAJHPE010000004.1:5470875-6070875 GCA_024447655.1 Carex scoparia
TTTTTGGGACCCAACTCTCTATTTGTCCAGAGAAAATCTGAACCGTTGATTGTGTAAATCTCAGCCGTTCATCAATAGACATATAAATCTCAGCCATTAATAAATTATTCTGATTTTATGTATCTCTTTCATATTGATAAGCATGTAGAAATCTTAATTTAGTTGGATAGATACCCACCACTTGAAAATTATATGATCCTCTCCTCTTCTCTTTGCTGCACGGAACGCCTTTTTCTCTTCCCGAAGTCCTTTTTCTCTTTTCTTCTTCCCCACGCTCTTTTTCTCTTCCCCACGCCATTAACTCAAAGAGAAGAAAGAGAGATTGAGAGAGAGAGATATTTCACCGAAACCCTAGAGGGAGGGGCGCAGGTATGAGTGGGTACGGCCTACCCTCGAGTGCCCGAAGTCATCGCCCGTGTGGGAGAGAAAGGGCGACGTGACAGGTGCGTACGGTTTGGCGTGAGGAAGAAGCCCTGGAAAGGCGGGGTACATTGGAAGCCACATGGACACATGGTGTTCCAGCTGCTCCACTCCGGTTGCCACGTGGCGGCCATAGTTAATTCTAATGGCGCCGACAAAGGTTGTGACGGAGTACACCAAATCGGGTCGATCCACGTGCAAAGGCTGTGGAAAGGGTATCGGTTCGGGCTCACTACAGATCGGATCTTCTGGCAAGGGTCCGCAAGGGTTCGATGTGACGAAATGGTACCATTTAGATTGTTTTCCAGTCAAGTCGAACCCGATTGGTTCAGTGGAGGATATAGTAGGTGTTGCTTCGCTAAAGGTGTGTATTCTTTTTTGGTTGTGATTTATGGTGAGGTTATGTTAATAATAAATGATGGATTTAAGGGTTGCTTTTCTAGGAAGCAGATAAGGAGGCTTTAAGGAGCCTGGAAGCTGGTGCATCTTCTAATGGAGATAAAAATGTTTTCCCCTATTTCTCTAAGATTTTGTGTTGTATTTATCTATGATTTGTTGTTACCAGATTAGGAATGTGGTCGGTTTATTTTGGTTTTTGTTAGTAGCAATGTCATAAAGCACAGTTACTCTTTCAGTAGCAAAAAAGCTAACTTAAATAATGAACACATTGAGCTAAAAATTACAAGAAACACTTTCTGTGATATTAGATTCTCCCTGTGGTTTTAAAACTTGCTGCTGTAAATTATTACTTTCTCATAGATTTACTGATTCAAATATATCCCATTTGCGGATTATTGTAAGGTTATAGTTTGACACAGATTTTCTTATCTGATTTTTTTTTTGTTACTAAGAAGAGAGATTGTGATGGTGCCAGCCAATCAGATGATTCCCCCATGAAGAATAAGCAAAATGTGAGAGTATATTTTCCTTTCTAATATTTGTGTTTATGAAGATACACATAAATCAAAATTGCTGTTTTGTTCGATTCTATTTTGTACCAAAAAGAATTTACAGAAGATTTATTTTTCAATAAGAACCTTGTATCTATTTCTTTTTCTTATGTGAAGATTCCCAATTTTGTTTTTGTTTTTACCAGTACCAATCTGTTTATTTTATTTTAGGTATCTTCAGACACTAGAGATGGCGAAGATATTGAATTCTCTGATCCTGAAATCAAAGACAATTACAAGGTAACACACCAATTATCTTTATGTGTGATCTTGGTTATTGAGGATCTTCAATTGAACATCAAATGGTCTTATTTTTTCTCTTTTGGTTTCTTTTCTGTTCGGTTTTCTTGGTCTCACTTTTTGAATTGCATCAAGTCCTTGGCACCAACATTATAATATCTTACTTATATTGAACAGATTAATGTTCAAGTAATCTTTATTTTCTGTTATTTTCTCTGTTTTTTTTTTTAGGATGCCACACTGTCACCACAATGGAAGGCCTTCCAGACCGTGATCTTCAATGTGAAGGTCATTATTTTGCTTGCATTTTTTTTTACAAAAATTACATTATTGCAATTTTAGTTTGATATGCATCAAAAGCTATCAAAATCAATAGATTAAATTTTAGCAATTCAACCCCCTTTCTTGATGGTTATCGAAATGATGTCAAAATCTCATCATTTTGTTATATGCATGTAATTAAGATTATTCAAAATATATCTAACATTTACGTTTGTTAGTTTTAAGTTTTGTCCCTCCTCACTATATTGAGATTTTTAGTTCACATATATTGGAACAGAATTTCTAAATTGTGCCAATCTAATATCTTTCCCCTTTTGGCTTCAAAAATAAATATATACATTGAAATTAGTGGCAAAAGTTTCCAGGTTTAATGGGATATGCTTTTCTTTAAAATTAATCTCTGATGGGTTAGATTTTATTTGTAATGTCACATACCAAGAGGGTGTTCATTGTAAACAATAACAGATGCATGTATTTGCAAAAGGCAGATATTGGTTGAGCTTAACATCTTGCATTTCTAACTCCCACTCTGTTATATGTCAGGTAAATGGGCTTCATGATTCAGCCAAAATAGCAGCTTTTGATTTTGATGGATGTCTCACAAATACCAATGTCAGAAGGTATTCACTGTATTTTATTACGTTTTGGAATAAAGTTTCATGGTTTTTATAATTCTTTAGGTCTTTATGACAGGAATCCAATATTTTGCATTGCATCCTGATAATTTAGAAAGTAATATTCTTTGCACCAGCTACAAGAAATTATTTTCAATGAGTAATGATACAAGTGCAGTGCCAAATTGCTTTACCTATATTTTCCTTTTGACAGAAAAAGTTGATAATATCTGTTATCTGTCAAAAGTGGAAATTAATTGTCAGTATTTGTTTGTTTCTATGTAGAACTGGTGCCAACGCATGGTCTCTGATGGTACCCAAATATCCCTAAGAATTTAAAGGAATTGTACAACGATGGATACAAGCTGGTTAGTTTTATTTTTAGATTAACATAATGTGTTTACTGTATTTGCAAATAGGGCCTCAGCATTTCTTATGTTTGCAAACTAAGACCAGTCAATATCTGGTTGTGTGTGATTACCAACTTAAATGAACAAAAAATGACTAAATTGCCCTGAATTTCTTGTATGGAGTCTGTGTGGACTCTCAGCCAAATGGGTTTTCATTTAGTCCGTATAAATCTTGTGTTGTTTGCAAATGTATTAGACTACTTGGTATTTTTTGTAAATGATCCTACTTCCTGATGTTGCTATTGGTTTTTCTTATCTATTTATTACAACATTTCTGTTCATGTTAGGTCATTTTTACAAATGAATCAAACATAGATAGATGGAAAAACAAGAGACAAGTAGCTGTTGACTCCAAAATAGGTCGGCTAGAAAACTTCATCAAGTGTGTCGAACTTCCAATTCAGGTCCCTTATTACCTTCGGGCAATGTTTCATCTACTGATTTATATGATTTGGGAGAAATTAGTACTTACAAATGTTTGTGTATATTTTTTCTAGGTTTTCATTGCCTGTGGTTTCAGCAATAAAGGCCAAAATGCAGATGCATATCGCAAACCAAGTATAGGAATGTGGACATTATTGAAAGAACACTTCAATTCTGGAGTTGCCATTGACATGCATCAGTTATTGTTCTTTACTCTTTTTTATAGAGATATAAGTTCATTAAATTCTGTACTGTATGGAACCTATTATTTCCTAATTTTTTTTCTAAAGTATTTATGGGTTTTTGATGCCATATCTTCAATTTAAAATGATAATCGGTACTTGCATCAACCGTTTTTTATAGATCATTCTATGTGGGAGATGCAGCAGGAAGGGCTGGTGATCATAGTGATGCAGACAGAATTTGCAAAGGTATGATTTCACCTTTCTTGTTTCTGCTTTATTTTTAATTCTTGAAATGAAGAGATGCTTCCATTAACTAAAAGGGGGAATAATATATTTAGAATTTTGTACCATATTAGAAAAAGAGTGAGGCTATGGTACTATGCATAGCGTAGATTGGTCCATACTACAGACCACTATTTTCATTCTCGAAGTCCAAATAGTCAATCTGAATCTTTCAACATGATTTTCATATGAAAATATACATGCTGACAAAATTTTACATTTTTTAGAATTTTTGTACCTATTTTTTTAATTTGTAGGAAATTACTACTTTTGGATTGTCTGGAATCTTTAGATCAAGTGATTTTTTTTACCTATCTAAAAATGTAGTAAGAAAATTCTAAAAAAATATAAAATTTGATTTACAAGTACAATATCATATTGAGATTATGTTGAACGGTTCAGGATTTCAAAAAGAAATGGAGATGTTGATCAGTTGATCTATAGCACGAACCAATATGCACTATGCATAGTACCGTAACCTCGCTCTTAGAAAAATATGTTTCATAATACTGTATAATTTGAATGTTACTATATTGTATCTCCCAAAGTGTATATGTACAACAAGATACAGAAGCTGTCATAGCAATAAAATATGATTAATGACTTTGATTGAAATATTATATAGTAAGAAAATTCATTTATACCGGGTCATTTCATTTCAAATTCTTCGTTTGGTTCTAATTCTTATTTAATTGGTACCTTGCAGGAAATTGGATTGAAATTTTATGTCCCTGAAGAGTATTTTGATGCCGATTGATATCCTCAATCTAGCTTTGTTCATAGCTCTTATAAGCTGATTGTTTTTCTGTAATTAGGCTGATACTTGAGAAATGCTCACTTGTTAAAATCAATATTTTTTTATATTAACAAGTGAGCACCCGTAGTTATCTATATTTCTATGCTGTATTTTGTTTTGGGAATACTTTAATGCAGCTGAATGACTTTGAATTTGTTCTGACTTGGGAGATTGTTTGGAATCCAAACAATCCTTCAATTATCAACGAACTAATTCTACACTACACTTGATGGCGGCTATTGGGATTCTACGCTACACTACAATTGAAATCGAGCCCATTTATTTCCTTTCTTCTTCATTGCCAATCTGTTATAATTTCTAAAAGGTGTTTATGTGTTTGTGTAAAAGATTAAGCAGACCGGTATGGTCTGGAATTTGTAAGTGCCAGGGATACTGGCAGTCTGATATTGAAAAACTGATTGGTTCAAACTGGTAGCTGGAAATAATCATTCAGTGCTGACAAATTTACCAATTCATCTACAGTATCATTATAAGCATCTAAGTTGTGACGAGGATGGTTATATCATCAGAATTATGCTTATTAGTGAATGCATGATGGTGTGCAAGCTAATATCGCCATCTAAATCTTCAATATAATTATATTTATAAGAATATTTTTACACAGCCAGCCATGAGTTTGTTGATGTGGAATGCACATATCATATAGATGACATGGACATCGCTGAGTCATCAGCCACATTATCATCCATCTGACGAAACTGATATTTTGGAATTTCAATATTTATAGACACCAACGGATGGACTTAAAACTGGTATATCAAGGTCTTTGTTTCTTTCCCAATTTTTTTTTTTATTCTAACTTTGGTTGGCATTTTATCAAGCTCTAAGATTATTATTTGTTCTCAATATTAACTAATACATGAATAAGATTATTATTTGTTCTCAATATTAACTAATACATGAACAAGACCAGTGATCTGGATATACCTTTAATTTTATATAGTTTAGATCAATTAATATAGTTGTTTCCATCATTTTTCATAACATCATATGCAATTATAAATAAATAAATTTCAACACTTAACTTATCATTGTAACTCATGAAATTAAAGGTATATTCTTAAGCCATTCTTCATGCAATTTAAAAATTCAAAAACTATTTATGGTGACATTGTAAATTTATAATCTAAAAATTAGTGAATAAATATTTGATAACTAAATTTTTTTTGTTTACCCGTTGCAAAGCACGGGCACTTGACTAGTTTTTAAAAAAGAAGAAAACTCTAGATTTAAATTCTATGAGGCTGTTTTTTTTATATGAATGTGATCATCAATTTCAAATCCGATAGTATCGATTAAAATAGATCCTTCTTTTTCTTTCCACAGATTCTTTTTATAATATATTAAAAAAAATACAAAATTCTAAAGTTGCCCTCATTTTTTTTATTTCTAAAAATGCTCGACTGCCAATAATTCTAGCAATCCTAGAAATTTTGGCAATCATATTCCCTTCAGGATCGTCAGAAATTTTCAAACTCTCTCCTCTCTTTTCTCTCTCTCTCCCATTTTTTTTTTTGAAAGCCTAGTCTATTTACTAGTTCCTATATTTTGTAATAATTCTTTTGTTATCCAAATTTGTCATAAATTGGTACAATTTGTTAGAAATGTACCAAACTTGTATAAATCAATCATAAATTAGTTATAATTTTTTTTATAAATCATAGCAATTGTTAGAAATTAGTTATGAATTATAAAGTTGTTAGAAATGTACCAAATTATAGGATTTTTATATTACAAATTATTATTAATTAGTATAAATTTATAGGAATTGTTATAAATTAATATAAATTGCAATAAATTGTTAGATAATTCTAGGAATTGTTATAAATTGTTTAAAAAATACCATACATTGTTTAGATTTACTGTAACTTGTTATTAAGCCAACAAAACATCAAAACTCTGGTTCCAAAAATACCACACTTTGTTCAGATTTACCATAACTTGTTATTAAACCATGCAAACACCAAAATTCAGGTTCCAAAAATACCAGACTTTGTTCATATTTTTACGTAACTTGTAATTGAGCCATCCACTAGAGCCTCGGAGGCCTACTATAACTAGGACGGAGCACCAGTGGTGGATCCTCAGGTATGTTATATTTTTTTCTTTATTTTTTTCTTTTTTATTTATCAAGTTACTAGTTATTTGTATGTCCCAAAATTAAGATTATTTGTATGTAGGGTGCGCAGTAGGTGGATTAGCAGCACACCAAATTCAGTTTGGAGGAGATATCAATTGGAGACACTGCTAAGAATGTAGAGGACATTACGAGCTTTTGGTGTCCAACATATCAACCACGGTATCCAGCAGCTAGGTCGCACGACCATGAGTCTAGCGATAGCAGGTCACAAGCAATGAATGCCTTCTTCTAGACACCATTACAGGTTACGTACCCTGGTATCATGTAGGAGGATCCATGCGAGAGTGCCTTACAGTAGGGTGCCATTCAGGAGGACACCATCCGGTAGGATGGACTAACCCTTGAGAGAAATCAATATGGAACAAAAGCTTTGTTTTTTCTTTTTGTGACCCACCACCCACCTCTAGCATTCTTCAGCGTGACCCACCACCCCCTCTAGCACGCCGTGGTCGACAGTAGTTTTTTTTTGTTGGGTTGTAGTTTTAATTAGGCAGGATTATAGTATTTTATGTTTGAATTGTAGTATTTGTTTATCTGATGTTTTAGTTTATCTAAATACCTCTTTAGTAAAACAAAACATAACTCTAATCGTATAAAAAAAAAACCATTATGGAACATCATCAAACATTACAAAATAATAAATAAAGAAGTAAAAAAAACATCGTCAAACATTAAAAAATAACAAATAAACACATACAATAAATTTGGTCAAACATAACGGTCAATATGTTAAAAAAAAACAACAAGATAACACAACAATAAAATCATAAAACAAATAAACAATATATAACACTAAATGATGGAAAAAACAATAACATATCCTCCAAATAAAAAAAAATAATTTTTGGCGGTCCTAGCATTTAAAAAAAACAAAAAAAAAAAAAATCAAAAGCAACTTTTGAAAAGAAAATTCTCAGATCTACTTTTGTATTTTATTGTGGATTTAAAACAAAATCGCATCTTTTTATCCTACTTTATCTTTTGGAAAAGTAGGTGATGCCAATTTGCTTGTACGAACGATCAGAAAATTCCATATCCAAGAACAGTAGATGTAGGGTCGCTGGAACGCGTCTCCTCTGCATTAATTTGAGTTAATTAATCACAAATGTCTGATTTTAAAAAGAAAAGAGTCAACCGTCCGATTTGTTTTAAAATTTGTGCAGATTAAATTTGCACTTATATTAAAAGACTTTTTATGTTATAACTTATAAGCAATAACTGGATTTATTTCTTTTAAAATCAGACAGTTGAGATCCATTAATCTAAAAGATTCCTTTTGAGTTAATGCATAGAATACGCGTTGGGGTCGCCGTCGCCTGTGAACAATTAAAATGTGCATGTATGTGTTCCTCGAAGCATCCACACTCAGGTAATAAAGACTCTTTACTAAACCCATTGACTACAAGTCAAGCCATGAGAGAAATCATTTGCAAGCCTTTTCCCATTGACTACAAGTCACGCCATGATTTTGGATTAGCACTGTTCCACACTTAGGTGACAGAATAGTTATTAATTCAAATTAGTATTATTTTGACCTACTATTATATATTTGGATGTATTAATTTAAATTAGCAAATATTTACTATTTTTTATTTGTCTTTTGTGGATTTTTTTACTATTTTACTAATTCTATAAAATATTAAATTAGCTACTATATATTTTCAAAATTGAGATTAGTTCTATTCTTGTTTTATTTTTTATTCATCCAAATGCATTCGAAGTGAATATAACAATAGTGTATAGTGTAGTGAGCAGGGGCGGAACTAGGGGGGTGCAAGGGGGGAGCCAGGCATCCCCCATAAATCAATAGTTAGAGTAAGTATATGGAAGGATTAGGACCCGTGGCACCTCCTATAACATCAGTAATTTTTATATTTGCGGTTGTTCTTTCGTCTTTCAGCAACTCGGCTCCTCCCAAATTTTTATTCTGGTTCCGCCCTTGGTAGTGAGTTATAAATCTAGCATTACCCATTCACTATATAAGTTACCAAATGAGTATTTCTCATCTCTTTCTCTTGTCACTATTTATTTCTCTATCGGTTGGAGATTTTAGAGTTGAGAAGATGAAAAAGTGCAAGACAACTAAAATTTATTTCATTAGAAAAATAGTCTTGACATATGCAACAATTATAGATACAAAGTACAATGAGACTGAATACCAATTTGAATCAAAACATATCTAGTCATTATTAATTGTTTTGAGAACATATATATACTCTATCATTACAAGAATTTGTGCTTATATGCAAGAGTAAAACATGATTATGACCGAGGATAAGCTGAAAGAAATTGATACTCACTTTTTTTGTCTGTTTATATAATGTCACCACAGACAAAATAGGAAGTTTCCCGGAAACTACAAAAAAAATGGTAGCAATATATTAAATGAATGTAGGTCCCAATACCAGCTCTCCTTTAAACAACAAATTCCTCCCATGTGCGGATTTAAGTTTTTTTCACGTGGCGCCCACAAAAGAAGGAATATTATTATGTGTGTAAGGCTAGGCACTTGGGCATATTTTAGTTAGTTATTTTATACTGCAAAATTGAATGGAGAATCCAATTAGGAACTTAAACAGTTAAACAGCTAAAACGCTACAGAGCTTCCTCCTATCTAACTAAGAACACCTAAGTTCACCCAAAAAGAAGAGAAAAAAACAGAGAGAAAACAGAGAGAAAAAAGAGAAAAAATTATGGGATACTTGGAGCATTTATGGAACAAACTTGAGATCAGGGTGCTCCTGATTAGCAGCCTCAGCCTCCAGATATTTCTCCTTGCCATCTCCGGCTTACGGAAGCATGTTATTTCGATCCGGTGGGCTGAAAATACCAGATTTACATTTCGAGGACCTCTGCCTTTTTTGTTCCACTCGCTTCTCTGGTTAGCATACCTTTTGGCAGATTATGTGGCCACAGTTGCTCTTGCATACGTCCGCGGGAGTGAAATAAGTAAGGCTACTCAAGACCACAAGACTAAGTACCTGCTCGTGTTTTGGGCCCCTTTCTTCATCCTACACCTTGGTGGGCAGGACACCATCACCGCCTTGTCCGTCGAAGATAATGAGTTGTGGGCGCGGCACATGCTAATATTTCTATCCCAGGTTGGACTTGCCATGTACAATTACTTTTCATCAAACCTACATGTTGGTGAGCTGTGGCCACCTGCCGCTCTCATGTTTGCCGTGGCAATCTTCAAGTATGGCGAGAGGGTCCTGTCTTTGCAGCGTGCAAGCATGTCGGCTTTGCGGAGTTCCATGATCACCAAACCCGATCCTGGCCCTAACTACGCCAAGTTCATGCAAGAGTACACATCATCTAATGAGGCTGGGCTTGAAGCCGTAATCAAAGTGGAGAACGAGAAGCATAAAGATAAAGGTGAAATCGAGAGCTATCAAACTAAAGATCAAGCAGAATGGAATGAACCCGATTATGCAGGTGTTGTGTGCAAGGCATACGATTTCTTCAAAACATTCAAGCGCCTCTTTGTGGACCTAATTTTGAGCTACAAAGATCGGGATGAAAGCCAGAAGTATTTTGCGAAGCTTCAAACCAATCATGCCTACAACTTGATTGAAATTGAGCTCTCTTGGATGTACGAGATTCTCCATTCAAAAGGTTCTATTATTTACTCCAAGAAGCACTATGGCTTGATTTCTCGTGTGATCACTCTGATCGTCATTATTATCGCCCTTTGTTTATTTGTGAGATCCGACCATACTGGGTATGGACGGTTTGAGACAATTCTAACATATGTGCTTCTAGGAGGTGCAGTTAGTTTGGAAATCATTGCAATTACTTTTATCTTTCTGTCATTCTGGACCTACGCATCAATGAAAGATTGCTGGTATTTCAGTCCTTTTTCAGAATTCCTCTTTTCTATTATGAAAAAAATGAGGCCTGAGAATAAGCCAAGATGGTCCAACAGAATGGCACAATATAGTCTGATTACATACTCCCTTGAAGATAAACCTCGTTGGTGGAAGTCCATAATGAAATTCCTAGGTCTTAAAAAGAGTTGGGACGAATATCGGTACACAACATGTGTGACTGTAGATGATCATCTCAAGGAATTAGTATTTCGAGAATTGAAGAAGAAGATGAATAACATAGATGATCCAGCTAGCTATAGGAGATTCACTGACCATAGAGGCCAGTGGGCACTTCAGCGCAAGGGTTACTACCAAGAGTTTGGTTGGAGTGTGGAGGCCGAGTTTGATGAGAGCATCCTCCTGTGGCACATTGCTACGGATCTATTATTCCATGAGTCAGAAAACCTGCCGGAACAGAAAACAAGATCACAGCCGGAATCCCAAGTTGGAACAACAGTCAGAACAGAACACAATCCAGAACAACAATCCGGTAGACAATCCAGAACAGCAGCTGGAACAGAAATAGAAACAGGAAAAGGAAGGGAATCCTCGGGTAGCACTGCCGGTACCACAGCCGGTAGCACAGCTGGTAGAGCCATCGATACCACAGCCAGTACCACAGTCAGTACCGCCACTGGTAATGCCAGCAGTACCGCAGTCGGTACCACTGCCAGCAGTACCACAGTCCCTCCGGCGGTACCACAGTCAGTACAAAAGACCGAACGAAAACTAAAATCAGATCGGGAGATAAGTCAGGATATTTCAAACTATATGTTGTTCCTGCTCATCGTTCGACCTTTTATGATGCCCGCTGGTATTGGGCAAATTCGATTTGGAGACACCTGTGCAGAGGCGGCAAACTTTTTACAGCCACTGGGTGAAATTGAGAAGCGTAATCTCAAGAATATTAATATCAAGAAGGCTAAGAACAATATGGATGATGTGGAGCATGGTATTGTCAGGAAGGAAAATACCGAGAAGGGTAATACTGAGATTCGTAATAAAGAGATGGGTAATACCAACAAGGGTAATACAGAGATGGGTAATAATGAGAAGGGTAGTATAGAGATGGGTAATACCGAGAAGGGTAAAATCGGCAAGAAGAGTAATGCTGTAAAAAGGTTACTAGAAGTGAATACAGAGTATGACCCGCAGCTTATTAAAGGCGATCGCAGCAAGTCAGTGTTGTTCAAAGGATGTAGGCTTGCCCATCATTTAAAGGAAGAATTCACCACTAAGGGGGAAAGTGAACCAGATTGGGATAAAATGTGGAGATTAATCAGCGTTGTGTGGGTAGAGATCTTGTGTTATGCAGCCAGCAAATGCAGTGGCCAATTCCACGCGAAGCAACTAAGTAAGGGAGGGGAGCTTCTTACCGTGATCTGGTTCTTGATGGCTCATTTGGGTATGGGTGAACAGTACCGAATTGAAGAAGGTCATGCTCGTGCTAAGTTAATTGTATCAAAGTGATGTTGTGTACTCGTCGGTGTTTTCAGTTATGTTTGCTTTTTTATCCCTTTTAGTTATGTTTTAAATTTGTTCTCTTGTTTAGGCAAGTTTTAATTTTTCCTTGTTTCTGAATGCCCACAAATGTTGAAGTCATGTCTCATTGATGTTTCCCATCTATTATTAATTGTTCACTTGTATCATCAGTATTTGCTTTCGTGTCTACCTGTTTAGTTATTATTATTCCCCAATTGTTCTGACGACATTGAGCATTTTACAAGTGTACCATTAGAACATGAAATCTTTTCATTTCTAACTTCCTTTCACGCTCTCCATTTATAGAGAAGGAAATACGTGACACGCCGTAACGTAACGTGACAAACACGCCGTGATTTGGTCACGTGACGTGATCAATTTTTTTTTTCACGTGACGTGACTAAAATGGTGGCGGATGGTCACGTCACGCGTAGTCACGCCGTGACTATACGTGACGTGATCACACGTGACGTGACGTGTCGTGACGTAAATTAGCCGTGTCAATTTTTTTATATTTTAATTTAAATTGTTGAAAATTTAGAAAAAAAATAAAAAAATATTATAAAACAAGTAAATAATATTGTAAAGATTATTTTTTTTAGAAAATATTACATCTGATATTACTTTAAAAATTCAAATTATAAACATTCATTAGACTAAACTAAAAAAAATAAAAATTAGTACTACATGAGTACCAATATCACTGAACTTACACTAAAATAAAAATCTGAATACTCTATATATATAAAAAAAGTTGGATACTTTATGTTTCATACCGTGACGTGACGTAACGTATATTTTCACTAGAATGTGGTCACGTCACGCGAATGATCACATCACACGTCACGCGAGTCACGTCACGTAATTGACACACGTGACGTGACGTGACGTCTCGTGACGTGACTAGTCACGCCGTGACAAATTTCCATCTCTATCCATTTATATGAACAAGTCTCATTTGGATTCTACCAAAAACAAAACCCCATTGATGATATATATATATATAGTAGAACTAGGATGCTCCTAAGTTTACCAAACTTTTTGTGAACTTGATTCTAAAATACATCGAATCGACTTTAAACGATGAATCCAAACCGTTGAAATCCTTCTACCTAATGAGTGATGCGTCTACATGTGAAAATTTTAAAGTTTCGAATTAATTTAATATAGAGTCAAGTGGTCAAAAATTTAAGGTTTATAAATAAATTTTAATGCATTCATTTTTTGGACTCCTTTAACCACTTGAATCTATATCAAATTCATTCGAAACTTTAAAATTTTCACATGTAGACGCATCAATCATTAGATAAAAAGATTTCAACGGTTTGGATTCATCATTTAAAGTCGATTCGATATACTTTAGAAGTCAAGTTCACAAAAACCTTGGTGAACTTAAGAGCACCCTAGTTCTACTCATTTATATATATTATATATATATATATATATATATATAACCATTCATAATTAATCAATAATTTGAATAACAATCTTTTTTCACTAATTAATACATCAGCAACTGTCCTTCTCGTTGCATACAACCTGCAGGGGAGCTTCGGCAAACTTTCGGCAGTCTTCTGCCAACTTTCGACAAACATTTAGGGGTGTTTAAGGTTCCAATTAATTTTTTTAATATGCAGTATGTGTGCCTTATGATTTAGTTTAAATGATTTATTGTTAGACTACTTACTTTAATGTTCAGTTTATATATATCTTTAGCATTTAATCTATATACATTATTATTCAATTTAAATACTTTAGTGTATGGTTTATGGTTCAATTTAAATAATTTGTTTACTATGTGGATGTTTTCGTTGTATAGTTAATTTTTTTTTCTCGTTTGTATGCACTACTACAAAAATGACATATACCATAAGTCATAAACCAATACTTTTATACATTATTATCAGAACTGGACCAGATAGTCGGTTTGTCCGGAAAAAACCGAACCTGGTCACTCAGAAATCAATATTTGTCAAAATGTCATTAAAACTCAATGCCTATTTTAATTTTGCCATTAGTCTCAATTTAAAAATTCCAATCTTTCAAAATGACCAAACTGCCCCTGTCAGATTTTTTTTTTTTTTAGAGAACCAACCTATCGAAATAAACCCAAACCACATCGACAATTTAAAAATTCCAATCTTTCAAAATGGCCAAACTGCCCTTGTAAGATATTTTTTTTTATAGAACCAACTTATCGAAAATTTAAAATAATGCACACTGTCGATGTGGTTTTCCATACATTCGGCGTGATTATTTTAAAAATGTGCGTTATACCCAAACCACATCTATTATATATTTTGAATATTTTTTTCCATGCACATTATTTTAAAAATTTCGATAAGTTGGTTCTATAAAAAAAAAAAAAAAATCGAAGGGCGTTTGGCCATTTTGAAATATTGGAATTTTTAAATTGTCGATGTGGTTTGGGTTTATTTCGATAGGTTGGTTCTATAAAAAAAAACTAACAGGGGCAGTTTGGCCATTTTGAAAGATTGGAATTTAAATTGTTGATGTAGTTTGGGTTTATTTCGATATCTCTAAAAAAAAAAAAAAAAATCTGACAGGGGCAGTTTGGTCATTTTGAAAGATTGGAATTTTTAAATTGAGACTAATGACAAAATTAAAATAGACATTGAGTTTTAATGACATTTTGACAAATATTAGTTTCTGAGTAGCATTTTGACAAATTTCAAGTTTTAGAGTGGCATTTCCAAAAATTTCCCAAAATATAATGTTATGAGATATATCAGTTCATTTCAATATATAGTCTCCTTTCACGCATTCCATTGTACAATTAATTAAGTCTACATTGGAATCTTTAACTCCCAATAATAATATTTCAGTAATTTTTAATGGAAAATTTTTTGGTGGTACAATAAAAAATGGCGATAATGATATAATAATAATAAGAATTCTAACTATTAATATCTACAAAAGATTGTTCCTTCAAAGTTTCGCATATGCAGATTTGAGTTACAACAAATTTGATATGATTTGAGTTACAACAAATTTGATATGAGGAGGGATATATATATATATATATATATATATATATATATATATAGGAATTTGCTAATATGCTATGCGTAGCAATAGAGGACCTCCGTGCAACGGCTCAAAATTTGTGTTTTCAAAATCCTAACGGTTGATCCGAACCGTTCAACTTGTAATTTGTACTAAAATATACTTGCAAACCAAATTTTACATTTTTTGGAATTTTTTTACTATTTATTAAGTATTTTACAAAGCTTTTTGAATAATTGATGTTTGTAAAATACTTAATAAATAGTAAAAAATTCTAAAAAATGTAAAATTTGGTTTTCAAGTATTTTAGTATAGATTACATGTTAGCCACTGTTAAAATTTTGAAAACTCAAATTTTGCCGATCCAATCTATGCCGCTTAACCAAACCAAGTCCTATATATATATATATATAAGGACTCTATGGCATAAGGACTTATTTGTAAAATGAATATATTTTTTTTTCAAAGTTATTTCTCTATTGTGGATACCAATTTTACATTTTATTTTTTCTATTTATTAAGTGGGTACAAAAATATCAACCATTGAATTTTGTACCCATCTTAATAAATAGTAAAAAAAATTCAGAAAAATGTAAAATTTGGTCTCCAAGCACATATTAATATGGAGAACAAGATCGAACAGTTCGGATCGACCGTTTGAACTTTGAAAATAAAAATATGTTCATTTTACAAATAGGTCCTTATATCCATAGAAGCATCACTCATATATATATATATATATATATATATATATATATATGAGGAAGGATCAAGTTACAATAAATTTGAGTTACAACAAAATTATAACAACGGTTTTTTTTCATTTTTAAAGTCCAAATCATCGATCCAAACAGTTCAACATGATTATCTAAATAAATGTGCTTTCAGATCAAATTTTATATTTTTTTTAATTTTGTTACTATTAATTAAGATGGGTACAAAATTCAATAGTCTGAATTTGACTAGTTTTTATAAAATATTTTATAAATAGTAAAAAATTCAAAAAAAATAATATTTGATCTGGAAGCACATTTTATTTAGATAATCATGTTGAACGGTTTGGATCGACGATTTGGACTTTGATAATGAAAAAAATCATTGTTGTAATTACTTGATCCCTCCTCTCTCTCTCTTTTCTCTCTCTATATATATATATGAGTAGGGTTCCAATGCCTCATCTTTTCATACCTCACCCATACCTCATGTTATCTATTTTCATTTTCAATGTTCAAACTATCTATCTGAACCGTTTAACATGATATTCATGCTAAAATATGGTTGGAGATGAAATTTTATAATTTTTGCTATTTTTTTACTATTTTGTAAGATATGTACAAAATCACTGTATCTGGACCGTTCAAAAAACAGTGATTTTGTACATATTTTAAAATATGCAAGTATTTATCTCTCATCGAACAAGTATTCATATTCGCCGTGTAAGTGTAAATATGTATCAAGAGTATTACAAACATAGGTATTGATTAGCAGGACAGCTAGGCGGATTCTAAGGATGAATACTTACACAACAATGATGAATACTTTATATATTATGTAAGAATACTTGCATGACGAGGATGAACATTTATGCAACCGACAACTCGAAAGTATGTCATCATGGATCTCATCTGAAAGAGAAAATTATTTATAAGACATTTGTGGTTTTAGATTTGAAAAATTCCTTACAGATCGTCAGAAAATATTGGTTAGATTGAACATAGAAAAAACCACCCACATCTAAAAACGTGTAAAAGATGATTAGTGATGTATCAAATTTTTTTGTCTTAATGTGCAGTCATTAGTTGAATATTTTTTTGTTTTAGGATGAATACATGTGTGTTCCAAATATAAATACTATTGGATGATTTTATGGTCAGCATCTTTTTTGCGCGATTAACACGCTTTTTTGTCGTTTAGCGTGATTAACGCGTTTTTTTGTCCGGGGGACAAAATGGAGGATGGTTAAGCGGAGAAGATAGAATTATCCTTTTTTTTAATTTGCAGTATGTGTGCCTTATGATTTAGGTTAAATGATTTAATGTTAGACTACTTACTTTAATGTTCAGTTTATATATATCTTTAGCATTTAATCTATATACATTATTATTCAATCTAAATAGTTTAGTGTATGTTTTATGGTTCATTTTTCTACGTAGATGTTTTTGTTGTATAGTTCATTTTTGTTCTCGTTTGTATGCACTACTAAAAAAAGGACATTTACCATCAGTCATAAACCAATAATTTTATACAGTGTTATCAGAATCGGATCGGACCATCGGTTCAGCTGGAAAAAATGGAACCCGGTCACTAGTCCGATTTTGTTCATTTGAAGAACCATTTATGCAATTAGATCAGTCAAAATCGGTTAAATCGGCCAGTTTGGCTGAAAAATCACTCAACTATTTTGAGCAAAAATCATGTTCAGAATCAAAATCGGATGAAATAGGTTGAAAAGTGGAAAGAAAGAAAGAAGTTAACTAGGGAAAAGAGGAAGGTGAATCTGAGAGTGGGACCCACGAATTTGTATTGTATATCTAGAACAATGTTCTAGATAGCGTTAGTAGCGGCATAGCGGGGAGACAAAAAAAAAAAACTTTAGCGAATAGCGGCCCTCTAGCGAAAGCTATTGTTACGTTACGAAACAAAATATTCTAATAGATTTATATATATATGTGTATATATATATATATATATATATTTCTAGACATAAAAATATACCTAAAGGGCTTATAGGTAAATTTTATATAATATGACATGAATTTATTTTTATTCAAAATGAATAGATATTGATGCTTTTGATATTTAGTCAAATAAATCATATATATATATTATGCAAAAAGGGGTTTATTCTAATAACCATATATTTATATAAGGGTTTATGTGCATATATTACATCCCTATGTAATATTAATTAAATTAAGGGGCTTATAGGCAAAATTACCAAAATTATTAACCAAAACTCTTCCTTCTTCCTTCTCCACCGTATAGTCTCTTAAAGAAACCGTGGAGTGTGTGTGGGTGAGTGGCGCAAGAGGAGGAAGAAGTAGAGAGAGATCAAATTCCGCGAAATCGATCGATTCGATCTGAGATTCGAGATTCAAGCCAAGTAGATACTCTAATCCTCTTCTCATTTGGTAAATTTCCTTTCTTAAATTATCGAAAACCTAATTCTCGATTTAAATGTCGAATTTTCGGTTGAAGTTTGGAATTGGATTCGGGTTTTCGAATTATCGTTAAACTTCGGTTGCTTGAATCGAAATTTCTAAATTGAATTTGATAGATATGGATGGATTATTGGATTTAGGGTTTTTGAATTGATTCTAGGGTTTTAGTGATTCAAAGAATACGGAACGATCGATTATTCGATCAAATTAAACCGTTAAGCCGAAATGAACGATCGATGGTTTCAAACCTAATACCAAATTTTATCGACCAAATTAGGAGTTATTTAACCTAATTTGGGTAAATGAATAAGTATTTATGGTTATATGGTATCGAATTAGGAAATGATGCCGCAATCGACCGTACCAATCCGGTACCAAAAACCTGAACTTAGGTATTATTGTTGCGGGCAAGGGCATGGTAATCTAAAATGGTAAGTTGAGTATTGTTAAGCCAAATCGAATGAGTACCGAACCGTAATCGCACTAGCCTTAGTTATACACCATTTATACAGTGTTAAATAACGATTATGCGTATCTTTTAAATAGACTTGGTAAGGTGTCCGGGCCGTGCAGCGCCTGCGTAGGGGGTCGAGTAGGGTATGACACGGTCCGTGTGGATTGTGACTCGGCCCGAGTAGGGTATGACACGATCCGTGTGGATTGTGACTCGGCCCGTGTAGGAAGTCCAGATTTTAGAATCTATTAACGATCATCATACTCAGGTGCGGGGTTTCGGACTTGTTTGATATTTTATTTTCGGAATTAAATTGTTGTTTCATTTGTCATGTTGATTACTCTTTGTTGCATAAACTGAATTAAGCATTGCATTTGCATAGCCAATCTATTTCAATTCGAATTGCTTAATGTCTGGGTGATTTGCATCTTTGGTATGGTTTATTATTGTGTCGATCTATGAGATCCGATCCGTAGTTGAAAGTCACCGGAATTTGATAAATAAACGGATACGTGTCACCGGCGAGTGACAGTCACCTAGTGTGACATTCGCAAAACCTGGATATCCTGGTTTTGCAAGGATCTTAAAGCTTTAAGTCAGGCCTGGGTAAGTCCCCAGTACCGGTTGGGGCAGTGGCAATGCGATATGATGATGGTTATGGAGATAGGTGACTAGTGTGAAACGTCTAAAGCGTTATCCGTTATGATAATGCGGTTGAAAAGTCTATTGATATTACGTTCTTGAATGATTTCAAATGAATTTTCTTGATATGATCTGAAACCAGAGTTTAGGAAATGGTTAAGCCAAGCGATACAGATGGGTGTCACATAAAGGGTCCAGTAGGGTGGTCCATCTGTAGGCGTCTGGAACCCTACAGGTGTCGACGGGCTAGTGAGTAGGGTGGAACATCTGTATTGGCTACCAGACGTAATAACATGAGTTAAACCGAATGTTGTGTGTAGTTGAATTTCAATTTGACAATTCCTTTATTGTGATTTCATTTGTTTACTGTAGTCGTATTGATGCACTTCTGTTTAATCATATATTGTTATATACATGTTAGGTAATTTGTTTATGGTTTATTTTTGAAAATAGAACTTGATTGCAAGTCCAAAGCAACTTATCTCGTGGCAAATATTCGCACTCGGGAATTTTATTCTCATCCCGTTTTGGGTAATTCTTTTCGGGTTAGGGCGGTTGATCCGGGAGAGGCACGACAGGTCTAGACTCCCGATTACCTGTTTTGTTTGGTATTTGACTAGAGATGTGTATTTATGTTTTTGGTTGTATATATCTATTCTCTATGTCATGAACCATGTCGTATCTGTATGTGATACCGTTCGTTTTATTATGACGTACCGACTTTGATATTCGATCGGTTATGTATATTGTGCTTTTATGTGCTTGTTTGGGGGTTGATTTTAATTTATATCGTAATTGCCTTGTAAGCATATGGGAAACTGTATGTTTACGGCAGGGATCCTGTCGCATTCTGGTATCTGATGGCTACGGGGTGTGACGGGTCTCCTTCGGGGGTATCGAGCATGGTTAAGCCCGAACCTAAACCACTGTCGGGATACGTGAGAGTAATACGAACTAATGGGATCGTCACGAATGACGAGGTATTTCGTATAATAAGTAGAGAATTAATTTATTATAATCGATTCTTACCTTGTATAGAACAGAGATATGGAGTCACGTAGAGGCAGAGGACGACCTCGAATTAACCCTGTGGTCGAGACAGTGCTGCTAGGGCCGGGGATGAATCAGGAAGCTCTGGGGGAGTGCAGAACCGAGAACGGGAAATGGATGAACGTTTAATTGCAGCCTATGAGAGAGGTCGTCAGGCAGAAAGACGAGAAGAAGCAGCACCGGTAGTTCAAAGGGATGCACCGGAGGAGTTCAGAAGGATATATGACTCGTTTATGCGATTGAATCCACCGCAGTTTGTGAACAGTGGGTATGCGGGGGCGAGAGGAATGGCTGGAGAAAATTAATGCAAAGCTCGCTCTGTGTCGGGCACCTGCAGATGACATGGTGGAGTTGGCAGAACAACAGCTAGACGGAGATGCAAGATTTTGGTGGAACGGGGCCCGACGCACTTATGTCGGGGAAGCTGTAAAGATTCCGTGGGAATTGTTTGAACAACAATTTACTCGACGGTTCCTGAGCAATATCCACCGAGAAGCCTTACGAAGGAAATTTCTGGAAGTGAGACAAAATGGGAGACCGGTAGCTGAATATAACAATGAGTTTCTTGCCTTTGTCCGGGTATGCGGCGGATATACGAGAATGATACGATCGGATACCACGAGCAGTATTTAGATGGGTTAGACGGGAGTATATCTATGATTGTTGATACTCCAACAGCTACAGAGTTACAAGCCATGATGGATCATGCCGAACAAGTCGAAATGCACGCAAAAAGAAGGAACAAACAGCTGGCGGAAAGAAATGTTAAACAACGGGTTGATCAGAGTCGGCCAGTTGTGAGGTCGAGGGGAGGACCGTGGGCTGTTAGACCCCCTCCGAGGCAAGTTGTGACTCCCGGGCCATCTTTTGGGCTCGCATTTACCCCGGGTTTCCGGCGGGATTTTCATCGAGTTTTGCACCTAAGTGGTGTCGTTCTTGCAATGAGGCGCACGATGAAATAGAGTGCGACGCCGCAACAGATCATGTTTCACATGCGGCAGCGGAGAACATTGGGCAAGAGAATGCCCGCAAGCGCGAGCACGATCCTCGAGGGATAGTAATGCACGCAGCTCGAGCAAACCGTGGGCGGGGCGGACCATCGTCGCGAGGACGGGGTATTCCGCAAGGCCGTGGAGGTAGGACAGCGGGGAGGAGTATCAGCACATGCATTGGGCGTTTCGAAATTGCTCGCGACATCTCGGGCGGGTTAGAAGAAGGTGATGCAGAGAGGATATCGAGTATCGGATCGACGTGATGACGGGTATACTCTCTATATCGGATCATGATGCATCTTGTTTGATAGATACGGGGTGTAGTCATTCCATCGTGTCGAGGGTGTTCGTAGAGAGTTGTCAATGGGCCGTCGAGACAGGTAACCAAGTTTTAAATGTTCGAGACTCCTTTCGGCTCCACCGATCAAGCTATTACAATCTGCGTAGAAACCGAAAGGTCGAGTAGATGAAAGAGATTTAGAGGTGAACCTATTAGTGATGAATATTTAGGGTACGATGTGTTATTGGGAATGGACTGGTTAACTCGGCACGCAGCAACAATTGATTGTATGCATCACCGGATTCGGTTTTCGACCGCAAAAGGTATGTCATGTATACTCAACTGCAGAAAAATTGGAGGACTGATACCTTTTGTTTCAGCTGTAGAGGTGAGGCGGTTAATAGATTCAGGATGTACTGCATATTTAGCAACGGTGATTTATGCTACAACAGAAGTTCCAACAATCAATACAATTCCGGTGGTATCAGAATTCGTGGATGTGTTTCCCGATGAAATAGCGGGGCTACCACCAGAACGGGAAATCGAATTTGGCATCGGAAGTGGTACCGAGCACTTTGCACCGATTTCGAAAACACCATACCGAATGGCTCCAGCAGAATTGAAGGAACTCAAAGCACAGTTAGAAGATATGTTGGAACACGGGTTTATTAGACCCAGCACATCGCCATGGGGTGCCCCGGTGTTGTTTGTGAAAAAGAAGGACGGAACCCTACGCTTATGTATTGATTATCGGGAGCTGAATAAGGTAACCGTGAAAAATAAATACCCATTGCCCCGTATTGACGATTTATTTGATCAGTTACAGGGTTCTTCGATTTATTCGAAAATTGATTTGCGGACCAGGTATCATCAGTTGAGGATCCGGCCGAGTGATATAGACAAGACAGCATTCCGTACACTGCACGGGTATTATGAATACCTGGTCATGCCGTTTGGGCTAACGAATGCTCCAGCAGCATTTATGGATCTGATGCATCGGGTATTCCACGACCTATTGGACTCGACAGTGGTGGTTTTCATTGATGACATTCTGGTGTACTCGAAATCTCAGGAAGAACATGAAGTGCATTTGCGAATAGTGTTACGAAAGGCTGCGGGAACATCAGCTGTTTGCAAAGTTCTCAAAATGCGAATTTTGGTTGGAAAAAGTGGCGTTCTTAGGGCATGTGATCTCGGGAGAAGGTTTAACAGTTGATTTCGAAAAGATTCGGGCAGTAACAGAATGGAAGAGACCCGAAACGGTGACAGATATTCGTAGCTTCCTAGGTTTGGCAGGTTATTACCGAAGGTTCGTGCTTGGATTTTCACAGTTAGCAGCTCCACTTACAAAATTATTGCATAAAGGTGTGAAGTTTGATTGGGGTACCACACAGGAACAGAGTTTTCAGGAATTAAAAGATCGGTTGGTATCCGCACCCGCATCGGCCATGCCGATTGCCGATAAAGACTATACGGTTTTCAACGATGCATCCCGATCGGGATTGGGATGCGTACTGATGCAAGAGGATCATGTTATTGCATATGCATCTCGGCAATTGCGACCGCACGAACAGAATTATCCGACCCATGATCTAGAATTGGCCGCAGTAATTTTTGCATTGAAGATTTGGCGGCATTATCTGTACGGAGCTAAATGTCATATCTATACGGATCATCAGAGTTTGAAATATATTTTTACTCAAAAGGAATTAAATCCGAGACAGAGAAGGTGGTTGGAACTGATTAAAGATTATGATTTGGAGATTCAATATCACGCAGGAAAGGCGAACGTGGTAGCAGATGCTCTGAGTAGAAAGAGTCAGGTAAACCTGGCAACTATTATTACAACCGAAACCTATCTGTTGGAAGAAATGCGCCGAATGAACTTACATGTTGGAGCATCGCGGGAATTTGCAATTGAAACAGCAGGTAAATATATCGGAGATAGATCTGAGACAAGTGTACCGGCAATGGCGTCGGCGATTCTGGCAGCAGTGGAGTTCCGATCAGAGTTACAAGAGAAAATTCGTGCAGCACAACAGAATGATCCGAAATGTCAGCAATTCCGACTACATTATGAATCAAGTACAGACTCACCATTTCAAGTTCAAGTGGACGGTATTCTGCGGTTTCACGACCGTATCTGTGTTCCGAATGATTCGGAGTTAAAAGATTTGATTTTGTCAGAGGCGCACGAGTCGGGATACGCTATTCACCCTAGAGAAGTAAAGATGTATCAAGATTTAAAGAAATATTTTTGGTGGCCGAAAATGAAAAGAAATGTACAGAATTATGTCGAGAAGTGTCGGACTTGTCGGCGGGGTTAAAGCGAAGCCAGAGACAAAAAAAAGGCGGGATTACTGAGACCTTTAGAGATACCTATCAGGAAGTTTGAATCAATCACGATGGATTTCGTGACTGGATTACCGAGAACCAATGGAAGGTATGATGCTATTTGGGTTATCGTGGATCGATTGACGAAACTAGCCCATTTTATCCCACTCCGGATTGAGACATCCGGTAGAGAGTTAGCTGAGCTGTTTTTGAAATATCAGTTCAAGTATCACGGTTGTTCAAGAAATATCATTTCGATCGAGATCCTCGATTTACTTCACATTTTTGGGAAAGTTTTCAAGAGGCGATGGGTACCAAGTTGAGGTTCGATGCGGCGCACCACCCGCAAACCGACGGACAATGCGAGCGAACCATACGGACGTTAGAAGACATGCTCGAGATCCCGTGCATTGGAGTTCCGAGGCTCCCTGGATTGATCATTTATACTTGGTGGAATTTGCATATAACAACAGCTACCATTCGAGCATCGGGATGTCACCGCAAGAAGCCCTAACGGGACAAAGCAATGCCGTACTCCACTTTGGTGGGGACCAGCGGGTACCTATTCACCTACCGGACCTCAGATGTTAGAAGAAATTGCTGCAAAGACACAAGTCGTTTTGAATCGGCTTAAATCAGCTCAGGAGCGACAGAAAAGATATGCAAACATTCATCGAAGACCGTTGGAATTTCCGGATGGGGATCACGTATGGCTCCGAGTTTCACCTAGGTTAGAGGTGTGCACAGATTTGGCGTTTCGGGGAAGCTAAGTCCCCGATATATTGGACCGTTTCAGATTACCCGGCGAGTCGGGCAAAGTAGCTTATGAGCTGGCATTGCCACCCGGCACCGGATAGAGTCCATCCAAGTATTTCATGTATCACGATTACGTCGGTATGTACGAGACCCGTCGCACTGCATTGATCATTCCAATCTGCACGTACAGGATGATCTGACCTATCAAGAAGAACCGATGCAAATCCTGGACCGAAAAGAACAACGGTTGCGAACTAAGGTAATCAGACTCGTGCTGGTCAAGTGGGGCCGCCATTCGAATAAGGAAGCGACGTGGGAAAGCGAGGACACCATTCGAGCGAAATATCCCCAGTTGTTCGACAATACAGGTACAAAATCAAGTTCAGCGGACTGAACTTTATTTTAAGGGGGGGAGAAATGTTACGTTACGAAACAAAATATTCTAATAGATTTATATATATATGTGTATATATATATATATATATATTTCTAGACATAAAAATATACCTAAAGGGCTTATAGGTAAATTTTATATAATATGACATGAATTTATTTTTATTCAAAATGAATAGATATTGATGCTTTTGATATTTAGTCAAATAAATCATATATATATATATTATGCAAAAAGGGGTTTATTCTAATAACCATATATTTATATAAGGGTTTATGTGCATATATTACATCCCTATGTAATATTAATTAAATTAAGGGGCTTATAGGCAAAATTACCAAAATTATTAACCAAAACTCTTCCTTCTTCCTTCTCCACCGTATAGTCTCTTAAAGAAACCGTGAGTGTGTGTGGGTGAGTGGCGCAAGAGGAGGAAGAAGTGAGAGAGAGATCAAATTCCGCGAAATCGATCGATTCGATCTGAGATTCGAGATTCAAGCCAAGTAGATACTCTAATCCTCTTCTCATTTGGTAAATTTCCTTTCTTAAATTATCGAAAACCTAATTCTCGATTTAAATGTCGAATTTTCGGTTGAAGTTTGGAATTGGATTCGGGTTTTCGAATTATCGTTAAACTTCGGTTGCTTGAATCGAAATTTCTAAATTGAATTTGATAGATATGGATGGATTATTGGATTTAGGGTTTTTGAATTGATTCTAGGGTTTTAGTGATTCAAAGAATACGGAACGATCGATTATTCGATCAAATTAAACCGTTAAGCCGAAATGAACGATCGATGGTTTCAAACCTAATACCAAATTTTATCGACCAAATTAGGAGTTATTTAACCTAATTTGGGTAAATGAATAAGTATTTATGGTTATATGGTATCGAATTAGGAAATGATGCCGCAATCGACCGTACCAATCCGGTACCAAAAACCTGAACTTAGGTATTATTGTTGCGGGCCGCAATAGGACCCATTACGGGCCGCAACCCGGTAATCCAAAATGGTAAGTTGAGTATTGTTAAGCCAAATCGAATGAGTACCGAACCGTAATCGCACTAGCCTTAGTTATACACCATTTATACAGTGTTAAATAACGATTATGCGTATCTTTTAAATAGACTTGGTAAGGTGTCCGGGCCGTGCAGCGCCTGCGTAGGGGGTCGAGTAGGGTATGACACGGTCCGTGTGGATTGTGACTCGGCCCGAGTAGGGTATGACACGATCCGTGTGGATTGTGACTCGGCCCGTGTAGGAAGTCCAGATTTTAGAATCTATTAACGATCATCATACTCAGGTGCGGGGGTTTCTGGACTTGTTTGATATTTTATTTTCGGAATTAAACTGTTGTTTCATTTGTCATGTTGATTACTCTTTGTTGCATAAACTGAATTAAGCATTGCATTTGCATAGCCAATCTATTTCAATTCGAATTGCTGTAATTCTGGGTGATTTGCATCTTTGGTATGGTTTATTATTGTGTCGATCTATGAGATCGATCCGTAGTTGAAAGTCACCGAATTTGATAAATAAACGGATACGTGTCACGGCAGAGTGACAGTCACCTAGTGTGACATTCGCAAAACCTGGATATCCGGTTTTGCAAGGATCTTAAAGCTTTAAGTCGGCCCGGGTAAGTCCCCGCAACCGGTTGGGGCAATGGCAATGCGATATGATGATGGTTATGGAGATAGGTGACTAGTGTGAAACGTCTAAAGCGTTATCCGTTATGATAATGCGGTTGAAAAGTCTATTGATATTACGTTCTTGAATGATTTCAAATGAATTTTCTTGATATGATCTCGAAACCGAGTTTAGGAAATGGTTAAGCCAAGCGATACGAGATGGGTGTCACATAAAGGGTCCAAGTAGGGTGGTCCATCTCGTAGGCGTCCGGAACCCTACAGGTGTCGACGGGCTAGTGAGTAGGGTGGAACATCCGTATTGGCTACCGGACGTAATAACATGAGTTAAACCGAATGTTGTGTGTAGTTGAATTTCAATTTGACAATTCCTTTATTGTGATTTCATTTGTTTACTTGTAGTCGTATTGATGCACTTCGTTTAATCATATATTGTTATATACATGTTAGGTAATTTGTTTATGGTTTATTTTTGAAAATAGAACTTGATTGCAAGTCCAAGCAACTTATCTCGTGGCAAATATTCGCACCGGGAATTTTATTCTCATCCCGTTTTGGGTAATTCTTTTCGGAGTTCCGGGCGGTTGATCCGGGAGAGGCACGACAGGTCTAGACTCCCGATTACCTGTTTTGTTTGGTATTTGACTAGAGATGTGTATTTATGTTTTTGGTTGTATATATCTATTCTCTATGTCATGAACCATGTCGTATCTGTATGTGATACCGTTCTGTTTATTATGACGTACCTGACTTTGATATCTGATCGGTTATGTATATTGTGCTTTTATGTGCTTGTTTGGGGGTTGATTTTAATTTATATCGTAATTGCCTTGTAAGCATATGGGAAACTGTATGTTTACGGCAGGGATCCTGTCGCATTCTGTATCTGATGGCTACGGGGTATGACAGCTATCATAAATAGCGTTTTTTTATTTCAAAAATTATATTTTATATTTCTACTAATAGTAAACATGTCTCATCAAGAAAAAAAAACCAAATTGATTAAAAAGTTATAATATTCATATTGAACCAATACAAAGTTCAAATTGTCATTCAAAATATCTCTAATTAAAAAACTATCGCTATATTTTATATTCAAAATATACCACTACCATATATTAAGTATCATTTTACTACATATTCAAATCAATCTTTAGTCAGACTGATCTGAGTCAACAAGCAATTCAATGTCCTCATCTCCACATAAGGCCAATTAAGAAAAGCTCAATTAATAATAAGGCCCGTTAAAATTGCAAATTGGCATAGCGGACCACTATTTCCACTACACGCTATAGCGTTATAGCGGCTGTAGCTCGATTAGCACAGTTTTATCCCGTAGTTTAGCTTTCTAGGTTCAAAACCGCTATAACTAGCTATTTAGAAGCTTGGTCTAGAATGATTAGTTCCATTGTACCCATAGAAAAGGGGCCCCATAATTTACCTTTCTAAGCTAAATACCATGTATACTGTGGACTGCTGGTGCAAAAAAAAAATACACGTCATTAATTTTTATATTAACGTTTATGAGACAACGGTCTGCGTAGTCAGCGTCGTCAGGGTCATGCTCTCACTTGACGTCATGTTCTTATATCTATTATATATATATATATATATATATAATCCGCGGAGCTACATTACTCCAACAGTGACACTGATCTGCTTCACCGTCCGATTAAAATCCAATGTGTAAAAATATATTTCTTTCTCGCGCTTCCACCCGTCTCCTCTTTGCTATGTGTCGATCTGATAATATGCAGCTCTTCTTTAGTTCTCTAATGCAATTTCTCATTCCCACCGCTCCTCCCCCTCCTCCCTCTGCCTCCTCTCGCTCCTCTGCATCCATGGCGACCTTCGTAGGAGAAAGCGCTTTCATCCGAAACCGCCAAGGCGCTCAAGGCTCTCTCTCTTTCTTCTCCGCTCCGCTCCGATGCAAAGAAGAACTCCGATCTACCTTTTGCTTCCTCTCACTCAGCCTTTTTCTCCCCGTAGTATCTAATTTTGGACGGGTTTTGATACTGTAGGTGAACAGTACTATCTACAGTATCATTGACATACGGGTCCTACAGTTCAGTCAAAATCGGATTCGTCTCTCCTCTCCTAGAAGTTCTACCATCCCGATTTCTTCCCGTCTCTCTTGCCTCTCTATTTTATTCTCTCGAAGCTTTGCTTCATCGTCTTTCTTCCGAAATCTTTTCTCCCCTCTCTATTCTGATCTTTCTTGTCTCCGCTCGGCGCTCTCCGTTGTCTGACTCCGACTGTTGTTCGGCTTCTCTCCGTCGTCTCTCCTCCGCTATCTGTCTCCTCTCTCCGGGTAAGTTATTTCAATTTACTCTCCGGCTCTCCGCTGTCTGTTTCCTCTAGGATGCGAGTTAAATTTCTAGAATGTGTTAAGATGTCAAATTAAGTGGTTACCGGTAAGTTTATAGATGCTAAGACAACAATTTAAGTGTAAAATTATTTGCCAAATTAACAAGTGACCATATGTTCGAGCAGTGGCTCCCAGATCTGGTGCCTTAATATCACTACAGAATCTGGGTTTATTACATGGGCAGCACTAGGTTATTACATGGAAAGGACGGTCCATGCAACAGAAATGACAATTTTGGAAATCTCTAACTTGTTGCAAGGGTAGTCCCATGTAAATTATCGCGCATGCAACTGTTTGATGTGCAACCATGTAACTGATTTCCATCTGCCCATGTAAATACAATATAAATGTCAGATATTATAATTAATTGAAGGTCCATGCAATAACTCAATTCGCTGCCCATGCAATTACTTAGGCACATGCTAGATATTGTATTTTATTAAAGGTCCATGCAACAAGTTAGCCCCGTGCCCATGTAAATACTTAGACATATATTAAATATTGTATTTTATTAAGGATCCTTGCAAATACTTAACACTATGGCCATGCAAATACTTAACCACATATTTATATTATATTTTATTGAAGGCCATGTAAATACTCCACTACTCTACCCATGCAAATAGTCTATAATGTCACATCTTACTAATTGCATGGACTTACTCTTGCAAATGTTTAGTTCCTAAAGACATGCATTTCTGTTTATTTGATGTCTCCTTTTAAATGCAGAATTTTATTACAAATCACAACAACATGAATAATAGCAGTACATACGAAAATAATACTTTGATAACTTAAATTTTGCTATTTAAAACAAACATTCCAAAATAATTGTACAAACATCATGACACAACACCAATACAACTATTGATTCACCAATATTAAAACTCTTGATCGGAAACATCGTGACACAACACCCATACAACGATGTCACATATTTGACTTGCTTGAGTTCAACATACATATTGTCATTCTCTTTCCTTATTATCCTCTATTATCCTCTCAATTTTGGTGCTTAAGCTCTGAAATTGGAAGAAAATTAGCAAAACAAGAAAAAGAAAAAGCTTCTAATGAGAATTAAAGTATAGTGAAATAAATATATTAAAGTCCCAGAGGCAGCTATGAACGTATATTGGTACTCCAGGAATTTATCTCTTGAGAGACAACACAAACAATAGGCATTGTCACAAAAAGTCAAGTGTGAGCTTTATAGCAACCTGACTTGCTCTATCTAGTGTGAGCTTTATAGCAACTTAAATGGTAAACAATGAGTTCTGACAATCCCTTCAATTTTGCCCAGTAAAACAAAAACTAACTAATTTCAAATTCTGAAATAATCACTTCAAATAAGAAAGGAGTCAGTGGAACGAAAAACATTTTTTTTATTCTGAAATAACTAAACTTTGCTTGCAAGTATGATTACATTTCCTTTTTAAAACTAAATCAAGTGCAGTGTTGTTACTAATTAGACCTGGAAATTACATTTCCTTTTGAAAAGCATTTTTTATATTCTGGAAATTACTAATTAGACCTTGCAATTAGCAGTATTATTGTAAATAAGAGACATTGCAATTTAGCAGTATTGACTAATTAATGATCATACGATTCATACCAGGTAGTGGTAGGATCGCAGAAGTCTGTCGGCAACGAACTTAATAATTAGCCATTATGATGCATCCATTTCCAATTAAGGAACAAAAATAATAGAAAACAAGAAAGAGTAAAACTTGAATAAATGATTGATTATAATATTCTTATACCATTCATACAAATCATACCAAGTAATTAATGAGACAGCCTCAAGACCAACGAAGAGTAGCAAATGGGATTTCTATGACTAGCATGTCTTTCTTCAAAGCAATTGAGTTCAATTGCAAGAATGCAAGATGTTTGTAAGTTCACATGTATGATTGAATGTATCATCAGTTCTAATACTACTGGAGCTTTTGACGGATAAATGATACCAATTGTCTAAAACCAGACACTGATCAGACATGACTTTTTTCCCACTTCAACAACAAAACCAAAGGCATAGCCACGGTACTGTGAAATAGACAAATGAGTTGCATTCTTATCAAGATACCAATTTGTAGAAAACATTAAAACCTTGATGAGCCCGAGTTCTATAATTAATGAAGCCCATAATCATGGGAACTACAGTGAAGACACCAATTTGTACGAGGAATTGTGCATTGAGAGTGGCATCAAGGGACACGTTGCCATTCAACTGAGATGCTTTCCAAGACATAGAAATCCCCGAATCCAGACCAGAAAGTGCCTGAAATTTAATTCCAAATTCAATCAAGTTTAAACCATCAAATACAAGGAATGAGTATAAAAAGAAAAACTTTGACTTGAGCATTTTATCAAACACCTTGAAAGCGTTAATTATTAATGTATACAAATCATATATATTTACCTTTGTAAACTCACCAGTTAGAAGTCATCAAATTACAAGGCTAATGGTACTATAATAAACTATAGTCAACATATCATATCCGCTTCCATTAAAATATAAAATTCTACTATTTAGGGAATTAGCTAGAAATTAGGATCTCACCTGGAAAGCCGCTGAGTTGGCCTCCCTTTTCTTTTATTTTCATGGTGGAGAAGGAGCTTCGATCGTGTTTCCTTATAGAGCTGAGAGATCGGAGAGATGAAGAGGGAGAGGCGATCTATGAGGAAGAGGGAGGGAGGCAAAAGTGGTGGACGTGTTTTAGTGAGGAATAGAGAGAGCGGGAGATAAAAAAAAAAGTTTCTAAGCGGGATAACTCACAACTCAGTGAAATTTTGGGAGGGAATGGAAAATTTAGGAGGGAAGTGAAAAAAACATGAAAATGGAAAAACAATTGGAAGCAATGAACAAGGGAGAAGGGAAAAAAATGTTCCAAGTCCAGAGAGGCTGGGATCAGGATAAGGTTCTTTATTTTTTTGGGAGACTTACCCACTAATTCATATGCTCTAAGGTAATATAATATTTGTGTTTAGATCGGGACCGTCTGATCATCATTTTGCACTAATATTAATGGAATCAGTGCATCACCTAGAGTCCGATCTAAACATAAATATTATGTTACCTTAGAGAATAGAGACTCCCTACCCATCACCTCTTAAATGAAGACATCAATACCATTCATTATTTATCGGACGGTTTGAAGCTTCGTATTTGCTAATTATGTAATGCATGTGCAGTAAATAATATGAAAAAATTTCAAAAAAAAATTTAAAAATTATTTACATCTTCTATGGTCAAATAATACTTATAATTATCAATTTTATAAATATTCATCATTATTTGCCTCTTCAAATTTAGCAAATATTTGCTAACCGTTCATTTTCACATGAGCAATTGACGGTCGATCTGTAATGAAGTAATTCCATATTTGTTTAGAAATGATCAAGGGAAAATATTAAACATAATCAAACTAAAAATGCGGAAGTTTTATTGTGTTTGAGCTTCGATCCAACGTGTAGTGTTTATAGCCATTCGATGTTTCAATATTTCGTCAACTTGATGGATAGGTAAATAAAAATAAAATTTCATCAAACTTTGTTATGATAAAATAAATTCAGTGCTATTTCATTTCAACGATTCCGATCGACCAACGGACGATACATTCCCGTGCATCTTCATTACCTCACAAGAGTTTATGTTTAATGAAATGTGAACTCTTACTTTGTGAGCTAATGAAGGCGCACCGAAATGCATCGTCCTTTGGTCGATCAGAACCGTTGATTATGTTCAATGTTATACCTTGATCATTTCATAATAAATTTGGAATTATTTCATTTCAGATCGACCGTCGATCGCTCATTGAAAATAAATGGTCAACAAATATTGGCACATATTGAATGGGGCAAATAATAATGAAATTCTATAACATAAGTATATTGACCATAAAAACCGTAAAATGTTTTAAAATATAATTTTTAGAATTTTTTTTTTTTACATAATGCAATAATTTGTATTCTTAAATAAACTAAACTATAATAAATTGCTTTTGAGCTAACAAGTTGAATTAATTTCACTTTTCCTCTCAATTTTTCCTCACTGAGCTATTTCTGGAGATTTTATTTGCAGAACAATTTTGATTTTATACAACACATAGATATATAATTTAAAGGGTATTTTGATTTTATACAACACATAGATACATAATTTATTTTTGATATTTCTTCTAATTTTTCACGTGAGGTGCACGATATACACAAATTACTTACTGATTTTCTTCCTAAATTTTGACAGACTGTCTCTTTATTTCACCTTAATTGAATTCCCTCCCAAATTTTGATAACTTCCCTCTTATATTTTCCTCGTCAGTTTTCCCTCTCAGACCAAATTTTCATTTCCCTCCCACTTTGACCCCTTAGCAATTAGGATCCCATAATGTAACTCAAATCGTGAGTTTAGATCCGGACTATACAATCTTTTCTGGCACGAATATTAAAAAGATCTGTGCACTCACTTTGGACCGGATTCTGATCGGACAGTTCAGATCTAAACTCACAATTCGAGTTACTTTAGAAAAATTGGACCCAGACAAAAGAACCCTAAACTTAGAGATTTTTTTCCAGCCGCCTTGTTCTTTCAAATTTAGAAATTTTTTCCCCCAATCCCCTTTCTCCCTTCCTCACACCCTCTCTCTCTCTCTCCCTCGCCGAGTCTACATGCCCCCTTCTAGTCCTAGTTTTTCAAACCCTAGATCTAAAGTGCGAAAGATAAATAAGAAGAGCAGCGACGGCAGATCAGCTCAGGCAGTGCGCACTCAGGCGGGATCGCGGGAGGCGGGCGAGCCTGTGGCTCAAGCGGGACTGGGTACGGCTGCCGCCGCTCAACCTTGAATACAGTGGTAACCTTCCGACAACCTTCTGACTCTGTAATGATTGAGAGCTTATTTAAATAAGTAGGGCTGGAAGCAAGGGCAATTTCATGTCATTCCTCAATTTTAAGTCATAAAAGAAGTTATGTATCATGAAATTTGGTTGTGTTTCATTTATTGGGTAGGTTGGCATCTTGGATTGCTACAGTTCAAGGCAAAGATAAGTCAAGGTACACTCCAAAACTGATCTAGTTTTTGCATTTACCGTTATAATATATAATTTGTTTTAATTTAATCTTTTATGCTACAAATACAAGTCAACAAATCTTGTTGCAACTGACTGATTTAATGAGATATTGTACTGTCATCTAAATTGCTCCAATTTTTGAGATATGCATGTATTTCTCATCACTTTTATGATATTGCTCCAATATTACTATCACATGTAGGCAACTCCCATCATTTTTTAGCTATTGTACTGAAATCTAAATTGCTTCAAAACTTCTCAGATATTGGTCACATGTTGTTTACTGCAAAAGTTGCCATGGGGCGCTCAATACAATGAAGGCCATGGTTTCTCTACAAGTCATCTCAGTAGCACTAATTGGTATTTTGCTACTGCAAATCATAGCATTATCTTATAAATAGCAAAGACCTTCATTGTTGGTATTGCGAATATTATGAATTTCAATGTGTAATGCTTTTTTGATATGCCATTTAGTTTTGTTGTAATGCTTTTTGGTATTTTGGTACAATGTATGATAATTATACTAGGTTGATAAATGTTTATTACATGTATGTTCTTTATATTTCAATGTGTGTATATGTTAGTTTGGTTCAATGGGAAATTTAAAAAATTATTGGGTTGGTACTGGGTTGGTACCAGATTGGTACAGGGAGAGGATTGTAGAATTAGGGCATGCTAATATATTGCAAATATTATGGTCATTATTTGCATTGGTATATATATGCAAATATTAAGAACTATGGAGCATGCGAAAAGTACCACTACTAGCCTTGCAAATAGTCGGGTGGGGCCCACGCTTGTAAGCCTTGCAAATAGTCTGGTGGGACCCCCGCGCTCTAGCCTTGCAAATAGCATGGTGGGACCTGCAATCTCTAGCCTTGCAAATATTCACGCGGGACCCACAGACGTTACCCTTGTAATTACCCAGATAGGGCTCACGCCATCTCTCCTTGCAAATACTTCAAACAATGTCACCTCTGAAAGTAGTTGCATGGCAACTTGTTACAAGGGTAGCCGCATGTAACAAACTTGTTACATGGCTGTCCTTGCAAATACCCACTTTTTGTGTCGAAGGTAGTTGCAAGGGCACAGTTGCAAGGGTAAGTCCATGCAACAAGCCTTTTCGAGCTTGTTGCAAGGGTATCTCCATGCAACAAGCCATTTTTCTGCCCTTGTAATAAACTCCCAATCTAGTAGTGTATAAACTCCATTGCTGAGATCAAAGGAAGAGCATAGAATTGGGGATTGAAAGGGAACTCAGCACAGTGATATTTTGGAAGACACAATAGGTAACTAGAATATGAGTTTAAATGGAATTCACGGATATAGTGGTATTTCTTAAACAATATGTAGTATCAGGGTAGTTTAGGGAAAGTGTTATTTTTATTCTGTTTCTTTCCTGTTTTTGTCTTCTATGGTTAGGGCTGCTAACGAACCGAGTTAGCTCGAGTTATAGACAACTCGAACTCAACTCAAAAGGTAGCAAGTCGAGCTGACTCGAGTTGAGAATATTGAACCGAGCTGGCTCGCCAACTCGAACTCAACTCGCGAGTAACTCGAGTTAGCTCGTAACTCGTGAGTCAACTCGTTTAAAGTGTTGAAATGTTGAACACTTGAACTAATGATTGTTGTTATGTAATAATATGAGAAGTAAACATTGAATTAACAAACAATCCATAACGATTTAACGAACTAACAAATTTAACAAAAAATTCACAACAATTTAACAAAAAAATTAAACGAAATGAGTCAACGAAATTATAATTAATTAAACAAAATGAGTTTACGAGTTGTAACGAGCGAGTTGAGTCCAACTTGAACTCAACTCATGAGTTAAACGAGTTACTCAACTCGAGTCAGACTAACTCGAGTTTTAAATGAATGAGTTGTTAGCAAGTTCGTTACCGAGTTGAGTTTGAGTGGCTCGCGAGTCGCGAGCTTTTTGTACAGCCCTATCTATGGTTATGATTTGCTATGTAAACTAAACTTTATGTTTTTAATGATTATATAGCCTACAGGCTTCAATTACTCGTGTCGAAATTTTTTATCTTTCGTCTTAGATTTGTCATCTCCGCTTGGCCTTTTTTACAGCGGATAGGGCGACTGACCTACAATGGAGACACACTTTGATTTGGATTGGATTGTGTGAAGGGCAAGATCATCGGATACCATCCCTTCCTTCACGAGAATGTAATATACAATTTCTTCTTTTCTCTCTTTTATTGACAATTTGTGATAGATGTTAAAGTTTTATTTTTAGATTTTTCTGTAAAACTGTAAACCTAACCCTACGTTTCTTTTTCCTGTTTTGTTTGTCATAGCAATAAATTTTGATAATAGAAGAAACAAATGGAATTGTGACTTATGGATCTTCTTTCAATCTCAGAAGAGATCTCGATGCTCAGATCCTAGCCAGGTGAAAGAGAGCTTTATGTTTTTCATTAGTTAATTTTTTTTTTGTTCTAACTATCCCAAATTAATTAGTTTTTTGTAGTGATGATTGTTTTAATGCCTATTAAGATAGCCAAGGGTTTAATTGAGCCTGCATGCATAACAAAAGAGGCCATCTCGAAGCTCAAGCAACTCAGGTTCTTCAAGACAGTGGCACTGAATCAAGATGCCATTTGTTTGAGTGAGCTATTGGACTGATCGCCCATCTGCACTCTGACAATTCCAACCCAGTGTGCAAATTCATCGCGCAGTAAGATATTTTGCATGTTCCCCTTTTAATTTTTGCATTTAGACACTAGAAAATATTCAATTGCATCTAGACCCATGAAATCTCACCAGCTCTGGAGTGTATTGTTTTCTTTTGTTTGTACAACCAATATTGATTCTAGCCCAAATTTTTAGAGTAAATTCTGAAACTGGTAAGAAGGCCAAACCTTTATATAGTTAATTACTGCAATTACACAATAAACATCTTGAATTTCTCTTTATCAATACAATTAGCCTTCTATTGAGATGCAAAAATATCAATTAGAACCCATTAAAAATTGATTTTATAACTTGAATTGAGAAAGATCATTTCAGTTATGATCATTTAGTGGAACTTTCCTTCTTCCAATTGATAATGTAGAGTAGCGAATTTACTACCGAGGTATATGTTAGTCACCTCCACAAACATTTGCCCAAATGATTTACTTCCTAGGAGGCATACTTCTAGAAATTTCTGGACTTGAGAAAGACTCATTTGAAAATCTTAAACAAATCATCTATGTCATTTCATATTTGACTTATAAATGCACTACACAGATGATGGAGAAGAACAACTTTAACATTCTGATTGGTTTTATAAACTGTCTCCATCTTTTACTTTGAGCTTTATTTTAATATTCTGATTTTTTGTCTTTTCTGTGTTTACACTGCTGGACAAACTCTTTTATTGAAGTTTTCAAGGATTATTCCCATGAAAAACTCCGCATGTTTTCTGTAAGAAATTTAACAATTAATACGACAAAATTGATTTGCTTTTTTTTTTTTTTTTTTTTTGATAAAAGTGGAAACTTATCCACCGATTTTATTACAAATCAAAATGAAAATTGTTTTGATACCGACCAATAGAAATACAAATAAAAAATTGATAGCACTGAAAACTAATTTTGAGTATTTTGTTAATGTTTGGTCCTTTTTTCCTTTTAAGTCCAGTCTACCGGTCAGCTGTTTGAGAACAAAATTTCTAGCAAGAAAAAATATAACCAACTATTCTAATTTCAATGGGCAAATCCTGTTATAATACAGGTGCTGTGATGTAATTGCCATTTTTGGCTTGGCTATATCTCAATGTTTAAGCCTTGCTTAGTACAATGCACAAAAAAGGAACTTAAATACGGATCAGAGGGTCTGCACGAAAATTTGAGTCGATGCCTACTGGTACAGGTGTCACATTTTAAAATTCTGAGAGCAATAGTTTAAGCTTCAAAAGTCCTTTAGAATTGATTTTAAATAGTAAAAAACTTCTCAAGATAGTGACCATGAATATTGCACAGACTATAACAACATATAGTGATCCAAACTGAAGAGCTCGTAAGCCTTTTACCAGTTACAGGACAAACACACAAAATGAAAGAAACTATTTCAAATTTCGATCACTTAATTTCCTACCACAAGCTGCCAAATACTTTTTTCGATGCATTCCAAAGTGAAATCTAAAATTTCTACAATAATGGTTTATAAGTTATTTTAATGCATTCATTTTTTTATTATTTTTTACTGCTTGCTCAGTAGAAAATGAATACAAAATTTTAAATTTTTTGAGATAATTGATAAATTTAATAGAAATTTAGATATATACCCATCATAACTTCTAGATTTAGATATTTCCCAATAAAATATTCCCCATCAAAACTCACTAAATTGATCAATATCCCATATTTTAATTTCATCACTTAAAAATAAAGATTAATATTAATAAAACATTAGCAGGACAGTTTTACCCTTCCTCTTTATCACATCCATTAACAGAAGAATAAAACAAAAAAACGTCATAAACTGTACGCAATATGTATCAACGCTAGGCTTAGTTAGGTTCTATTAATGAAAAGGAAACTAGTCCCATGTAAAGAAGAGTGGAGAGTGTCATTAGGGATAAAATCATAGTTGAGCAACTTCTGTAAATTAAAGGCTGACGCCAATAATCAATTTAATTCTCCGGTGTCTCTGTATGTCTGATGCGTGAAATGATGCAAATAATCATATCTATACTTTCATCCCTTAATCTTCTTGTTCCTCTTCGTTCCTCTTCTGGCCACTGCAAAATTTGATGCGTCAACTTTAATTCCTTCACACAATAATCAACAGCTGTGTAAATTGAGCTCAATAGATTGCTATTTGATTCTACAGCCATTGGACTTCATAACTATAACAAAATTTGTTCATTATAAAACAACTGCAAACAAATTAAAATATAATGGAGAGGTCAAATGCATAAAAAATAAACAAGTTTCGGAGTAGCTTCTGATAAGTAACACTAGTATCTCGACATAAACTCCAATGGCATCAAGGTACTCCCCAGAGCGTCCATGGAAACCTATGATTCTACCGTGAAAAGCAGAGAGTTCGAAAGGAGTCCCTTCTTCCTTGCCGTAAGGTCCGTATGTTTTCTCATTGGTTATCAGTTGTAGTGACCTCACAATAAATATGTCACCCAAGTAACCAACATAGCCTCTCACAGCCTTAATGTGCTCATATTGAAGATCGATCTGCAAACCATAAAGAAAACTTAATAGACATAACAGTTTGTTGGTAGCTTTCAATTATTAAAAAAACAGTTCGTTTGCTCTTTTGTATGTATCTGCAATACTAAAATAAAAAATAAAAAATAAAAAATAAAGAATCTAGAAAATGTAAAATCGACCCAAGCGAAGTTGATGTTTGATGGAAGAATCTGGTACCTCAGTCAACGTTCCTGTTTTTCCGCCCCAGAGTGAAGTGCATTCAGTAGTGTAATCATCAAGTTCATAACATACAAAAAGAGCGTCAATATTATCACTATGACAAATACTGAAATTAACAATGTGAGAAACGGCAGACATCTGTTGCATATCTTTTGTTGAACCCCCGCTGCCACCGCAAAGCATCGACTTACTTATGAAAACCTTAACCTTAGCAATGAAAAATTATGTTATAATATCAATTTAAGCCAAACCTACCTATATATAATTTACAGAAAAGGCCTGGAGGGCAAATAATAATTAGAAAAACAAAAAAGTTTCATAGTTTTGACAAACATATATAATAGTTCTAAATACCTGCTGTACATAAACTCCAACACGCGAAATATAATTAATTCCAACGCATGCAACGAAGCCAATAATTTGACAGCGGATCGGAGAAGTGTGTTCATAGGATTTTCCTTCTTCCTTGCCATATGGTCCATAAACGTTCAAATTGGTTTCCAGCACCAGTGACATCAAAATATCAGATGAGTTGTTGTAGTAGCCATGTACAGACTTAATGTACTCGTTTGTTTTAAGATTTATCTACAAAAATATAAAACTTGTGAGAAAACTTTATGCATGCACATAACTGTTTGTTAGTTATGAATGATTAAACTTCTAAATGGTGCATTAGGAGACAAAATTTACAAGGAACAACCAAAAAGTTCACAGTGGCATTTTCGTATATATAATACAAGGACATTGTTCCAAGAAAAAAAGTTACCTGTAACTTACATCATTATTTTATCTTATTATGTTTTTTTCTCATTACATACTTCAGTTGTGAGTTCCTAGAGTTCATTATTTTGTCTAATTAATCGTGTTATCTTTCCTAGAGTTTTTTTTTTTTTTTTTTTTTTTCTGAAAACAGATAGATCAAGTATCCAAAGAAAAAATGCCGCAGTAATTTTATTTCACTACAGCAAAAAAGCACATCTGCAACCGGCCAAATCGGTCATAGATGACAAAATCGGTCGCCGAAGACGGAATTCGGTCGCAAATTAATCGGTCGCAGATTAATCAGTCGCAGTTGCTTCGTCACTGATGTCCTCCATGATGACGTCATCGGTCGCAGATGCTGACGTCACCGGTCACAGAAAACTCTTAAGCGACCAATTGAAATCCGTCGCTGATATCGCTGATGGTCTCAAATCGGTCGCAGATGATTTTTTTTTTTGCTTTTCACCCATTGATACGAGATCTCTATTTCGTCTCCAGTGGCGTAATATCATCATCTCTATTTCGTCTCTAGTGGTACCTTACACAAATACAAAAACCCCAAATTGAATATGCTTCTACAGCAAATTTTGGTTATTATACTTAAAAAAAGTTCTTTTGACTTACTGGCTTACTGCAAATTAAATATTATAATAGTGATTGATAAAAGAAATTGGACGATGAAGACAATTATCCAGGTGTATGTCTATAGAGCTTATCCTTATAATTATCTCCAAACAAAGATTATAATATGATGCAAAACAGAAAATATTGGTAAAAACAGAAAAAAAAAACAGAAAAACCAGAAAAATTCAGAAAAAACCAGAAAATTGACAACAGAAAAAAAAAACGAACAAAAAAATGGGACAAATCAGAAAAATAAAACATATAAAAAAAAGAAACAAAATACAAAAAATGAAAAGAAAAAACCAGAAAACTGAAAACTGAAAAAAATGGGACAATTATCCGGATGCATGTTCAACATAAGTGATCTATTCAACACCGGAATGCTCAAGTGGCCGACCTTGGCACCGGAATGCTTTGATTTTATGCAACAGGAGTCAAAATTAAAATAACGGTGAGAGAGAGGGTGAGAGAGAGACTCAGAGGGCGGAGGTTGGAGGCGTCGTAAGCGGAGGTTTAGGGTTCGTCGATTTTCAGCGGAGGCTGAGGCGCGTGAGAGACAGAAAGAAAAAGAGGGATTCGCGCATAGTTTTTAGCGCATACACATCTGCGGCCGATTAAATCAGTCACAAATAAGTTTTTCACCGGTCACAGAAGACTCGATCACCGATTGATTTTCTGTCTTAATTTTTTTTAAAAGGAAAATAGCCTTCTGCGACCGGCGCCAAGACCGGCCACAGATATCGGTCGCAAATAATCCAATCTGCAATAGTGTTTATTTATTTTTATTTAGGGCCCCGTACACTAGCATCTTTTAGATGCTATTCTCGATAATTGAACCTGCAACCTCTCTGTACAGAGATGGTGCAAGTGCCACTGCACTAAGCCCATATATCATTGCTCTAGTAATTTATATTAAATCAAAATAGCCATTTCAATTGGTGGCCAATTTTAATTGAAACAAACAAGGGTCCCTGTGCAATAGGATTTAATTTTATATAACAAGTGTACATGAGCATTTATACTTGTACAGTTTAATAATAGTTTAAAGGTTGATAATTGAGGATGAGCCACCAGAATGTAAAAGATAATGATTGAGCACATATCAAGAAGGGAAAGACTAAAATATCAATGCATCCCACCGTGAACTATATACAAGCACTACTATCAATATATTGGTGCAGCTGACTTTTCAGTATCTTGATATTTTGTAAAAATATAAAGCTGATTTACGTCTAAATTAAGATGAATTGGTATAAATCAGAACTAACAGTTTTTGTTCATCTTTAATAATATATTTATAATTGATAAGAACTGGTGAAGAAGTTTATTAAGCTGGAGTTCTGGAGTAGCCGTGATTTTTATTAATAACCAAAATATATATATATATTATTAATAACCAGATTCCCAAAATATTTTTACCCATGCCCAAACCGCGATGATGTTTATAATTTATGTATTTTGTAATATTATGTTCGAGAATTTGTCAATCATGTTCGAAAAAATGAATTAATGAGTAACTTGACTAATCTGGGCCGTCGACAAAAGAATTTTCATGCAATTGACTTCTCAGAACTAATTTTCTCCGGAGCTACCGCCTCCCTGCCACCCCCCGCATACTCCTAGAATCAGGCCCACATACATAGCAAAAATGACATGTCAGTTCAACCTGATTTATGCACAGAAAGAGAAGTCCGCAAATTGCTATTCAGGCCCACATACATAACAATAACGACATGTCAGTTCTTCCTCTTCTCAAATCCTATAAAACCTAACAAAAACACATGTATCCGATTAATCAATCTATAAGATGTATTGCTAAAGAATATATACCAATATACTAACTATTAGGGACAACTCGATAAATATAGCCATACAGTTGATTAAATATAACCATACACTTGATTAAATATGGTCATATATTCTTTTATAACAATTAAAGAGGTTACGAAGTACCGCTATATATAGCCATACACTTGATAAATATAGCCATAAAACATTTGCTAATAATTATTTACATATATCTGAATGGAAAATATCAACAAATTAATTATAATGCATCTAGAATAATTTACTATATATATAGTCTAAGTTAAATGAGATCATTACATAAGACTAGAATAATATAATCAATATGTGGTTGTGCACTGGGAGTGATGCTCCAATGCAAGGCCTAATCCAAGTTTGAGGAATTCAGATCCAGTGCAATATTCTTGGGAATAGAGAACAAGATAGATTGAATCAAGTTGCAAAAGAGAAGAGATGAATAGCGATTGAATGCAGGAACAGAGATATCTGGGGATTGAATTTAGTTGTGTCAAAGGTGAATAGAGAACGCACTAGACTGGTGCTTGACTTCAAAATCTCAAGTCTTCTGCATTACTGGAAGCATAGGAATACAAAACAAGTAATTGGTAAAAAAAAAAAAAAAAAAGGCAAAGTGGAAGCATCAGTGACCCGCCACACTGTCAGTAAATACTGTATTGAAATTCCAGAGAAACAATATTTTTGATAGAACACTTTATTGATTCAGTTGCTTTTGTCATGTGAGAAGCATTTTATTCCATCATACATTTTTGCTATGTATGTGGATCTGATTCTAGGAGTATGCGGGAGGTGGCAGGGGGGCGGCAGCCCCGGAGAAAATTATTTCTGAGAAGTCAATTGCATGAAAATTCTTTTGCCGACGGTCCAGATTAGTCAAGTTACCCATTAATTCATTTTCTCGAACATGATTAACAAATTTTGACAAATTTCAAGTTTTAGAGTGGCATTTCAAAAAAATTTCCAACAAAATAATAAAGATTAAATCTAACGGTTTTATTTTACTACATTATTTCTCATATCATGTGTTATCTATCCATATCCATATCATGTGTTATTACAAAACATAATATTACAAAACAATTATTGTTATCTATCCATATCATGTGTTATTGTTAAACTATTCACAAATCATAAAATCCATCGTATTAAAAATATAAACAAATACATAAATTATAAACATAATTATAAATAATCCATCATCGCATTAAAAAAAAAAATTAAGTAAACCGCCCCCTGTGGGGGCGGGTTAGGGGGTAAACCGCCCCCTGGGGGGGCAGTTTGGGCATGAATGAAATTTTTTTGGGAATCTGATTATTAATATTATTTTATTTATTTTTTTGGTTATTAATAAAAATGACCGCTGGAGTAGTATATATTGTTGAGTGATCATTTATGTGATATAGTAAATAAAACATTGCATTAATTAAGGAATGACCTCCCTGACTATTTGTAAGTACAAAGGCTGAGAACAATTAATCCGCAGATTTTAATTAATTTATAATTTTGGTTTACGTAATGAGCTCTCTGTTTTTAGTACCCGGCCAAAATAAATGGGTAATAAAAACAGAGGCCTTGTATGTACAAATTGGGTCAATTAAATAGACGTGGTTCTCTCAACTTTTTATTTTGTTGTTTTATATTTCATTTGTTTGATTATAATTTATCCAGATACTAACTTAAGAATTCATAGTAATTATGACTTAAAAGTCATCAGTCACTTGAACTTTGTCGTTCTTAATTTACAACAAAAATTTGACATCATTTACTAAATTAAAGAAGGAAAATATTTGTACCTCATCCAACGTTCCTTCATTTCTACCCCAATAGCTTAGAACAATGCTCAGATTTTAATTAATTAATTTATTTAATTCAAGGAAAAGCCTCTCTGTTGTACACGGCCTAAATATATAAAAGGGTAATAAAAATAGAGCCCTTGTATACATTAATTGCTTTAGCCAACTAAGTAGGCGTGGTTCACTCAACATTTTATTTCATTCTTTTTCATTTCTTTTGTGTGCTAATAATTAATTAATCTAGATAATAATTTAATAATTTAATTAGAAAATAATATTTAGTGACTTGATCTTGTTCGAATTTTGCAATAAAAAATATTTTTCATTACAAAAGCTTCGAAAGGCACATACCTCAGTCAGCTTTCCTCCATCTCTGCCCCATCGATCGGTGCATTGTGTGATGCCATTACGTTCAAAATACACAGTAAGACCATTAATCTTGTCACTACGGTAGATACTAATTTTAACAATGCGAGTAATGCCCATTGGATGCATATGTCTCACTATCCAACCGCGACCAAGGAATGGCCCCTCCTTTATTATAGTACCATTTGACTGGATACAGAAAATACAAGAATATGTTATAAATTCTATGTTAGAATGATATGTTAATTATATATAGAAACCGAAACTTAAAAAAAATAGAAACAAAAGGTTAAAAGATCTTGACCAAATGTAACGAACTAAAATAAAATAACTCAAGAAACAACATTTTGTCCTGTGTATCTGTAGGACGAGTTATATTATAGTTCTTGCCATCGGTAGGTATAATTACTTCACTACATTTTAATAGGGCAGAATGTTTATGTTGGGCTTAATTTGTTTCTATGGATTGCCTTGATTAAGCTGGAACCCCGACACATCATATATAGCTGTGGGTAATTGCAAAGGCATACAATTTTGGTGTATTGTAAAAACAGTGTTAACGGTCGATTAAACGGCCGTTTAATCGGAAACAGTGGCTAAACCGTTACGAATACACTTAACCGATACCTGTTAGCGGATAAAAACGATTAATCGGCCGTTTTTCCGATTAATCAGTTGTTTTACCGTTTATTCGTCCGTTTATTCCTGTTTATTCTTTTTTTTTCCATTTATTCCAATGAATATTTATTTTCCACATTATTTTTTTCTTTCTATAATAGTGTGTGATAATAAGGTTTATAAATCATGTATTGTAATGTTATTTGTGCTTGGATGTACATCCAATATTTTTTATATATGTTTTTTTTTTCTTACTTACTTTGAAATTTATTAATTCTTCAATTATTTATATACCATATATTTTTCTAACTTACTGATGTAATTTTTTCAATTAGTACGACATGTTTATTTATGAAATTAAGTTATTATCATAAATTAAATTTAGTGATTTTATGTTGTAACGTTTCTTTTCTTTCAAATAATATGTTATTAGTATTTGAAAAAGCTTAATTATAAACTTTATTTTTCATTAAATTAATATGTTACTTACTTATATGTTAAGAAGAAATAAGTGTAGTCTCATGTTATTATAATAAAATTAACTTAAATTAAGTTTATTTGGTAAGTTTACTGAGTTAAATAAATTTAATAAAAACGTTAAATTCTCCGCATAATTCTAATTAATCGGCGGCATACCGATTGATCACTTAGCGGCACTCCGTCCGTCCGACGACCGCATACCGCTATTTACAACATTGTGATTACCTCATTTTTCACAGTTCCATTTGTTTTCCGCAAAAAACAATTTAAGTGGAAAAAAAAATGATATAATCATGTGCTTTTTATAAATTTTATCAATAAAAATGAGTTATATTTTATTTTACACAATTACTTCTTTTTGGCAACAAGGAAATTTTTTTTTTCATACTAGGTAAATTAAAAGCCGCATTTATTTCAAAGGTCGTCCTCTTTATTTCTGACGACAATTGGAGCCTCTTAAAAAAACAATTTGAATCAATTGAAAATGGTTGTATTATTTTGAGCCATTGTAAATAGATGCATATGAAAAAGTAATTGAAGACCAAATTTTATATCTTTTAGAATTATGTTACTATATTTTCAAATAAATAGAAAACTATTGTCTTCATCTGATCTATACTTTTTATATCACGGGAATTTTCTACCAATCTAAAAAAATAGAAAAAATTCTAAAATTATTGAATTTTCTGCCTATATCGAAAATGGTTGTATTATTTTGAGCCATTGTAAATAGATGCATATGAAAAAGTAATTGAAGACCAAATTTTATATCTTTTAGAATTATGTTACTATATTTTCAAATAAATAGAAAACTATTGTCTTCATCTGATCTATACTTTTTATATCACGGGAATTTTCTACCAATCTAAAAAAATAGAAAAAATTCTAAAATTATTGAATTTTCTGCCTATATCGAAGGTCATGTGTAATGGTTTGAATCAATTGTTTGAATTTTTAAAATAAAAATATAGATTCTTAGTACAGGTAGACCCTAATATGTGCATAATCATAGTCTTACATTAATTTAAATAAAATTTTCAGAAAGGAAGTAGAAAATAAATTCATAGTTAATGAAAAACAATATAGTTGCCTACCTGCCGGATATAAACTCCAAGAGCGTTGACCTCAACATCTTTTCTACAGTATGCATGAAAGCCAATTATTTGACCGCCGAGAGGTGCAGGATATTCGAAAGATTCCCCAAATCCTCCGCGGCCGTAAGGACCATAAACGTCCAAATTGGTTCTTAGTACCAGTGACCTCACATAACAACAGCCACTGGGATAGCGGTCCACGTAGCCATTTACTGACGTAATATACTCGTTTGTTTTAAAAATCACCTACAAAATAAAACAAAATGTAGCCATTTACAGAACGGAAAATTTTTTATCCAGCACCCTCATAAATTCAAATTAATTAAAAGCCACTCAGATCCAAAAAGTTCGAAAAATAACACTCCCGCAAGCTTAGTTTGCGCACCACCCGGTGCGCAAGCTGAGCTTGCGCACCAACCCTACCCGTTCCAACCCGGTCTGCCATTACTCAGCTCAGCTTGCAGACCAAGTGGTGCACAAACTGAGCTTGCGCACCATGTAGTGCGCAAACTGAGCTTGCGCACCGGGTGGTGAGCAAACTGAGCTTGCGGGAGTGTCATTTTTCGAGCTTTTTGAATCTGAGTGGTTTTTAATTAATTTGAATTTATGGGGGTGCTAGATAAAAAGTTTTCCGTTTACAGAACTTATTGTTAGTAGGTTTCAATGTTCCTAGGTAAGTTAAGTGTGATAAAACTTCTTTAATATATATATGCATTAGGAGACAAATTTTACAAGTAACAACGACCAAGAAGTTCAAATTGGTATTTTTGTGTAAACTATATATGTATACTGTTCCAAGAAATTACTACTTTAAATTACACCATGAATTTATCCTATTACGTGTGTTTTATATTAAATACTTCCGTTGTGAAGTTCGAGTGTTAGATTATCTAATAATTAATTGTGTCATCTTTGCTTGTCTTTTTTACCGAAAACAGATTGACTTGGTATTCAAAAAAAAGTGCTTGAGTATATATATTAAGCCAAAATAAACATTTAAATTGATGGCCAATTTTGAAACAGAGAAGGGTCCTAGTATAATAAGGATTTTATGCAACAAGTGTATATGAGCAATTTATACTGGTAAAGTTTAATAATATTTGAAAGGTTGACAAGTGAGTGTCGACATTTAAAAATCACTACTATCAATATATTGGCGTACGTAGCTGAATTTTCAGTATCTTGACATTTTGTAAAACAATAAAACTGATATACGTTTAAATGTAGATCAAATAATATATATATGTCAAGAAGTTTCTGAAGCTACAGTTCTGGATTGTGAAAAGATCTCATTATTTCAAGAAAAAAAAAGATATAGGCATTGTGACCGTTTATAAGATATAGTAACTAAAAGATTTCATTATTTCAAGAAACAATATAGGCATTGAATTAATTAAGTAATGTCCTCCCTGACAATTTTAAAGAACAATTGCTACAATGGCATTGAATTAACTAAGTAAGAGTAAGGCTTGGGTGCTATGGATAGCATAGAGGGTGCTATGCAACGGCTCAAAAATTTGAGTTTTCAAAATCCTAATGGCCGATCCGAACCATTCAAAATTTAATCTGTACTAAAATGTACTTGCATACCAAATTTTACATTTTGTTTGGAATTTTTTTCATTATTTATTAAGTATGTTATAAAATTGATGTTTTCCATGATCAAGAATTATTCAAAAACAGCAGTTTTGTAACATACTTAATAAATAGTAAAAAAATTCAAAAAAATGTAAAATTTGATATGCAAGTACATTTTAGTACAGATTAAATATTGAACGGTTCGAATCGGCCGTTAGGATTTTGAAAACTCAAATTTTGAGCCATTGCATAGCACCCTCTATGCTATCCATTGCATAGCACCCACACTAAAGAAGTTAGTTCTGGTTTTCCAAAATTTAATCAGTCATCACACACTAATCCCACATGTTGTTTAGTTTTGACCAGCTAGCTGGAATTATATCCAAATGCTCTAACTCTCTTTAATTACAATAGCAAATAAAGTGCATATATGTTTTCACCATAAGTATGCAAATCAGGCTATACAACAAATAAGATAACCTAAAAGTATTGAACCAGTACACAAATCAGGCTCATTGCTTGCAGATTTTATAAGGATGTCATTTCATTGCTTGCATATTTTGTAGGGATGTCTCAAGCCAAACAGGTACACAAATCAGGCTCAATAAATTATATGATAACCTAAAAGTATTCGAGCTTTCCAAGGAGTACTCTGGATATGGTCAATTTACTCGGTGCATGAAACCATTAGACCCATGTGTTAATTTTTAGTTTTTTATATCCATCTTGAGAAAAGACTCTTATTCTTCTAATTGATTGTTTATTATTTGTTTTTTTTTTATGCCAGTATTTGGACTTCTTTTTTTTCTTTAACTAATTATTCTGTAATACTTTTCTACCACCAGTCGGGCTAGATAGCGAATGTTACTTGTGTAATACTTCTGTAATACTTTTGTAATCACTTGTGTAAATGATTACATCATTTGTGCATATGCAAATCAAAAGCATTATGCTTCATCCTTTGCTTTTTGCTCTTTGTATTTATCTTTTTTGGAAAACTTAATAGTTGTTGCCAGGGGTCTTATAAGCCAATCTTAACAGCCTTTTATTGTAAAGTTTGTATTATATACACTTTTTGTAATATGCCTATGCAAATGCAAGTATGCAATTTATTTTGCTAAGTATCAACGAAACATATTTTGCTATGGCTAACAAGTTTAGGTAAAAAAAAATTGTATTCAACATTTTTGCTTCGAAGCAACGCGAGAGTTCTTTCTAGTTAAGAATATTAATTAAAATAGCGAAAACTAACTCGTTATAACTTAGACTGAAAAATACCGCAAAATTTTAGTGCCTCAACTCTAACCAAATAAGGAATACTTTAAGCCACGATCTAATTTTAGTACAAAAGTTGAACATTTTTCATTATTTAGATTGAAACATTCAAATTCTAAAATAAAATAAAAAATTACTGTAGCAACCCGCCCCTCTCGGGGGCGGTTTGGTATGAAGGGTAAACCGCCCCTCGGAGAGACGGTTTGGTTATGAGTGAAATATTTTTGAAATATTGGTTATTAATATTATTTTATTTTATTTATTGGTTATGGAAAAAAATGACGGAAAAGGAAGCTAGTCCCATGTAAAAAAAGAATGGAGAGTGTCATTAGGGATAAAATCATAGTTGAGCAACTTCTGTTAATTAAAGGCTGACGCCAATAATCAATTTAATTCTCCGGTGTCTCTGTATGTCTGATGCGTGAAATGATGCAAATAATCATATCTATACTTTCATCCCTTAATCTTCTTGTTCCTCTTGTTCCTCTTCTGGCCACTGCAAAATTTGATGAGTCAAGTTTAATTCCTTCAAACAATAATCAACTGATGTAAATTGAGCTCAAAAGATTGCTATTTGATTGTACAGCCGTTAATTGGACTTCATAACTATAAAAAAATTTGTTAATTATAAAACAATTGAAAACAAATTAAAATATAATGGAGAGGTCAAATGCATAAAAAATAAACAAGTTTCGGAGTTGCTTGTGAGGAGTAATACAGTACCTGGACATAAACTCCAATGGCGTCGAGGTACGCTCCAGAGCGTCCATGGAAACCTATGATTCTACCACCAAGATCAGCGAGTTCAAATGGAGTCCCTTCTTCCTTGCCATATGGTCCGTAAGTTTTCTTATTGGTTATTAATTGCAGTGACCTCACAATAAATATGTCACCGAAGTAGCCAACATAGCCTCTCACAGCCGTAATGTACTCATCGTATTCAAAATCGATCTACGAAACCACAAAGAAAACTTATATGCAAAGAACAGTTTGTTGGTAACTTTCAATTTTTACAAAAAGTTCGTTTGCTTTTTTTGTTTGTATCAGCAAAACTAAAAGAAATAGAAAAAAAAAATCTAAAAATTGTAAAATCGCCCAGGGGAAGTATATGTTTGGTGGAAGAATTTGGTACCTCGGTCAGCGCTCCTGTTTTTCCACCCCAGAGTAGGGTACTTTCAGTAGTGGTATGAGAAAAAAGAGCGTCAATAGTATCACCATGGCGAATACGGACTTTATCAATTGGAGAAGTGGAAAACGTCGGGTCCATGTCTCTTGCTGAACCCCCACTACCACCGCAAAGCACCGACTTACTTATTGATACCTTGTGAATTCAAAATTATGTTATAATATCAATTTAAGCCAAATCTACATATATATAATTTATAGAAAAGGCCAGGAGGACAACAAAGAATAATTTGAAAAAAAAAAGTTTCAGAGTAGTTTTGACAAACATAGTTGTAAATACCTGGACATAAACTCCAATACGTAGTACATAGTTCATTCCGACGCATGCAAAGAAGCCAATAATTTGACCGTAAAGAGAAGTGTGTTCAAAGGGTTGCCCTTTTTCCTTGCCGTACGGCCCATAAACGTCCAAATTAGTTTCTAGTACTAGTAACTTCAAAATACTAGATGTCTCCTCCCGGTAGCCTTTTACAGACTTAATGTACTCGTTTATCTTAAGATTTATCTACAAAAATATAAAATTAGTGAGAAAAGTTTAGGCATGCACATAACTCTGTTTGTTAATAGGTAAGTTATTGTTAGAAATGCACATAACTCTGTTTGTTAATTTACACTTGTTCTGATTTTCGGATAGTGAACAAACTGAATAACTAAATTGATTTGTTGCACTATAACCTATCCGAATTTCCAACAATTATGACTGATTAAACTTATAAATTGTGTATTAGGAGACAAAATTTACAAGAAAAACCAAAAAGTTTAGGCATGCGAAAGTGGTGAAGTTCCTTGTATTATCTAATTAATTGCGTCATGTTTCCTTGAGCTTTCCGAGAACAAATTGATCTGGTATCCAAACAAAAAGTGCTCTAGTATTTTAAAAAATAATTTGTATTAAAAGCTTTTAGATGCTATTCTCAAAATTGAACCTGCGACTTCCTCGTAGAGAGACGGGGCACATCCCACTGCACTAAGCCCGCTGATCATTGCTCCAGTTATTTTATATTAAACAGAAATAGACATTTAAATTGGTGGCCAATTTTGAAACAGAGAAGGGTCCCAGTGCAATAAGATTTTTATATCACAGAAGTGGTTAATCACAAAAGTCGATCATGAGCTAACAGAGAAATGATGGAGTTCATATCAAGACGGAAGTGGCAAAATATCAATCCTTCCCATCATGAACTTTATAAAAGCTGAACTTTAAGCATATTGGTTTGGCGTATCTGACATTTCAGTATCTTGGTATTTTGTAAAATAAAAAAAGCTGATTTAGGTCTAAATTTAGATGAATTCATATAAATCAGAACTAACAGTTTTTGTTCCTATTTACAAATATAATTATAATTGATAAGAACAGGTCATGAAGTTTCTGAAGCTGGAGTTTTAGAGTAGTATTGTTGAGTGACCATTTATGTGATATAGTAAATGAAATATCTTATTATTTCAGGCGAAAATATAGGCATTGCATTTATTAAGAAATGTCCTCCCCGACAATTTTGAAGTCCATGTATATTGCTGTCATGACAAGTACAAAAGCTGAGAACAATTAATCTGCATATTTTAATTAATTTATTATTTTTGGTTTACATAAAGTTCTCTGTTTTCAGTACCGGCCCGGCCCAAATAAAAGGGTAAGCTCTTGTATATATAAATTGGGTCAATTAATTAGCCTATTAATCAGACGTGGTTCTCTCAACTTTTATATTTCATTAATTTGTTTGATAATAATTTATCCAGATACTAATTTAAGAATTTGTAGTTATGAATTAAAAGTCATCATTCACTTGAAATTCATAGTTAAGAATTTTCAGTATCTTGATATTTTGTAAAATTAAAATGCTGATTTACATCTAAATTAAGATGAATTGGTATAAATTAGAACTAACAGTTTTTGTTCTTCTTTAAAAATATATTTATAATTGACAAGAACTGGTGAAGATGTTTCTTAAGCTGGAGTTCTGGAGTAGTGTTGTTGAGTGATCATTTATGTGATATAGTAATTAAAACATTGCATTAATTAAGGAAGGACCACCCTGACTATTTGACAAGTACAAAAGCTGAGAATAATTAATCTGCAGATTTTAATTAATTTGTAATTTTGGTTTACGTAATGAGCTCTCTGTTTTCAGTACCCGGCCAAAATAAAAGGGTAATAAAAACAGAGGCCTTGTATATACAAATTAATTGGGTCAATTAAATAGACGTGGTTCTCTCAACTTCTTATTTTATTGTTTTATATTTCATTTGGTTGATAATAATTTAAGAATTTATCGTTATGAATTAAAAGTCATCAGTTACTTGAACTTGTTTGTACCTCATCCAACGTTCCTTCATTTACTAAATTAAATCAGGAAAATATTTGTACCTCATTCAACGTTCCCTCATTTCTACCCCAATAGCTTAGAACAATGCTCAGATTTTAATTAATTAATTTATTTCATTCAAGGAAAAAGCTCTCTGTTATACATCAATTGCTTTAGCGAACTAAGTAGACGGGGTTCACTCAACATTTTATTTTATTCTTTTTCATTTCTTTTGTGTGCTAATAATTAATTTATCTAGATAATAATTTAATAATATAATTAAAAAATAAAAGTTAGTGACTTAATCTTGTTCGATTTTTGCAATAAAAAAATATCGCTCACTACAAAAACTTCGAAAGGCACATACCTCAGTTAGCCTTCCTCCATCTCCACCCCAATGGTCGGTGCATTGCGTGATGCCATTACGTTCAAAATACACAGTAAGACCATCAATCTTGTCACTATGATAGATACTAATTTTAACAATGCGAGTAATGCCCGTCGGATCCATACGTTTCACTATACCACCGTAACCAAGGAATGGCCCCTCCTTTCTTATAGTACCATTTGACTGGATACAGAGAGAATACAAATATATGTTATAAATTCTATGTTAGAATGATCTGTTAATTATATATAGAAACCGAAACTTAAAAAAAAATAGAAACAAAAGGTTAAAAGATCTTGACCAAATGTAATAAACTAAAATAAAATAACTCAAGAAACAACATTTTTGTCATGTGTATCCGTAGGACGAGTTATATTATAGTCCTTGCCATCGGTAGGTATAATTAATGCACTACATTTTAATAGGGCCGAATGTTTATGTTGGGCTTTGTTTCTATGGATTGCCTTGATTAAGCTGGAACCACGACACAACATATATAGCTGTGGGTAATTGCAAATATACAATTTTGGTGTGTATTGTTAGATGTGTGATTACCTCATTTTTCACAGTTCCATTCATTTTCCGCAAAAAACAATTTACGTTGAACTTCAATGAATTATCTCAACGATATATTCATCTGCTTTTTAATAAATTTTATCAATAAAAATGAGTTATATTTTATTTTTCACAGCTACTTCTTTTAGGCAACAAATAAAAAATATTTTCATACTAGGTAAATAAAAAAACCACATTTATTTCAAAGGTCGCCCCTGTGTATTTCTGACGACAATTGGAGGCTCTTAAAAAAACAATTTGAATCAATTGAAAATGGTTGTATTATTTTGAGCCATTGTAAATGGATGGACACGGCCAATAAACATCAATGAAAAACCACAATCCAGGGGCTCAGATCTGAACCAATGAGAGGCAATCTCTTCTGCTAGCCCACCGTTGGCACAAAGTACTAATTTTGTGCCAATAATACCCTTAGCAATGCAAATTAAACTATGAGTTATAAAATATTCTGGTGCCATGATCCAAATCTTTATTATTGAAGTTCAAACAACCAATTTAAATTGTTGAACAACTCCATATGAAAAAAAGTAATTAAAGATCAAATTTTGTATCTTTTAGAATTATGTTACTATTTTTTCAAATAGATAGAAAAATATTTTGTTCATACGATCCATAAGTTTTAGATCATGGGAATTTTCTACCTATCTAAGAAAATAGAAAATATTCTAAAAATTATTGAATTTAGTCTCGAAGTACATTTTCATACGAAAGTCATGCTTAATGGTTCGGATTAATTGTTTGAACTTTTAAAATAAAAATCTAGGTCCTCAGTACAAGTAGACCTCTAATATGCGCATAATCATAGCCTTACATTAATTTAAAGAAAATTGTCATAAAGGAAATAGAAAATAAATTTTCAGATCTGAACAAATGAGAGGCAATCTCTTCTGCTAGCCCACCATCCGAAATTTTTATTAATATACAAAAAAAAAAATTAACAATCTATCAAATTTTTCTATGAAATTCGAAATCTACCAAAACCAATGACATTGTCATAAGTTTCAGAAGCTAAAACCGATCACAAAGCCATCGGTTTTAGAAGCTAGAACCGATGACAATGTCATCGGTTTCAGCCTCAAAATCCAATTCCCATCCAACAATGCACGAGATAACTTTGAGTAATATATCAATGCCCAATTTTTTATGCGAGATTTATATCAATTAAAACAACAAACGACTTGGATGGAAATCTAACAAAAGTAATGATTGACTTGCTTTGAAAAGTTTTCTTAAATTTTTATTTTTTAAAAAATATAAAAACATATTATTTTTATTTACCTAGAAATGACTTTTGAACCGGAATCAATAATTTAGATTCAAAATATTTTTTTATTTTTTTTCCAATAACACACAAATAAATATTTAATTTTTCTTACAGCTGCGAAAAGTCCGATCTGAAAAATGTTGATCTAGATTATTTGTTGTAGTCTTTCTAATAAATCAAATTATATTGTATTCTATCTAGTTTCAAAGAAATATAAAAATATTTCTAACATTTTAATATAAAAAATAAATAAATTATAATATTTTCCAATTAAATAAAATAACTAAATAAAAAATTGAGATATATTGCAAAGTCGGATGGGGAATTAGATTTTGAGGCTGAAACTCGGTTCTAGCTTCTGAAACTAATGACTTTGTGATTGGTTTTAGCTTCTGAAACTGATGACAATGTCATGAATTTGGGTAGATTTGGAATTTCACAGAAAAATTGAATAGATTTTTAAATTTATTATTTTTTGTATATTAATAAAAAATTTCGGCCCGCAGTTGGTACAAAGTACTAATTTTGTGCCAATAATACCATTAGCAATGCAAATTAATCTATGAGTTATAAAATATTCTGGTGCCATGATCCAAATCTTTATTATTGAAGTTCAAACAACCAATTTGAATTGTTAAACAAAAAATGTAATTAAAGACCAAATTTTAAATCTTCTAGAATTTTGTTACTATTTTTTGTGTTCACACGATCAATAATTTGTAGATCACGGGAATTTTCTACCTATCTAAAAAATAGAAAAATTATAAAATTATTGAATTTAGTTTCGAAATACATTTTCATACAAAGGTCATATTTAATGGTTTGGATTAATTGTTTGAAATTTTAAAATAAAAATATAGATTCTTAGTACAGGTAGACCCTAATATGTGCATAATCATAGCCTTACATTAAGTTAAATAAAATTTTCAGAAAGGAAATAGAAAATAAATTCAGAGTAGTTAATGAAAAACATGATAGTTGTGTCTAGGAAATTGCTAATATGCTACGCGTAGCTAAGAGACCTCCGTGCTACGGCTCAAAATTTGAATTTTCAAAATCCTAACGGTTGATCCAAACCGTTAGATATGTTCTACATATTGAAATATACTTGGAGACCAAATTTTATATTTTTTGGATTTTTTTTACTATTTATTAAGCCACTTTGAAAATCGCTGATCCAACGGTGGCTTAACCAAACAGTGAAACCGTTGGATCAGCGATTTTCAAAGTGGCTTAATAAATAGTAAAAAAATTCCAAAAAATGTAAAATTTGGTCTCCAAGCACATTTCAATATGTAGAACACATCTAACGGTTCGGATCGACCATTAGAATTTTGAAAACACAAATTTTGAGCAGTAGCACGGAGGGGCTCTTAGCTACGCGTAGCACCGTAGCCCGGTCCGTTGTGTCTACCTGCCGGATATAAACTCCAAGAGCGCTGACCTCATCATCTTTTCTATAGTATGCATGAAAGCCAATTATTTGACCGCCGAGAGGTGCAGGATATTCGAAAGATTCCCCAAATCTACCGTGGCCGTAAGGACCATAAACGTCCAAATTGGTTCTTAGTACCAGTGACGTCACATAACAACAGCCACCGGGATAGCGGTCCACGTAGCCAATTACTGACGTAATATACTCGTTTGTTTTAAAAATCACCTACAAAATAAAACAAAACGTAGCCATTTACAGAACTTGTTGTTAGTAGGTTTAAATGTTCATAGGTAAGTTAAGAGTGATTAAAACTACTTTACTATATATATGTATTAGGAGACAAATTTTACAAGGAACAACGACTAAGAAGTTAAAATTGGTATTTTTGTATAAACTATATATGTATACTGTTCCAAGCAATTAATACTTTAATTTACACCATGAATTTATCCTATTACGTTTTTTTTATATTAAATACTTCCGTTGTGAATTTCGAGAGTTAGATTATCTAATTAATGAATTGTGTCATCTTTGCTTGTCTTTTTACCGAAAACAGATTGACCTGGTATTAAAAGAAAAGTGCTTGAGTATATATATTAAGCCAAAATAAACATTTAAATTGATGGCCAATTTTGAAACAGAGAAGCGTCCAAGTATATATAATAAGGATTTTATGCCACAAGTGTACATGAGCAATTTATACTGGTAAAGTTTAATAATATGTGAAAGGTTGACAAGTGAGCAGTGTTGACATTTAAAAATCACTACTATCAAGATATTGGCTTAGCTGACTTTTCAGTATCTTGACATTTTGTAAAACAATAAAACTGATATACGTCTAAATGTAGATCAAATAATGTATATATGTCAAAAAGTTTCTGAAGCTACAGTTCTGGATTGTGAAAAGATCTCATTATTTCAAGAAAATAAAAGATATAGGCATTGTGACCGTTTATAAGATATAGTAACTAAAAGATCTCATTATTTCAAGAAACAATATAGGCATTGAATTAATTAAGGAATGTCCTTACCCTGACAATTTTTAAGAACAATTGCTACAAGGACAAGTGCTGAGAACAATCCTCTAGTTTTTATTTATTTATTTTATTTAATTACAGGGTTCTCGGTTAAAAACTATACAAAAGAAATTCTCGAAACTAAAAAAAGTCGGCTAATTAGATGCATTGCTTTACAATCCTCTAGTCTCAATAAAAATGCATTGCTTTACCCAACTAATTAGATGTGGTTCTCCCAACATTTTATTTTATTGTTTTTTAATTATTTTGTTTGGTAATAATTTACCAATATAGTAATTTAAGAATTTATTATAACAAAATAAAAGTCGGCTACTTGATCTTCATCGAACTTTACAAAAGAAAAAAAATGGCATCTATTAATTACTAAAGCTGCAAATGATTCGTACCTCAGTCAGGTCTTCTAATTCTCGGCCCCATAAGTCGGTGCATTGCGTGGTGCCATTACATTCAAAATACACCTTAAGACCATTAATCCAGTAACGACTATGGTAGATACTAATTTTAACAATGCGAGTAATGCCTGTAGGATCCGTTTCTTTCTCTTCCATATTGTCACCCATGAATCCACCTTTTTTTATTATAGAAACGGTCGACTGCATACAAAGAACACAAATACATGTAGTAAATAAAAGTTTAAAGGATCTTGACCTCATGTAGTAAAATAAAATAAAAAATAAAAAATAAAAAATTATAGAAACAAAAGCATTGATCTGTCAATAGGTATGATACAAGCCGGGTGGAAGCATTTTCATAACCACACTCGTCATGATAACAGAAAAATAAACTGTCCTTACCCGTACACGATAAGTTAATGAAAAATAATCTTATACTTATCCGTCTTTTTGTATACGAAATGAGTCGGATAAATGGATAAAAATGATCTTATCTTACCCATCTATATGTGTAGGGCTGCACAAAAAATTCGTAGTTCGTAATTCGATTCGAGTTTGATTCGGATAAGTTCGAAAAAAATTCGATTCGAAATTGAATTCGGTTCGAAATTAATTCAAACCAGTTTGGTTCGAAATAATTCAAATCAAATTCGAACCAGAGCAAGTTCGTTCGAAATAGGTTCGAACTTTTAGAGAGAGCGTAGATTGAGCGATATAAATTTTCAGTCAAAAGCTTGGGCTCAGTCAAAAGCGTCCCTGCAATTACCGAAGAATTAAATCTGCTGTGATTCCGAAGAATTACAGGACCCTGCAATTATCAATCCAACCATTCATTTTTCTTCATTTACGAATCTCAAAAATAGATAGTTTAGAAGCACGAATCTCAAAATAGGTGAATGGGTAGGTTGAGAATTGCAGGGTCCTGTAATTTTTCGGAATCACAGCAGATTTACTCTCCAATTACACCAAATAAATTAGAATTTCGATATCCCTTCGTTCGTTCTCCTTTCTCTGTCAAAACTTGGCGCCGCGCTTCTCACCATTTTTAGGGTTCCTCCATCTCTCTGAAAATGCAACTGCCGTGCCTTCTCACCATTTTTTCGTGTTGTGTCGGCTCCAGCTCGCTACCACGAATGAGACCGGAGATGGTCTCCCAGAGCACTCTCGCTCTCTTCTCCGCTCCTCCGCGCTCTCCGGTCGTCTCCTCCGCTCCTCCACTCTCAGTCAATTCGAACTATTAACAAACCAAATCGAACTAGTTCGAATTAAACTGAATCAAATTCGAACTCAACACATTAGTTCGAAACCCTGTTTCGATTTCGAACCAATTCGATTCGAAAGTTTATGAATTCGAATTCGAACCTGGGTAAATTCGATTTGGTTCGGTTCGTTTGCAACTCTATATATGTGTGGACGAGTTATTATGGTACTTACCATCGGTCGGTGTTGGTATAATTGATGCACTACAGTAGGGAAGAATGTTTATGTTGGACTTTGTTTCTATGGATTGATTTGAGTAATCTAGAGCCACAACATAGAGCATTTATATTCTGGATGATGGTTCACTTTTCATAGTAAACCCTACCAAACTTTATATTTACATGCACTGGAAGGTTGATTGCAAAAGTTAGTAACATTACATAGATGTGTAGTCACATTATTTTTTTTTTTTTCCATTTGTTGTACATTTAACAATAATTTAAGGTGAATTTCAATGAATTCTCTTGTGATATAATAATATGTGCGTTTTTGAATTTTTCACTGGTTTAAACTACTTATTTAGGAAAATACAGAAAATTTATTTTCTTACTACGTAAATAAAAAAAAAATCCCATTCATTTTAAGGGTTACTTATGTTTATTTATCGCGACACTTGTCGGCGCCTCTTTAAAATCAATTTGAATCCACTGAAAATTATCTATTTATTCTCACTCGTTGGATCAGAATCGACGGTCCACCAACATTATAAGAAAACCATTATCCGTGGACGCGCATATCAACCAATCGCAGACATGAAAAATATAGGAAAATAGAAAACCGCGCCTTTCCTTGTTTGAAATATAAACAGTGGAAATGCACTCCTGCCTTGTCCTTTTGGCCTCTTTTAGATTAGCTAGTGCCAGGTGGTAAGTCGGTATAGGCTACAAGCCTACATCAGAATAAAAGGAGCCAATAACAGACGAACGTACAATTATCAACGAGTTAGGCCTGATGTAAGAGGCATTTTTATAAACCATAATTAAAAAAAAAAAAAAAATTCGGATTTCAGCATAATTAACCGAGTTTTATAAAAACCATAAGAACCGGACTGCCAAACTGGTCTTCTCAGTTTACCCTCCAGAACCGAGTTGCCAAACCGGTTTCATTTTTTTTTTTTTTTTAAAATTTTTTTTTACAGATTGTTTATAAAATAAATCAGATTTTTTGTTTGATTTTGTATATTAACAATAAGATTAATCGAACAATTAGAATATATTTTTTTGTGTATTTTGACCATTTTATCATTTTAACAAATCAATTGATTGATTTTTATATAAAAAAAATCAATAAATATATAAAAATCAATGAATTGGTTTTCAAATGTACGTATTATTTTTTTTAAATTTACTTTTTTATATTTTAAAAACAAACAAATTTAATTATTTAATTGTTATTTTTATTAAAACTCATTTTAATTTAAAAAGTACTTATTTTTTTGTAAAAATATAAAATAAATGTTTTATTTATGAAAAAATATGTTAGTATTCTAATTGGTCGATTTTTGAAAATAATGATACATTGGTCTACTACATGGAGGATTTAGAAGTTTCTGTAAAAAAAATTAAAATAGAGTTGATTTTTGCCATAAAAGATGTTAGATTATGAAAAATATGTCCATTAATCATTCAGAGACATTATTTTTTAGAAAAAAGTATCCAGAGATACAAATTTTTAGTATTGTTATTGTAATTCACCTTTATACTTTTTTTAATTTTCTTCATGAAAATATTTATTGATTTTTTTTATATAAAAATCAATCAATTGATTTGTTAAAATGATAAAATGGTCAAAATACACAAAAAAAATATATTCTAATTGTTCGATTAATCTTATTGTTAATATACAAAATCAAACAAAAAATCTGATTTATTTTATAAACAATCTGTAAAAAAAAAAAAAAAAAAAAAAAAATGAAACCGGTTTGGCAACTCGGTTCTGGAGGGTTTTAGACCGGTTTGGCAGTCCGGTTCTTATGGTTTTTGTAAAAACTCGGCTAATCATGCTGAAATCCGAACTTTTTTTTTTTAATTATGGTTTATAAAAATATCTCGTAATCTTGTCATTTACAGACGTACGTACGATTATCAACGAGTCAGCATGTTTTTTCCTTGTATATTACGGGGTGCTTCGGCTCTCCGTAATCGAAACGAAGTAGGCCCCAAATTATTTCTTTCTGTTTTTTTGCTTCTCTGCGCTCTTTATTTTTTCTACTATTCTCAGTTTTGAAATTAACTCTATTCTTTCTATATTTTTTTGATTCATCCAAACGTATTAATGTACAGTTTCTGTGAACCAAACACAAACGGACTTTGAAAGAGCTGTTTCAATGAATTGTTTTTATCCATTCATCGGAGGTGTATTGTATTTGATAAAATAAGGTATAGAGATTTTTTATTTTAGCTTATTAAATAAGACATGATGAGTATGAGCTATTTAACCATTACCCGTAATTGATAAATATAAAAAAAATTATAATATTATATTTATATAATTTTAGTAATTTCTGATGAAATATATTTATCTCATATTTTATAAAAAAATTCATTAGTTAATGACAAAATTATTTATATAACATTGATACCATTTTGGATAATTATTTATATAACACGACTTGTCCATTTATCATCTTTAAATTAAATGTTTATAAAGTTACACTCATGCAGCCTTGTCTTTGTAATTGGCCAACAAGTTATTTTTTCATAAGTCATTATCTAATAATTCGGAAATTCATGTGTAGTATAATGATTCAAACATTTATTATTACACTGAGATAATAAAAAAATTAATTGATCCTCATCCTAGCTATATAGGATATTTTAGTATATGTTAATAAATGGATATTTTTAGCATAAAACTAACTTATATGGTCATTCAACTTTTTTGGTTCATACATTGAGAAATAATGTGATCTAAATTATAATATGATCTAAATTCTTTATATAGTGCGTGTATCGAATTTATTGTATTTGAGAGATAATTAGCCTTCCATCAAATAATTTTAAAATATTTATACATGAGTTTTAATAATTTTATGGTGAATGACCATTCAAATTTCATGAATCAATTCTGATAACCACTCTAAATAATTGAGAATACAACTACATTTTTAATTATTAATTTAATAATATTTATGTTTGAAGAGAGGCAAAATAATTTTTAGGAAGGGACAAAGGTGGGTCCGCCCCAATGTGCAGCTCCATATTCTCAATGAAAAATCATCTGACCCTTCCACATTAAAGTGCAAAATGCCCCGTGACCAAACATTAATTACAGCTCATAGATATTTTAATAAAAATGTCCGTGACCAAACATTACAATAACTCTCTGAAAGTGTCTTCTATAGACATAAGGATCTATTTGTAAAATAAACATATTTTTATTTTTAAAGTTTACACAGTCGATCAGAACCGTTCATCTTGTTCTCCATATTAATATGTGCTTGGAGACCAAATTTTATATTTTTCTGAATTTTTTTACTATTTATTAAGATGGGTACAAAAAATATTAAATTCAGACCATTGAATTTTGTACTCATCTTAATAAATAGTAAGAAAATTCAGAAAAATGTAAAATTTGGTCTCCAAGCACATATTAATATGAAGAACAAGATGAACGGTTCGGATCGACTATTTGAACTTTGAAAATAAAAATATGTTCATTTTACAAATAGGTCCTTATGTCCATAGAAGTTTTTGCCTAACTCTTTTATGGAATCCGCCTAGAGAAGGAAATACGTGACACGCCGTGACGTGACGTGACAAACACGCCGTGATTTGGTCACGTGACGTGACTAAAATGGTGGCGGATGGTCATGTCACGCAAATGGTCACGTCAGGCGTAGTCACGCCATGACTATACGTGACGTGATCACACGTGATGTGACGTGTCGTGATGTAAATTAGTCGTGTCAATTTTTTTTATATTTTAATTTAAATTGTTGAAAATTTACAAAAAAAGATAAAAAAAATTATAAAATAAGTAAATAATATTGTAAAGATTATTTTTTTAGGAAATATTACATCTGATATTACTTTAAAAATTCAAATTACAAACATTCATTAGACTAAACTAAAGAAAATAAAAATCAGTACTACATGAGTACCAATATCACTGAACTTACACTAAAATAAAAATCTGAATACTCTATACATATAAAAAAAAAGTTTGATACTCTATGTTTCATACCGTGACGTGACGTAACGTGATCACGTGACGTGACGTGACATGACTAGTTCGCGTGACGTGACGTGACGTATATTTTCACTAGAATGTAGTCACATCACGCGAATGATCACGTCACGCGTCACGCGAGTCACATCACGTAATTGACACACGTGACGTTAACGTGACGTGACTAGTCACGCCGTGACAAATTTTCTTCTCTAAACGAGCCAAATGTGGAAAAAGTTGCAGAGGCCCTTATAAATGAAAATATTGAGAAAAGCATTCAAGAACCTGAAGTTCCTGAAAATCTATTCCTGACTTTTTTATTTTCGATAAAAGGCTTTGATTCTTGACTTTGTCCTCGATCGTTACATAAACTGGGAATGAGTAATTGGCTGCCTATCAACTCTGAAGTTTACCAGTGAATCATGACTCTTTGTTCCAATTTTACCTATTACTTTATCTTTCTTGGACCAGGTATGCTTGGACTATTGAGATTTTTTTATAAACCATAAATGAATAAAATCGAATTTATAATTCCTGTATGAGTGTTTTGGTTTTTATAAAAACCATAAAAAATGAGTTGTCAACTCGTTTCTCACATTTTGTTTTTCCAGGAAACGAGTTGTCAACTTATTCTTGATTTTTTTTTTTTACCGAAAAAACTATTTTTTAAGTAGAGAACGAGTTGCCAATTCGTTCTCCAATATTATATAATTTTTTTTACAATTTGCTTATAAATTATAAAATGTGAAAAAAAAAATGTAAAACACACAATCAATGAAAAATTACTATAAATTGTTTTTACTAACTTGATATTTCTATTAAAAAAAATCATATTTCTAGTTATTTAATATTAATTATTTGATTAAGCTAAAGGCATTTTCCTTCAAAATAATATTAATTATGTGATTTAGAAAGAAGACCTCATACTGAGAATTTATGTCAATTAATTAGGTGTGATGTCTTGCGTTGTTTCACATATTTACTTAATTATTTTATCAACATATATATATTTTATATAATCAGAGAATTAAAATATTTTATATTACTAATATGAGTAGTAGTTTTAGATTAATAAATATTATCACTTTAACAGATTTACTAACTAAAATGAAAGAATAAAATCTAAAATTTTCAAAAAAAAACATTAAAGATATTTAGTCGGTAGAAAGAACCAAAAAAAAATATTTACACAATGAAAATATACCCAATGTTTTCTAAATCACATAATTAATATATTTTTTGAAGAAAAATGCCCTTAGCTTAATTCAAATAACTAATATTAAATAACTAGAAATATCAAATTAGTAAAAACAATTTATAGTAATTTTGCATTGATTGTATGTTTTACATTTTTTTTCATTTTTATAATTTATAAGCAAATCGTAAAAAGTTGATAGTCTGCTGCACTAGTCTTTCCTTCTTTCTCATTAACTATTAATGAGAAAGGAAAAAAACGAGAAGGATAAAAAACATGGGCTGATTGCAGTCTTCCGTCATTTTTATCCATGCCCATCAAACCTTATATTTCGCCAACTCTGCGTACGAAACTCAAATTTTGTTAAAAAATGTCCAAACCGGCTATTAAACCGCTTAAAAAAGAGAAAAAATTGCTAAAAAATAAGTTGTCAAAAAAAAATTACGATAAAATATTACACTCAAATAATCCACTAATATAATATAATACATGCATTACTACCAGAACATATTTATTTTTACAGTCAGAGGTCGACTAGAACATCTTGTTATCCTCTGTATTAAATTATAAAAGAGGATATTATTGTATAGAGCCATATAATAATGACATTAATGTCATAACAATCAAATTTGTACTGAAACTAAAATAATAAATAAACTAACTAATATTAACAAGAGAAATACTTTTTTTTTCTACTTTTATATTTTCGTAACAATCAAATTTATAGGTCAGTCCCATACTCCCAAGAACACGAGACTATTTAATGAACTGAAACCACAACAATAGAAGTGAGTGCCAGCAAACCTTAACACTTAATCCCATCTATTATTTGTTGAATTAACACCATGCTAGGCCCAAGAAACTGCTATTGTGCTAATCAAATAATTGTATTGATTATATACAAACATTAGTTACTTGATATTATACCGTGATGATAAATATAGACTTTGGTGTTTGCTGGAGCTGTTTTAGGATTTATAAAGGTTCTAGTTGTAATGTTTTGATCATTTGAAAGATTAGCACTCTATGTAATGTAATGTAATGCATTTTGAAATGACCTCTTGACATGCTCGCTCAATGTCAGCTGTCTATGAGGTAATGACAATTTCGGCGGCATATTGGCAGAGACCCTTAAGACTGATACAATACTGGAAAAACGGCTCCGCTCCTCTCTCATCCTTCTGCTTGAGCTTCTTCGCCACCCCCTCTACATGCACCCCCAACAAGTTTGGGATCAATGTTTGGAGTATATGATGATCCGAGACACCCCCTACTGGATCGCCATCGATCTGCAGACCCCATAAGGCACTCACGTCCTGTAGGGTGACTGTCATCTCTCCCACCGGAAGATGGAATGAATGGGTCTCAGGTCATCATCTCTCCACAAGACCGCACATGAGTACCTAGTCAATCCGCCTTGGTTGTTTCATCGTGGCAAGCTGGTATAACCCGAGGTTCATGAGGTACCGATCCACCAGTGCATTTGCAACGTACCGTACCTCCGGCGAGCGGTGCCGCACAGTCAACATGGTCTCATCCTGCATTTATCAATGTTTTAGACTAGTGGGACTGACTGAATAACTATATGTTTTATGAAACATAATTTTTGCATTTTCTTCTAATAACACAGGGTACCTCCAACGATGTAAGTGAGACATGGTGACGTCTGTGAAGGACCCACAGGAGAAGACTTAACGTATCTAGACGATGTGGTGCGGCATCTCCTGCATCAAAACCCTCCGCAGTGGGGCTCTCTATGCTCCCACTGAGATCGGCGTGAGCCTGCGAACTCTCGCCGGTCTCTGCGGTATCTCATGATCGTCCACGTTAAGGTCTAGTCATGCTGCATTTCAAAATATCAAGTTTAACAAAACAAACAAATTATCAAATGTGTTATAAAAATCACTCTAGCAATTTCTAACAATCCGATCAAACCTAATTTTAATTAATCCAATCAAACCTAATTTCAATTAATTATTTATAAAACCTATTTTAAATTAATTAAATTTTCAACAAATCCAACCTAATTTCATTCTCGCTAATTTTTAATATTTCTAAAACATTTTAAAAAATATAATTAAAATCACACTAATTCCCGATTCAAATAATTCAAATCAAATAATTTCTAAATCCCGCTAATTTTAATATTTCTAAATCATTTTAAAAAATGTCAATAAAATCACACTAATTCCCAATTTATTTAAAAATAAAATTTATAACCTAGTTTCGGGTACACAATTTGCAACAATTCCAATCAAATTATAAACCAACTCCTAACAATCTCAATAAAATTATAAAACCTAATTTCAACCAAACCAACTTCTAACAATTCCAAAAAATTTATAACAATCTCAAACTCATAATTTCTAACAATTCATGCAATTTTAACGCCATGCAATCAATTTCTAACAAGTCCAATCACCCGTAATTTCTAATCATTTTTAACAAATTCTGCGATTTCTAAATCATTTACAAGCAAATCCCGCGATTTGTAATTTCAAGCAAATCCCGCAATTTATAATAATTTCATATAAATCCCGCAATTTCGAACAATTTCAAACAACCTCCGCAATTCGATCAATTTCTAACAAAAACTAGTTTAAATATTAAATGTAATACCCGATAGCGGTCGGATGACGTGGCGATGGCGATCGCGGCGGTGGCTCGAGCTAGAGAGAGAGAGAGAGGGAGAGGGCGGTAGAGAGAGAGAGAGAGAGAGAGGAGTTGGGAATGCTTGAGAGATGCGAAATATTGCGTTCGGGGTGAAAAAATGGGGTTTTGCGGTGTTTTCCGGCGGGCTACGGAGGTGAGAGAGAGGGGGGAGGGTTTGGAGATGGGGGGAGGGGAGGGGATTTTATAAAAAAAAAATAATAAATAAGTAGACCGCCCTCCCGAAAGGTGGTTTGGTATGAAGGGTAGACCGCCCCACAGGGGGGCGGTTTGAGCTGTAGTGTAGACCGCCCACGGAGGGGGGGCGGTTTGGTTAGCCATGAATTTTTTTTTTTAAAATGTGGTTAGGAATAATATTTATTTTATTTTTTGGTTATTAAAAAAAATCCGGTCCAAAAGACCTATCTCAGTCGTCTGTGTAATCTATATATATAAAAATATTATAAGAAGTCAAATTTATTTTGGAAGGGACAAAATCCATCAATTTAAAAATTCTAATTAAACCGTTCGACAATCATGAATTTCTCCCAACTGGAAATTTATCGTCAAAAAAAAATTGTCCAAAATTTTGATAAAAAATAAGAAACATGAGGTTATATATGGTGCTATGCATAACACACAATGATTCGTACTATGAATTCATATCTCTATTTTCAAAGATCAAACAATTGATCTGAACTGTTTAAAATAATATCCATATGAAAATAAGGAGGTTTCAAATGCCTTCTCCATCCATAATGTCTGCACTTTTGAATTTTTTTTAATAACCAAATTTTAAACAAATATATGTTAAAATAAAACGGATAGTTGTGATATATATTATTTTCTCCACATGCACATAAAAATTATCACTTTTCGATTTTGGTTTATATGTGAATCAATAAGTTGAAACATCAACGTCCAAAATTTATCCACAATAGTGTATTTTTGCAAACTCTTGATACTAATCAAAATAAAAACCAAATTTCATGATATTTTACTTGTGCAAAGAGAAAATAATAAGGATCATATCTAACGGTTATATTTTGACAATAATTAAGTTTTAAATTTCAAGTTATTATAGTTCTAAAAATGGAGGCTTGATGGAGGCATACAAAAATAGAGTCATTTGAACCCTCCTCATCTAAGAATATATTTGAAAACTGAATTTTACATTTTATTTTCATACTATTTTGAAATAAGAAGAAAATCTCTAGATTTAAATTCCAAGAGGCTTTTTTTTTATATGAATGTGATCATCAATTTCAAATCGGATAGTATCGATTAAAATAGATCCTCCTTTATCTTTCCACATAATGTTTTTATAGTATCCTAAAAAAAATACAAAATCCTAAAGTTGCCCTCATTTTTTTTATTTCTAAAAATGTCTAGATTGCTAGAAATTCTGGCAATCCTATTCCCTTGAGGACCGTCAGAATTTTTCAAACTCTCTCCTCTCTTTCTCTCTTTCTAGCAAATTTTCTTCCAAAGCCTCATCTGTTTATAAGTAAGTCCCTATATTTTGTAATAATTTTTTTGTAGTTTAAATTTGTCATAAATTGGTAGAATTTGTTAGAAACGCACCAAACTTGTATAAATCAGTCATAAATTAGTTATAATTTTTTTATAAATCATAGGAATTGTTAGAAATTTGTTATGAATTATGAAGTTGTTAGAAATGTACCAAAATTATAGGATTTTTTTATATTATAAATTATTATTAATTAGTATATATTTATAGGAATTGTTACAAATCAATATAAATTATTATAAATTTGTATAAATTGCAATAAATTCTTATAAATTACTATAAATTGCAATAAATTGTTAGATAATTATAGGTTTTATTATAAATTATTTAAAAAATATCAGACATTGTTTAAATTTACTAAAACATCAAAACTAAGGTTCCAAAAATACCAGACTTTGTTCAGATTTACCATAACTTGTTATTAAGCCATGTAAACACCAAAATTCAGGTTCCAAAATGCAGATTTTGTTCAGATTTACCGTAACTTGTTATTAAGGCAACAAAACACCAAAATTCATGTTTCAAAAATACCAGCTTTGTTCATATTTTTACGTAACTTATAATTAAGCCATCCACTCACTACAGCAGAAAGATCCATCAGCGACCGGTAAACCGGCGGTCTCTGATAGTCGATTTGGTCGCTGATGCCAAATTCTGGTCGCTGATGTCCCGGTCGCTGAAATGGTGGTCGCTGATGCTTGCCTGATGACGTCACCGGTCGCTGAATGACGTCATCCCGGTCACAGATACCTCATCAGCGACCGTGTTTTTTTTGTCGTTGTTGAATTTTGGTGACGTCATGTAAGATTATCAGAGACCAAAAAATTGGTCGCTGATATTCAATACCGGTCGCAGAAGGGTAATTTTTTTTTAAAAAAAAATTTGTTTTTTTTTTTCTTTTCACCAATTGGTACGAAATGTACCAAACAAATTGATATACCCATTATGTTCATATATTTCTCCCTAACCCAATCAAAACGAATTGTACCAAATAATTTGATGCAACGAAAAGGGGCGTAACTTTTGATCCGTCCGTCGGATCGGGCTGAAATTTTGACATGAGCTCCAGAACCTCAAAACCAAGCTAAAAAACAGACTTTCCAGCCCAATCCGACCGTCGGATATAGATTTTTCGAATTTTCAGAGTTTTTAGGGTGCATCATTTACTATTTTTGACTTTGCACGATTAAAGTTTACTGGTACAAAATAATTTGAATAATTCAAATTAATTAATAACCTAAAATTTCTAAAAAACAGAAATAAAAAACCTTAAAAAAAAGGAAAAAAGTAAAAATAGAAATACAAATAGGGAAAAAAAATAAGAAAGAAAAAAAGCGAAAAACATAAAAATAAAGAAAAGAACAACCAAAAAACAGAAAAAAAGAAAAGAAAAAAACAGGAAAAAAGTAAAAACAGAAATACAAATAGGGAAAAAAAATAAGAAAGAAAAAAAAGCGAAAAACATAAAAATAAAGAAAAGAACAACCAAAAAACAGAAAAAAAGAAAAGAAAAAAACAACAAAAAGTAAAAACAGAAAAATAAAAGAAGAAAGGAAAAAAAAAGCGAAAAAACAGAAAAAAAAAACAGGAAAAAAAACAGACAAAAAACAGAAAAACAAAACAAAAAACAGAAAAACAAAACAAAAAACAGAAAAAAAAGAAACAAAAATGCAAAAAAAAAATAAATTAACAAAAAAATAGAGAGGGAGAGAAACAGAGAGATAGTACCGAGAGAGAGTCAGAGAGATCGGGCGGAGGTGGAGCAGATTGGGCGAAAGAAGAGATCGGGCGGAGCAGATCGGCGGGCGGGATTTTGAAATTCTAAACCTAAAACGTGCGGGATTTCAGAGTCTTTGCAGGAAAAAAGAAGGTTGTGCGCGCGGAGGGGTTTTCTGTCGAAAACTTTCAGCGACCGGTCCAAATGGGTCGTTGAAAGTATTTTCACCTGTCTCTGATGCCCTTCTTTTATTTTTTTAATTTTTTAAAAATTGATCTTCTGCGACCGGAACCCCAACCGGTCGCTGATGCCGGTCGCTGAAAGTTTGGTCGCCTGATTTTTGGGGTTATTTTTTTTTTTGGAAGAAAATGGGAATCAGAGACCGGTGAAAGCGCCGGTCGCTGATACCGGTCGCTGATGTCCAATTTTGCTGTAGTGACTAGAACCTCGGAGGCCTACTATAAGTAGGACGGAGCACCAGTGCTGGATCCTCAGGTATGTTATATATATATATATATATATGGGCTATTGTGCTTTGCAATGCATATGCACCTTTGTGCATTGGACCATAAATCACCGATTCAAAGTCCAAATGACCGATCCAAACCGTTCATCTTGTTCTCCATATTAATATGTGCTTGGAGACCAAATTTTACATTTTTTGGAATTTTTTTACTATTTATTAAGCCACTTTGAAAATCGCTGATCCAACGGTGGCTTAACCAAACAGTGAAACCGTTGGATCAGCGATTTTCAAAGTGGCTTAATAAATAGTAAAAAAATTCCAAAAAATGTAAAATTTGGTCTCCAAGCACATATTAATATGGAGAACAAGATGAACGGTTTGGATCGGTCATTTGAACTTTGAATCGGTGATTTATGATCCAATGCACAAAGGTGCCTATGCATTGCAAAGCACAATAGCCCATCTCTCTCTCTCTCTCTATATATATATATATATATATATTTATCAAGTTACTAGTTATTTGTATGTCTCAAAATTAAGATTATTTGTATGTTGGGTGCGCAGTAGGTGGATAAGTAACACACCAAATTCAGTTTGGAGAAGATAGTATAATTGACGACGCTGCTAAGGATGTAGAGGACATTACAAACTTTTGCCGTCCAACATATCGACCACGGTATCCAGCAGCCAGGTCCCACTACCATGAGTCTAGAATTTATTAGTTGACAATGTCATCTTAATCGGTCATTTAAACTAATTAAAATCTTAATTACCCAAAATATTAAAATTTTAACTTGTTATTATCTTTGCTGTGATATACATGATTTAGAAAAGTAGATTTGAAAAAAATCAACTTAAAATAAAATAGTTTGTACACTTTCAAAACTAGCCAGGAGCAACCGAGGTTCCTTTCAAGTATTCTGACCTCTGTCATCTAATCATTAAAACTGTACAAATCTATAATATCTTTGTATAGAGAAATTATATTCTCTGGAAACTAGACTTTCATATCTTTAATATGATATAAAGAACACAAAATTCCATGTAGCCGTTTTCTCTAAATCGAACTTTTAATCTAGCCAAAAAACTAGGACTGCTCACTGGAATTTCAGCAACGTCCCGGTTTTGTTATTTTTGTACAACAATATAGATATGTGTAAAAACCTTATCTATAATTTTTATAGCCTTCATACATCATAAATTGATGGTAGAATTTTATAAAATACAAAAACAACTCATCCAAAGTCCATAGCAATTTTAAAACCGACAAGGGTCTCAAAGCACGCAAAAATTGAACCACATGTCACAAGATAGATTAACTAAGCACTTATGCATCAAAACACATAATCAAAAGAGTTCAAATTAGCATAATAGAGGGTCCAAAGCTCTGATACCACTGTAGGAATTTCATGACGCTTAGAGAGGTGAAAACAAAAATTTTATATCCCTTTTAATCGTCCAAAACGGATCGTCTCTTTTATGCTAACTCTACTCAAGTATCTAATTAAATATTTGCATACAAGACTAACTACATTAATCTATATTTATGCAAATACATCTAAATCAAGAAAAGGATTTAGATCTCATATCTTTCGTCAAATGTCAATTTGACGGTTAGAGAAAGTCGATTTTCTCTAGGTCTCTTGGAAACCTTCACACCGTCGCCTCTAAGTGTTCACCTTGAACTAAACAATGATTAGTTCTAGATCTTGCTAGAGATCTACTAATCTATGCTTAGTGTAAAGTTAGTAACCCCTTGTTAGCCTCTAAAATTAATTTCTTAATTAAATGACTAACCTAATTAATAGAACTAGAATTAATGCAAGAGAGAAGGGAGAGCTTTTGCTCTTTTGTGTGTAGCCACCACAAAGTGAGGAGATAGAAGATGGATGAGAGTCGCATGTGGAGTGCTCTATATATAGAGAAAAGTTAGGGTAACTTTGGAGTGAATAAGACCAAATTATCCTCTTTTGTCACATGCAAACATATATATTCTTTATGTGCCCAACCACACCATGGCTAATCATGCCTCATGGTGTGCCTCTCAATCACATATTTAATTCTAAATTAATTAATGTTCGGATTACAATAATAATGCAATATACATTATTATATTTATGTGACACAATATTATGCTATGTAATATACATCACATTTTACCAAATAATATTATTCACATATCTAATTTAATTTACACTAAACTGTTACGACATGTAACATTTTATTTTAATATTTTATCACATGTACTTTATCTCATATCATATGAAATATCACACACCATATAAAATATAAATAACTTTCTTGTTTCTTGTTCAGTTGGTGTGACCTTCATCGAGAATTTATATTAAATTGTTAGTGGTATAAATCATTTCATCACCACAAACTATAAGCGGTATTCTAGCTACACATTATAGTCACCCAATTAACATAGATGTAATGTAACCATTTTTACAAAACACGATCCTATAGCAATGTTATGAATAACATTACTTGTGTCTATTCCTTGCTTCATGATATTATGAATAATATACAAAGTAGGGCGGTGTCATCTTTGTAATATATTCGTTTCTTGATCTCTCGAGTAAATTATAAATATATAGTTGACAACGCTTCAACTATACTGCATGCATTTATAATTCTACTCCACCAAGGGGCCGAGTAATATCATCACTCATTTATAAATGAGAGACAATGATACTATTGACATATAACTTTCTCCCGCACAAGTCATAAACAAAGAACTACTATTTTTATTATCACTTGCAATAAGCAACTTTTAATAGTAATCACATTATATATTTCTCATGTGAAAAATATACAGTCTCATATCTTAGAATTCGTAGACACAATGAAAACATTAATGACACAAACACAATCCATATAATGTTTCATTTGTTAGGTCTTGTTCAATGTATGAAACCTTCCATACATTCGTGTTATTAAATAATAATCTTTTATCAACATTTATAGAACTACAATGTACTTTAATTAACACGACAATCCTTTTGCGATATATTAGTGTTCCATACTAATTATCAAGATTGCGAACATTTTAGAATTTATGTTTATTATGATTTAGAGTTTTATGGTTCAAGACCAAGAGTGTCTTCTTGAACACTTCTAAAGTCAAACATCAAACTCAATGAACAAAATGTATATAACATCCAATTCATAAACTTAACATGTAAAAGTAATCAACAAAAGATAACTTTTAGAACACAAAACCAACAGATATGACTTTGCGACCCAAGCAACGAATGCCTTCTTCTAGACACTACCACTGGTCACGTACCCCAGCACCGTGTAGGCGGATCCATACGAGAGTGCCTTACAGTAGGGTGTCATGTAGGAGAATATCATCCGGTAGGATGGACCGACCCGTGAGAGCTACTAGGGGTCAGACAGCAGAGCGATGGTTCCCCTCTAGTTGTCGTCAGCAGAGCTACTAGGGGTCAAACACCAGTGGATGGTCCGGATTTACTCTCAACCGGTGAGTGCTCGGGATGATGAAGTGGGCAATATTAATTTTGCTTTGAGATTCATGCCAAAATCTTATTTGATCTGTTCAATAAAAATGAACGGATCAGATTAAAAGCACCGCAGGAACTCCACAGATAAAAGCTCCGCAAAGAATGTGAATTCAACCCACCACCCCCTCGAGCACGCCATGGTCGACGTTAAGCTTTTTTTGTTGGGTTGTAGTTTTAGTTAGGTAGGATTGTAGTATTTTTTGTGCTGAATTGTAGCATTTGTTTATCTGATATTTTAATTTATCAAAATGCCTCTTTAGTAAAACAAAACATAACTCTAATCGTATAAAAAAAATGGAACATCATCAAACATTACAAAATAACAAATAAATATGTCAAAAAAAAAGAATTTTGGACGGTCCCGAAAGGAATTTAAAAAAAAAAAAATCAAAGGATACTTTCAACTTTGGAATTTTGTATTTTCTTGTGGATTTTTTTAAAAAAAATCTGATCTTTCTATCCTACTTTATCTTTTGGAAAAGTAGGTGATACCAATTTGCTTGTACGAACGATCACAAATTTCCATATCAAAGAACAGTAGACGGGGCATGTAGGGTCGCTGACTCGCTGTTGCCTGTGAATAATTAAACTGTGAAGGTGATGTGTTCCTTGCCGCATCTACTCAGCCAACTCAGGTAACAAAGACTCTTTATTGTACCCATTGACTCCAAGTTAAGCCATGAGAGAAACCATTTGCGAGCCTTTGCACTTCGTGAATATAATAATAGTAATGTAGTGAGTTATAAATCTAGCCTGCTGTACGCCTGTACCCATTCATTCTATATAAGCTTACTCATGTCTTAGTTAACTACACGACCCGCTTGACAAGGAATAGTTACAGCAATCCCGTTGCTAGTTTGCTCCTTTTCTCGTCCCAGAGTGAAGTGTGAACTGTGATTCTGTGAACCAGCACTTGAAGTTATCGTTCACTTAGCAGGCCATCAAACTGTACATAAATAAATTACATTCATTTTTCAACTCCTGTTACTAATTATTAAAGTAGTCACGGTTCAAATATACCAATTGAGTAACATATTATGTATTATAGACCAGGTTTTTTTTAATAACCAATTCAAAAAATAAAATATTATTAATAACCGATTTTTTTAAAAAAAATTCAACCATAACTAGACTGTCCCACTAGGGGGCGGTTTGCTCTGGCTGGTTATATTTGGCATTTTTCTCTCTCCTGTCTCACCATAATTCACTCACTCTTCTTCTTATAATCAATTCTGCTCTCAAACAGTGCTTTGGAGCGATTTTTAGGCGATTCTGAGGTGATTGCGATCAACAGTAACCGAGGTATATTTTTTTTTAAAATTAATTTTTTAAATTAAAGAAATTTTAGAAATAAACAAAAAACTTATATTGAACGACGAATTTCTTTTGTAATGTCAGAAATAAACCAAAATGTTCATTGCATTGTACTTGGGTGGAAAAATCACGAAATGAGAGTTTGGATGCCAATACTCAAAAGATGCGAGTCACGGCTTCTAGGTGAATGCCAATACTTCAATTTATGAAATTAAGGAAGCAATCTTTGAAAAAACCAGTTGGGACTGTTCCCGATTTACCGTAGAAATCAGTACCCGAATTAACAACCAACCACCGGGTGCCAAACCTCACTATGTAAAATATCCTATAGCAAACCAGAATATATGGACAGCTGTGTACGGTTTTTTTGGATTCAGAATCATTACCTGAATTCATGAATTTTGGATTTCAGCCAATCTGAATCCCAATTGGCGATGCTGCTAAGGATGTAGAGGACATTACGAGCTTCTAGCGTCCAACATATCGACCATAGTATCCAGCAGCCAGGTCCCACGACCATGAGTCGGTAGCAGGTCACAAGCAATGGATGCCTTCTTCTAGACGCCACTACCGGTTACGTACGCAGCACCATGTAGGAGGATCCATGCGAAAGTGCCTTACAGTAGGGTGCCATTCAGGAGGACACCATTCGGTAGGATAGACCGACCCATGAGAGCAACTAGGGGTCAGGCCGCAGGCAGCAGAGGGATGGTCCCCTCTAGTCGTTGTCAGTGTGACCCACCATGGACCAGTATCTTTTGCAGAGCTATGCAGAGCTGATTGGACGGTCCAGATTTACTCTCATTCGGTGAGTGCTCAAGATGATGAAGGGGCAGTATTGATTTTGCTTTGAGATTTGTGCCAAAATCTTATTTGGTCTGTCCGATAAAAATGAATGGACCAGATTAAAAGCACCGCATGTAAAAGCTCCGCAGAGGATGTGAATTCGACCAACCACCCCCTCTAGAACACTTGGGTCGATGGTAGGCTTTTTTTGTTGGGTTGTAGTTTTAGTTAGGCAGGATTGTAGTATTTTTATGTTAGGATTGTAGTATTTTATGTTTGAATTGTAGTATTTTTCGTGCTGAATTGTAGTATTTATTTATCTGATGTTTAGTTTATCTAAATGCCTCTTTAGTAAAACAAAACATAACTCTAATCGTATAACTAGGTTGGACAGTTTTTGGTCTAAATGAATTACAACTGTCAGATGAACCATTTTTATTTTTTTGCCAAGAATTTTTCGGTACATCATTTTTAATACTTTCAAATTGTATGTAATCCAATGACTAGAAATTCAATGTAGAAATAAAATTGGTATTATGTGGCCATGGAATTTGAACCCATGTCATATGGAATAAGAGACAAAAGACTTACCACTACACTACAATGAATTTGATGTTATTATGTTGATTATTTACTATATATACTATAAAATAGTAGTATTTCTAGAACAGATTTTTAATCTAATTTTTTTTCTACTTAAGCACCCACCTCTCTAAGGTAAAAACTTAAGCACTATTTCTACTTAAGCAAAATATAAAAATATTCACCCCTTCTATGTTGTTACCAGATCTAGAACTGACAGGGACTAAAATACAAAAATCACGAAAATACAAAATTATTCATCCCTTCTTGTTACTAACTAATACCAAATTATAATTATAGTAATATAATTCATATTAATTTTTATTTTATTAATATCAATAATGGATCTTGCATATACCTTGTCTCGTTACTAACTAATTTACCGAATTATAATTGTAGTATGGATCGAACGAGGACACTTACTCCAACGAGCAAATCAATGAATTGAGCAAGGTGGTTTACTTTCGAATTTTGTAATGAACAGTATGGATTTGTATAAATTAATTAGTGATATAATTGAATTAGTGTAAATAACAACATGAATTGAGAATATTTATGTTTCGAGAATTTGGTTTTGAAAAAAACTGACTCTGTTTTGAAAAAAAAAAACAATATGCAATAATATATTTACTGGCTAGTAAAAGTGGAGGCTAGCCAAAAAAAGACAAAAAAAGGACCATCATATACAGATATTTAATGAAAATCTGTGTAAGAAGAGGTTGAATAAATAAACGGGGTTCAACAATCTTCCTACACGGATTTTTAAATAAAAATCCGAGTATGATTGTTTCCTATACATATTTTTATTTAAAAATCCGTGTAGGAAGGTTGTTGAATCCTGTTTATTTATTTAATATCTTGTTTAGGAGAGATATACGGATTTTAACTAAATATCCTTATAGGAAGAGTATTCCTACACGGATATTTAGTTAAAATCTGTGTTGTTCGATTGTGGTGAGATGTACTGTGGGAAGTTTTGTACACGGCTCTCCATTAAATAATCCGTGTAGGATTATTATAATCTTACATGGGTAATTATTTGTGTGTAAATGGTTGCATATTCCTATACCCTAATATTGTACACGGCAGGAAATCCGTGTAGCTCCTTCATTTTTGTCCGTGTACAATCTGTTTTTTTGTAGTAGTGCTTAGAGCACATATATGCAGCTCCTGTTATTGTTTAAACGAAGTGAATGAGAAGGTTCATTCACAGATCTAGATTAACCCACCATCTTAATTGGATCTAGGTTCATTCACAGATCACAGATCCAGACTAACACTGAAATTTTGAATTTGCATAGCTTATTGAAATAGTAGAACCTAGTTGTCCTAAACTATCTCTATTTGGTAGGTTTATACGCTTGTAAACTGACCATTACTATAGTTGCAATTAGTGTTATGAATTTTATTAGATTTGATCTACACAAATCATAAGAATAGAGTATGGATAAGTTAATATTTAATAGGTAAATGTAAGATATGAGTAAGACTAATTTTAAGTGGGTATGAGTATGAAAATGTCTCCATCTGACTCATACTATACCTATTGACACCTCTAATTGTATTTGATTGGAATAAGTTCCCTTCTAAATTTCCGTCCTTAATTTGGTAATTTGATAGAACTTCAAGTTTTACCCTTTTTTGTTTGCTTTTATAATTTTTAGCAAATTCCATTTATAACTTTTGACGAATCTTTGTTGAGTGCCTATATGACATTGTATTTGTTTATTTGAAAAAAGAAAGATGCTCGTGAAAATGCGCTCAGTGCAGCCAGGGAAAGGAGACAATAACATGTGCTGTACCTTTCAGCAAAGCATTAAAAAAATAATATATCCTCTTTCCAATAATTCAATGTCCCATTTGCCGTGCCTTTCAGCAAAGCAAAAAAAAAATAAAAATAAAAAATAAACAAAGAAAGAAAGAATCTATATCTTCTTCGAGCAAATATATGCAGCTCCTGCTATTTGTTTATTCGAAGCGAATGAGATCAAGGTTCGTTCACAGATCCAGACTAACCCACAATCTTAATCGGATCTAGGTTCATTCACGGATATAAACATTAGATGTGTTTGCTTGTTCGTCACTGATGCTTCTCTCTCTTGAGCAAGGTCTCTCTCTCTCTCTCATGTTTTTATTTCCTTTCTTTGAAATTAATGGTGCAAGATATCTCTCTCTCGTAATTCCAAATTAAATTTGGTAATTTGATATAAATGATTTCCCATTTATATTTTGTACTAATGAATTTTCTATTCGGATGTATGTTGGCGACGCAGTGAAATTTATTTTATTGGAAATCACCGATAGCTGAATTCGAGCACAAAGTTTGGTGCCTAAGTTTTAACGGAGAATTACAAGAAGCGAAAAGGTAAACTTTTTTTTGGTTGGGTTGAATTGAATCCTGTGAGATTTTTATTTTATTGAATGAATTGACAGCTTTATTGAATAATTTCTTATGTTTACAATGTATAAACAATAACATATAAAATACAAGGCTAATTTTTCTGTTGGTGAAATCTATAAACATCGGGAGCATGCCGGAAAGGAGGATAGAGAAATGTAATCTGTAAATAAAATCTTCAATTCACTTTATACATCATGCATGTTTACAAACAATTAATTCTCCCCCCATAATATTAGGGCTGCAAACGAACCGACCCAAATCAAATTCACCCAAGTTCGAATTCGAATTTGTAAACTTTCAAATCGAATTGGCTCGAAATTGAAACTGAATTTCGAATTAATGTGTTGAGTTCGAATTTGATTCGGTTCAATTCGAACTAATTCGATTTGGTTTATTAATAATTCAAAGTTTCAAATTCACTGAGAGTGGACAACGGCCGGAGATAGGTCGTCGAATGAGTGGAGAAGAGAGTGATGAGCAGAGGAGAGAGCGAGGAGGCGGGCGAAAGGAGAGAAAGGAGAGAAAGGAGACTGAAGAGGGAAGAGAGAAAGAAGACTGAAAGTAGTCACGGAGAAAGGAGAGAAAGAAGAGAGAGAGAAAGGAGAGAAAAAAGAGATGCGGATCGAGAAAGGAGAGAAAGAAGAGACGCGGAGAAAGAAAGAAAAGAAAATATTAAAAAATAATTCTGAATCCTTCAGTCGCCACTCACGAATATTAATTCGAACCTATTTCGAGCTCAGATTCGAATTTGATTTGAATTAATTCGAACCGAACTAGTTTAAATTAATTTCGAATCAAATTCAATTTTGAATCGAATTCGTTTTGAATTTTTTCGAATCAAACTTAAATCGAATTATAAACGACGAATTTTTTGTGGAGCCCTACCCCATATGTATTGTTCTAATGATCTCTAACACTCCCCTTCAAGTTTGAATAATTTCTTATGTTTTGAGTATTTTCTTTATATACAATCTTATACATGAATAATAAATACATTATTGCTAAGAAATTAAAAGTTCAACCATTTGATCCGACGATTTAACTAGTTGATTATATTAATGATAGTTGCAGTCCGGTTACAATAACATTGTATCAAACTTTATATAAAGGTGGAACAAAGCATACATACAATTAATGCTGTCTTTAAAAAGGGGAAATTTTTGAAATGTCACTCTTAAACTTGATATTTGTCAAAATGTCACTCAAAAAATAATATTTGTTAAAATGCTATTAAAACTCAATACCTATTTTAATTTTGTCATTATTCTTTTTTAATCTCAATTTAAAAATTCCAATCTTTCAAAATGTCCAAACTGTCCCTGTCAGATTTTTTTTTAAGAGAACCAACTTATCAATCCCATATAAATTTATTTTTTTGAATTTCAAATTTTTTTAAATTTCAAATTTTTTCGAATTTCAAATTTTTCGAATTTCAATTTTTTTTGGAAAATCAAATTTAATCAATTTTTTTGGGGAGTCCGAGCCGGGGGTTGCCACGAAAAAATTTGAAAATTTTGAAGTTTGGAAAAATTTGAAATTTGAAAAAAATTTGAAATTCGAAAAATTTGAAATTCGAAAAAATTTGAAATTTCAAACAATTTGAAATTTCAAAAAATTTAAAATTCGAAAAAATAAATTTACATGGGATTGATAAGTTGGTTCTCTTAAAAAAAAAATTTGACAAGAAAAGTTTGAGCATTTTGAAAGATTGGAATTTTTAATTTAAGATTAAAGATGAATAATGACAAAATTAAAATAGAAATTGAATTTTAATGACATTTTGACAAATATTGTTTTTTGAGTGGCAGTTTGACAAATATCAAGTTTTAGAGTGGCATTTCAAAAATTTCCCCTTTAAAAATTACAAACTCGCAGGCCACGTCTTATCGTTGATATCATACAAAATAAAAAGCTCTTTTATCTGTCAACACTAGCTGTCCCTCTTTCAAACTTCAATTTGTAATAAAATTCAACTAAGAACAAAGACAATTAGTTGACAAGGGGAAGAGAAACGATTATCCAATATTTATTTCCTTATCTCCTCTTGAAAAAAATTTCTTACGTTAAAGTACTAAACATATTTTTGTCTGAAATATAGCATCGACGCATCCGTATCCGCATCTGTAGACTACACCGTGCCCTGTCAGTTTTTTGGTTATAACTCTTCATCCGAACACTGATCGAGATGATTCAAAATCCATTAAAAAAAATAAGAACAAGTTCTAGAATATAAATACATAACCTCAATCATTCCATGACCTCCATAATACAGAATTGGGGATCAGCATCTTTCATTATATCTTAAAAATAAGATCCTGTAATTTGACCGAACTTTGCTAGACAATCTGAATCTCAGAACCCTTCTAATCAAACTTAGATATAAAAAAAAAATATATCGATTTCATTTAGAAATTATGCATCACTCCATAATATTCAATTTCGAATTCATGATAAATATTAATTCATTAAACTGTAGTTCTTTTATAAAGTAATAAAGTAAGTATTTTAATCCTAAGCGAAAATATTCAACTAAATTGAGAAGAACGTTAAATTTGACATATGTACACAAATATTATATAATTTAACCCCATTATGTATACTACGTAAAATGTAATTATTTTGAATTATTACAACACAAATACTGACATAAAAGTCTAGAATTGGACAAAAAAAAAATTATTTAAACATGTTTTATGAGTCTAGCTACTATGACATGGGTGTTATTTCAGTCGTAGTGAAACTAACTCTAAAATCCATTGAATAGGTTTCAAACAATGAATCCGAACCGATCTACCTAACAAGTGATGCATTTACAAGCAAATTTATAAATTGAATTCATTTCTTATGAATTCAATCAGTCAAAAAAGAAGATTTTTATGTTAATTTTAATTCAATAATTTTTCATTATTTTTTTACCACTTGACTTCATACTAAATGAAATCTAAAATTTATAAATTTTGCACGTAAATGCATCCCTTATGTAGTAGATTGGTTTGAATGGTTTGGATTTCTTGTTTGAAACCAATTTGATGGATTTTTGAGTCAGTGGCACTACGGCTGAAATAACACTGATGTCATAGTGGCCAAGCTCTATTTTTATTATGTATGTTATGTGTAATATTTTTTTTCCTCTAACCTCAATAGAGAAAATGTTGTTTCCTAGGTCTTACAAGCCATTGCAATGAGCAACGATCAAAAGGAAGGCAAGTTAAAGTCCAGTATTGCAGATTTAATGGGACCACTGCTGAAACGTCTTGAATTAGCCAAGGGGAGAGTTTCTGAGAATAGGGAGATAGAGAAAATCATTGACAAAATTAGAAGAGAGGTTGAAAAGACAAAAGATAGTTTTGATAGCATACAAAATCGGGAAAGGGTGCTAATTGGTCTCTTTGGAAAGATAGAAAGACAAATTAATCCCTGGGTTGATGATAATGAGAAAATGACTGAAATGAATGAAAGCACTATAACGACCGAACTAAATTATATTCTTTGTAAGCTATCAGAGATACCTACTGAGAAGGCACCTGATTTGTCTCAGAATGGTAAAACAACTGATGTAGCAGAATCATCAAATAGAAGTTATCAAGAGAATAAATCGTCAAAGGATATAGATCTAGAGGGGTTGGGTGTCTGTTCTGTTCTTTGCCTGTATAGCCTTGGCATTTTTCCAGAAAGTACAGAGCTGGAGAAGAGATTTGTGATTTACTGGTGGATTGGTCTAGGGCTTTTACCCTGGACTAGTTGGAATGAAGCTAAGAAGAGTGGCAATGAAATCTATTCAGATCTGAAGAAGAAGGGTTTCCTCAAAACCGTACATATAGAAAACTGTGATGAAGAAGTAATTAACCGCTGCACCATCAATCCCACAATACATAAGTTGTTGTTACCCCCCAGTAAGGATAATGTGATCTTTAGTTTTGACCGAAGGAAACACTTTAGTTCGCCCTTTTTTGGTGAATGGTTCAAGGAGAGAGTACTAGTAAATCTAGACGAGATGTACCTCAATTCCGACAGCATCAACATCAAAAATAACTTGCAGGTGGTTCACCTTGGCAGTTGGTGTTACACAGAGACAAAGGCTGATAAAAAGGCCAAGGAAACTGGGCCTAAAAAAACAATGTCAATTGACCATATTGAGATCGACAAAACCGATTTCTTGAAGAAGTTGGGTGAAAAGGTGACCTACCTTAGCCTGCGAGGCATTTCGGGGATAGAAGAGATTCATGAATCAATTGGGAAACTGGAAAATCTAATAATACTAGACCTTAGGGCTTGTCATAATTTGATCAAATTACCACAAAAGCCAAGGTCCACACAGAATCCAAGGTCTACATTAAAACAAAAATCATTTAGATGGAAATTACCTGAACAAAGTTGGTTCAAGAAATTAATTGCATCAGAATTAACCCATGAAAGCTGGTTCAATAAGCTGATGGTTTTAGATATTTCAGAATGCTATCTATTAGATCATATGCCAAAATGGATATGTGAGCTCTCTAATTTAGAGGTGTTGAAGGGTTTTGTGGTCGGAAGCATTGGAAACAAAAACCAGTCATGTCGCATATCTGATCTCTCCAAACTGAATAAACTCAAGAAGCTCACCATAAGAATTCGTAGAGAGCATTTGGTTACCGAAGATTTCAGTGGCTTAAAATCTCTGCGCACACTTTTGGTACTGACCATAACATGGGGAGATAATAAATCCAGTTCTTTGGTACCAGCCAATTGTTTCCCAGAAAATCTTGAAAAGTTGGATCTCAGATGTTATCCAGGAAATGAGGCATCGGAGCTGCTGAAACCAGCAGAGTTGAAAAACTTGAAGAAATTATATATTAGAGGTGGAAAACTTGCTAAAATTCCTTGCAATGAAAGCTGGAATGTGGAGATATTGCGACTCAGGTTCTTGAAAAATTTGGATGATCCAACTGACTTGGAAAAGCTCAGGCGTGGATTTAGTAGTTTAAAGTACGTGGAATATGTGGAATGTCCCAAGCTCAAGAACTTCCCCAAGGATAGGATTAGTTGGAGTAAGGAGAAGGATGAGCTATTCCAAAGTGCCAACGCTAGTGAGACATCCAATTAGTCATAGGGCATTTTGAAGACTAGAAAATGCAGTGTGTTATGCTTTCTAGATCATTTATTTATGTCAGTTTTACATATGTGATAATTTCATGATATTATGGTATTTATATCGCATGGAATTTATTGGCATGTATGGATACTGGTTTTTGACGAACAATAAGATTGTAACCATGTATGGATATTGTAGCTTGATTATTTAATTGTATGGGGATGATGCACAATTTATTGCAAGAGTTTCACACATAAATTTTCATTGTATTTTTCTTGCTCTACTGATTTCATCTTTCATTTGTTTTCTTAATTTTCTTAATGCTATCTCCGTACCATTCGGTTGTTATTACTTTCTCCATACTACCATTCGGTTGTACAAATTTACTTCAATGAGAATTTTAAGCTTTAACAAAACATAAAAACTAAAATTAAGGTCCTCAATTAATTACCAATTTAGCATCCCCGCTGTAGTTCACTCAAGCTTTTGTTCAAATTTGGAGAAAAAAAAATTACATTCAACATAAATTACATAAGAATAATTAAACAGAAGAAAAACGTTTGAAATATATGGACAAAATTGTTCAACAAAATCTGCACTACCGGAGGAATAGAAATAAGCTTGTTGTCTAAGTGGATCTTGATCTGCTCCAGACAATTTTTTTTTTCTTATTTTTGTTCTTTGACACCACCCGGACCGCACCGCTCTGATACTCTTTTTGTCATTAGGCCTCACCATACAATGACATGTCATATTGGACGGTTCAACAGGTCTTGACATTGTCCAGACGCTCAAGTAAAATAGAAAGTTCCAGCAGTGGAAGTAATAGTATCCAAAACCGTCATTGTTTGACACTATTTAGTATTTTGGCCATAAATTTTTCATATGATCTCCAATTAATGTGTTTTATAATTACATGGAAAGCTGAAAATATGCTCTACAGCTTTAATGCTATATGTTTTTCTAGATATAGAACACAATATGGTCAAAATTGTGTTGATATAGCAATGTGACAGTTTTTGGGATTTTTGTCATTAATTAATTAGATATGAGTTTTGAGTGTGTTATAAAAAGGCTCAAAGAGTTTTTGAATTATGCTGTTCAAACTTTATTTTATGAGTTTCTACTAGCGTATTTTGAGGGTCTCTAAGTGGGTAAGTAAGAGTATTTTGGGAGTAAAAACTTAGTTGAAGTAATATTAATGTTTAGGTAATTTTTGAGTGATATTATGAGGCTATAAAAGAATCCAAACTGAATTTGTAACAAAGCTTTTGAAATATTACGAAAATTATGTAACTGAGTTGAGTTATTATCTCCTCTTATATTACGAAAATTATGTAACTGAGTTGAGTTAAGCTTTGTCACACCTGAAACTAGGAATTCATATTACAACGTGATTAATCCCCGCCTTGTGTTAATTAATTTACTTAAAACACACAAGGCTGAACAAATACTAATAAATTGCGGAAGCAGAAGTAATATCATAAAATATACAAGTCATATTATCCATATCAATAATGTATGTTTAGTTATGTGACATCATCAAGGTCGAATGAATATAAAATAATACAACAACTAAGAAGGGAGATACATGATCTAACGAATCTGATACATAACGCAAAAGTACCACTAGAGGTCGAAACCAACATAACCTAAATATATAAGATACACGTGACATCATCAAGGTCAGCTCCTGGTAAATTCTCACGTCCGATCACTAGTCTCTGTACCTAAAAACCCAAGTGATTTACCATTTTTTTCTAGTATGATTTACCATTTTTTTCTTTTTCTTACCGAGGGATGAGGTTCTTTGGCTCTAAGGTTTCTCTCGGTTTAGGTTTTTTCTCTCACCAAGGGATGAGGTCCTTTGGCGCTAAGGTTCCTCTTGGTTAAATTTTTTTTTTTTACCGAAGGATGAGGCTTTTTGGCTCTAAGGTTTCTCTAAGTTTGATTGTTTTGTACTGTTGGGTTATTTGTACCAATTGTTTCTGGTACAGGTGTTATCAAGTTTCAAACGTTCTCTTTGTTATTTTCTGGTATCGGATACCAGTATGGTTTTACCGTTGGGTCACCTATTCTAATTTAAGGTATTCTACCTTGCAATCTTTGTTTTATTAAGATTGGTAATGTGTATAATAAAACTTGCTCACCTCATTTTTCTCTTTTTATAGTATAATTTATTTAAGCAAAATATGCATTTTTGAAAAAAAAAATTTGTTTATGTAATCGTTAAGTATATATTTTTTTGTGACATATTAAATAATTTTTGTTTTGAACATAATTCGTAGTACTCTGTTATTTATCAATTTATCATATAATAATTTTTTGTAAAAACTAATTTCTTTTAAATTTAATTATGATGCATTTTGGAAATCTAAGTATAATTTAATTATGATGTGTAGAACATAAATTTGATATAAATGAAGATTAGAATTATGCTTCTTTTGAAAGTAATTTACATAAAGTATAATTTTACTAAAGTAGATTTGTAAAAAATAATAAAACATTTTTAACCTATTACAAAATATGTTACTTATAACAATTAATTTATACCGTTTGTGACTAAAATATATTGGTTATCATTAACAAGTCTAATATAGTAAAGAGTTTTTTTCGTTTTTTTTGGTATTGTTACGGTGACCTTTCGGGTAGAAAAGTTTTTCGGTTTTTTTTGTTATGGTGGCTCTAGTAGTTGTTTGACTCTAGTAGCTCTTGATTATCTCGATGTGAATTGGATACCGACTTTTTGTGTTTGGTGGCTTTTCGGCGTTTTATATTATGGTGGCCTTTTGGCTCTTGGTACTGGTGGCCATCATTGATTTTCAAGATAGTTTGTAAAAATTTTAAATTCGGTACCATCTAAATATTTAATTCATGCATTAAATTAGGCATATAGTAAATTAACAATTTTTTTGAAAGGATAATTTCGCAATTTTACAAACTATTATAATTGTTATAGGAAAATTAGAAGATTTTATATATTTTATTGAAAGGATGTCTAAAAATCTTGTGCCATATTTCTCTCATAATTTTTTGTTATAGAAATATAATTTATTTTTTTACAAAAAAAAACATAATTTCACCATAATTAATCCCAATCAGTCCTTAATAAAAGGTTAAATTCAACAATAACAACTATTTCGAGTCTCCTACCATATTTAAAAAGAGAAAAAAAAAATGAAATATTGAAAAATTTCTATCAACCACGTCCTATAAACCCATCAAAAATCAAATTCAGATTCAGCAAGGTACAACACCTCGTAGAGTGAGATCCGAACAGTTCATTTTAATCTAGCACATATCTTAAAGAGGACATGTGTATCAACCACATTCCATATAAATTAAATTTGATTGGTAATTACATCCCGTCTGGTACCGCAGCAGTTACATTCAGAAATCATGATTTGTTTTCTTATCCCTACACACAAAAATAAAATAAAAATAAGAATCATTCCATTAAATTTACTGGGACCAAAAACCATATCCTTGGGAAGACGCACTCCATGCCACATCTTTAAAACAACTTCCCCGAAAAATCATTTCATTGGGCCTAAAAATCATTTCATTGGGCCTAAAAACAACTTCCCGGAAACATCTTTAAAACAACTTCCCGGAAAAATCATTTCATTACGCACTCCATGCCACATCTTGAAATCTACTAGGCCTAAAAATTATTTCCTTCTCGGCTGACACTTTTAGCTTAAATCCAATTATACCAATCTTTGCTATATATATATACTGGCACTACTATTGGTGAATATATTCAAATAGAGTAGTGCCTATATATCCACACCTATACAGGCACTAACTCTGGTGAGCGGCAAAGCTCCTCATTCTTTTGGTTGTGAATTTGTAGATTTCTTTTGTTGGAATTAATATGATAATTTCTGTTAAATTCAATCAAACAATTTGTGAATATAATGGTTTTAGATTTGAATGATTCCTTACAGATCGTCAAAAATATTAGTTAGATTGAACGTAGAAAAAATCACCTACCTCAAAAAATGTGTAAAAGATGATTAGTGATGTGTCAAGTTTTTTGTCTTAATGTGCAGATATTAGAGTATTTGTTTTGTTTTAGAATGAATACATGTGTGTTCCGAATGAATACTATCGGATGGTTTTATGGTCCACATCTTTTTTGCGCGATTAATGCGTTTTTTTGTCGTTTAGCGTGATTAACATGTTTTTATCCGGAAGACAGAATGGAGAATAATTAAGTGAGGAAAGATAGAATTATCCTTTTTTTTTAAAATAGAGTATGTGTGCACAATAAAAAAATATCCTTTTCTAAGAACAATAAAAAAATATCAAACATATCCTATATATAATTGTTTTTTTTGTTGTTGGAGAAGGTGGGCACACAAAATGAATGAATTTGATTGCATAAAGAGAACATGATATATCTAAATAAGAAAATTGAATGAATTTGATTGCATAAGTAATGCAAGACTAAATAAAAACAAAATGTCAAATGGTTTTTTAAAGACAAAATTGAATAAATCTGATTACAAAAAGAAAACGTTGAATAAGAATCATGTTTAACACAGTTAACTAAAAGATTGCATTTTGTATGTGAGATGCATTCATGCATGTTCAAAATCTAGTTCTAGATGCTATTTATTAAATAAAATCATAACGCGCGCCATGCTGTACTTGAATAAAATGAGAACTTATTTTTTTTAGGGCTGCTATTAATTAAATTAATTAAAACATTTTTTTTTCTGAGGGCAGCACATGCATGAATTAGAGAGGTTGCAAAAGTTTGCTAGATCATTTTTGTCTCCGGTCTGCCAACTATACAGAATAACACATCGTTTTATATTTTCATTCATAAATACAAATATGAGCAAGGCTCATGATAAAACAAATGTTTGGTGAGCATTATTCGATAATTTATTGGATTAGATTCAAGCGACTTATTGAAAAACTGATCTACTTCATGAGTGATTCGTGTATATATAAAATTTTGAAATTTTCGAATTCATTTAGTACAAAGTCAAAGCTGTAAAAAACATAATGATTTATAAGTTTTTTAATGCATTAATTTTTTTATTTTTTACCGCTTGCTTCGTAGAAAATGAATTCGAAATTTTAAATTTTTTGAGATAATTAATAAATTTAAGAGAAATTTAGATATATACCCATCATAACTTCTAGATTTAGATATTTCCCCACCAAATATTCAAAATTAGTTATTTCCTCATCAAAACTCACTTAATTGATCAATATCCCATATTTTAATTTAATCACTTAAAAATAAATATTTAATATTAATAAAACATTAGCAGGACAGTTTTACCCTTCCTCTTTATCACATCCATTAACAGAAGAATAAAACAAAAACGTCAGAAACTGTACGAACTTAAAACAAAAGCAGAGTTCCAATTTCACCTCCAAGTGTACGCAATATGTATCAAAACTAATCTTAGGTTCTATTAATGAAAGGAAGCTAGTCCCATGTAAAGAAGAGTGGAGAGTGTCATTAGGGATAAATTCATAGTTGAGCAACTTCTGTTAAAGGGTGACGCCAATAATCAAATTAATTTTCCGGTGTCTCTATATGTCTGATGCGTGAAATGATGCAACATGCAAATATTCATATCTGTACTTTCCTCCCTTAATCTTAATCTTCCTCTTATGGCCACTGCAAAATTTGATGAGTTAACTTTAATTCCTTCACACAATAATCAACAGCTGTAAATTATGCTCAATAAATTGCTATTTGATTGTACAGCCGTTGGACTTCATAACTATAGCACAATTTGTTAATTATAAAACAATTGAAAACGAATTAAAATATAATGGAGAGGTCAAATGCATTAAAAATAAACAAGTTTCGGAGTAGCTTCTGATAAGTAATACGATACCTGGACATAAACTCCAATGGCATCGAGGTATGCTCCAGAGCGTCCATGGAAACCTATGATTTGACCGTCAAAAGCAGAGAGTTCGAAAGGAGTCCCTTCTTCTTTGCCGTACGGTCCGTAACTTTTCTTATTGGTTATCAGTTGTAGTGACCTCACAATAAATATGTCACCCAAGTAGCCAACATAACCTCTCACAGCCTTAATATACTCGTCGTATTGAAGATTGATCTGAAAACCATAAATAAAACTTAATACATATAACAGTTTGTTGGTGGCTTTCAATTTTTTACAATCAGTTCGTTTGCTCTTTTGTATGTATGTGCAATACTTAAATAAAAAATAATAAAATTAAGAATCTAGAAAATGTAAAATTGACCATGGCGAAGTTGATGTTTGGTGCAAGAATATGGTACCTTCGTCAACGTTCCTGTTTCTCCGCCCCACAGTGGTGTGCTTTCAGTAATGTCATCATGAAATTTATAACGTACAGAAAGAGCGTCAATAGTATCACCATGGCGAATACAGACTTCGTCAATGTGAACCTGTTGCATATCTCTTGTTGAACCCCCGCTGCCACCGCAAAGCACCGACTTACTTATGAAAACCTTAACCTTAATTAGCAATGAAAAATTATGTTATAATATCAATTTAAGACAAACCTACCTATATATAATTTACAGAAAAGGCCAGGAGGACAACAAGTAATTAATAATTAGAAAAAAGGTTTCAGAGTAGTTTTGACAAGCATATATAATAGTTGTAATTAAATACCTGCTTTACATAAACTCCAACACGCATAATATAATTAATTCCAACGCATGCAAAGAAGCCAAGAATTTGACTCCCGATCGGAGAAGTGTGTTCAAAATATTCCCCTTCTTCCTTGCCGTATGGTCCATAAATATTCAAATTGGTTTCCAATACCAGTGATCTTAAAATAGAAACAACTGAGAAGTCCTCATCATTATTGTAGCCTTTTACAGACTTAATGTACTCGTTTGGTCTAAGATTTATCTACAAAAATATAAAACTTGTGAGAAAACTTTATGCATGCACATAACTGTTTGTTAGTAGCTTTTACTGTTAATAGGCAAGTTACGAATGATTAAACTTCTAAATTGTGCATTGGGAGACAAAATTTACAAGGAACAATCAAAAAGTTGACAGTGGTATTTTGTATATATAATACAACAACATTGTTCCAAGAAAAAAGATACCTGTAACTTACATCATTATTTTATATTATTATGTTCGTTTTTTCATTAAATGCTTCAGTTGTGAGTTCCTAGAGTTCATTATTTTATTTAATTAGTTGTGTTATCTTTCCTAAAGTTTTCTTTTTTTTTCTTTCTTCAGAAAACAGATAGGTCAGGTATCCAAAGAAAAAATACTGTAGTAATTTTATTTAAGGGCATGTACAGCATTTTTTAGATGCTATTGTCGATAATTGAACTTACGACCTTTCTGTACAAAGACGGAGCTAGTGCCACTGCACTAAGCTGCGGACCATTGCTTCAGTAATTTGTATTAAAACCAAAATGGACATTTCAATTGGTGGCCAATTTTGAAACAAACAAGGGTCCCTGTGCAATAAGATTTAATTTTATATCACAAGTGTACATGAGCATTTATACTTGTACAGTTTAATAATATTTTAAAGGTTGATAATTGAGGATGAGCTACCAGAATGTAAAAGATAATGATTGAGCACATATCAAGAAGGGAGAGACTAAAATATCAATGCATCCCATCGTGAACTTTATAAAAGCACTGCTATCAATATATTGGTGCAACTGACTTTTCAATATCTTGATATTTTGTAAAATTAAAAAGCTGATTTACGTCTAAATTAAGGTAAATTGGTATAAATCAGAACTAACAGTTTTTGTTCCTCTTTAAAAATATATTTATAATTGATAAGAACTGGTGAAGAAGTTTCTTAAGCTGGAGTTCTGGAGTAGTACTGTTGAGTGATCATTTATGTGATATTAGTAATTAAAACATTGTATTAATTAAGGAATGACCTCCCTGACTATTTGACAAGTACAAAAGCTGAGAACAATTAATCCGCAGATTTTAATTAATTTATTAATTTTGGTTTACGTAATGAGCTCTCTGTTTTCAGTACTCGGCCAAAATAAAAGGGTAATAAAAACAGAGGCCTTGTATATACAAATTAATTGGGTCAATAAATAGACGTGGTTCTCTCAACTTCTTATTTTATTGATTTATATTTCATTTGGTTGATAATAATTTAAGAATTTAACGTTATGAATTAAAAGTCATCAGTCACTTGGAACTTTATCGATCTTAATTTACAATAAAAAATTAACATTATTTACTAAATTAAATCAGGAAAATATTTGTACCTCATCCAACGTTCCTTCATTTCTTCCAAATAGCTTAGAACAATGCTCAGATTTTAAATAATTAATTTATTTTATTCAAGGAAAAAGCTCTCTGTTGTACACGGCCTATACATAAAAGGGTAATAAAAATAGAGCCTTTGTATACATCAATTGCTTTAGCCAACTAAGTAGACGTGGTTCACTCTTCATTTTTTTAATTTCTTATGTGTGCTAATAATTTTAATCTAGATAATAATTTAATAATATAATTAGAAAATAATAGTTAGTGACTTGATCTTGTTCGATTTTTGCAATTAAAAAATATTGTTCATTACAAAAGCTTCGAAAGGCACATACCTCAGTCAGCTTTCCTCCATCTCCACCCCATCGGTCGGTGCATTGCGTGATGCCATTACGTTCAAAATACACAGTAAGACCATCAATCTTGTCACTATGGTAGATACTAATTTTAACAATGCGAGTAATGCCCGTAGGATACAAATGTCTCACTATCGCATCTTTACCAAGGAATGGCTCCTTCTTTATTATAGTACCATTTGACTGGATACAGAAAATACAAATGTATGTTATAAATTCCATGTTAGAATGATCTGTTAATTATATATAGAAACCGAAACTTAAAAAAAAAAATAGAAACAAAAGGTTAAAACATCTTGACCAAATGTAATAAACTAAAATAAAATAACTCAAGAAACAACATTTTGTCATGTGTATCCGTAGGACGAGTTATATTATAGTCCTTGCCATCGGTAGGTATAATTAATGCACTACATTTTAATAGGGCAGAATGTTTATGTTTGGCTTTATTTCTATCGATTGCCTTGATATATATAGCTGTGGGTAATTGCAAAGGCATACAATTTTGGTGTGTATTGTTAGATGTGTGATTACCTCATTTTTCACAGTTCCATTTATTTTCCGCAAAAAACAATTTAAGTTGAACTTCAATGAATTATCTCAACGATATATTCATGTGCTTTTTAATAAATTTTATCAATAAAAATGAGTTATATTTTATTTTGCACAACTACTTCATTTAGGCAACAAAGCAAAAATATTTTCATACTAGATAAATAAAAAAAACCGCATTTATTTCAAAGGTCGCCCCTATTTATTTCTGACGACAATTGGAGCCTCTTAAAAAAACAATTTGAATCAATTGAAATTGGTTGTATTATTTTGAGCCATGTACATGGATGGACGGCCCATAAACATCAATGAAAAAGCACAATCCAGGGGCTCAGATCTGAACCAATGAGAGGCAATCTCTTCTGCTAGCCCACCGTTGGCACAAAGTACTAATTTTGTGCCAATAATACCCTTAGCAGTGCAATTTAAACTATGAGTTATAAAATATTCTGGTGCCATCATCCAAATCTTTATTATTGAAGTTCAAACAACCGAACAACTCCATATGAAAAAGTAATTAAAGACCAAATTTTGTATCTTTTAGAATTATGTTACTATATTTTCAAATAGATAGAAAAATATTTTGTTCATCTGATCCATAATTTTAAGATCATGGGAATTTTCTACCTATCTAAAAAAATGCAAAATATTCTAAAAATTATTGAATTTAGTCTTGAAGTACATTTTCATACAAAAGTCATGCTTAATGGTTCGGATTAATTGCTTGAACTTTTAAAATAAAAATATAGATCCTCAGTAAAAGTAGACCCTAATATGCATATAATCATAGCCTTACATTAATTTAAAGAAAATTTTCAGAAAGGTAATAGAAAATAAATTTTCAGATCTGAACCAATGAGAGGCAATCTCTTCTGCTAGCCCGCCATCCGAAATTTTTATTAATATACAAATTTTTTTTTAATCTATCGAAATTCGAAATCTACCAAAACCGATGACATTGTCATCAGTTTCAGAAGCTAAAACCGATCACAAAGTCATCGATTTTAGAAGCTAGAACCGATGACAATGTCATCGGTTTCAGCCTCAAAATCCAATTCCCATCCAACAATGCACGCGATAACTTTGAATAATATATCAATGCCCAATTTTTTATTCGAGATTTATATAAATTAAAACAATGAACGACTTAGATGGAAATCTAACAAAGTAATGATTGACTTGCTTTGAAAAGTTTTCTTAAATTTTTATTTTTTCAAAAATATAAAAAACATAATATTTTTGTTTACCTAGAAATGACTTTTGAACCAAGATTAATAATTCAGATTCAAAATATTTTTATTTTTTTCCAATAACACAAATAAATATTTTAATTTTTCTTACAACCGCAAAAAATCCGATCTGAAAAATGTTGATCCGGATTATTTGTTGCAGTCTTTCTAATAAATCAAATTATATTGTATTCTATCTAATTTTAAAGAAATATAAAAATATTTCTAACATTTTAATACAAAAAATAAATAAATTATAATATTTTGTAATTAAATAAAAAATTGAGATATATTGGAAAGTCGGATGGGGAATTAGATTTTGAGGCTGAAACCAATGACATTGTTATCGGTTCTAACTTCTGAAACTAATGACTTTGTGATTGATTTTAGCTTCGGAAACTAATGACAATGTCATTAGTTTGGGTAGGTTTCGAATTTCACGGAAAAATTGAATAGATTGTTAAATTTATTATATTTTTTTTGTATATTAATGAAAATTTTGGCGCACTGTTGGTACAAAGTACTAATTTTGGGCCAATAATACCCTTAGCAATGCAAATTAAACTATGAGGTATAAAATATTCTGGTGTCCTGATCCAAATCTTTATTATTGAAGTTCAAACAACCAATTTGAATTGTTAAACAAAAACGTAATTAAAGACCAAATTTTAAATCTTCTCTAATTTTGTTACTATTTTTTGTGTTCATACGATCCACAATTTTTAGATCACGGGAATTTTCTACCTATCTAAAAAAATAGAAAAATTATTAAATTATTAAATTTAGTTTCGAAATACATTTTCATACAAAGGTCATATTTAATGGTTTGGATTAATTGTTTGAAATTTTTAAATAAAAATATAGATTCTTAGTACAGGTAGACCCTAATATGTGCATAATCATAGCCTTACATTAAGTTAAAAAAAAATTTCAGAAAGGAAATAGAAAATAAATTCAGAGTAGTTAATGAAAAACATTATAGTTGCCTACCTGCCGGATATAAACTCCAAGAGCGTTGACCTCAACATCTTTTCTAAAGTATGCATGAAAGCCAATTATTTGACCGCCGAGAGGTGCAGGATATTCGAAAGATTCCCCAAATCTCTCGTGGCCGTAAGGACCATAAACGTCCAAATTGGTTCTTAGTACCAGTGACCCCACATAACAAAGGCCACCAATATAGCGGTCCACGTAGCCATTTACAGACGTAATGTACTCGTTTGATTTAAGAATGACCTACAAAATAAAACAAAACGTAGCCATTTACAGAACTTGTTGTTAGTAGGTTTAAATGTTCATAGGTAAGTTAAGAGTGATTAAAACTACTTTACTATATATATGTATTAGGAGACAAATTTTACAAGGAACAACGACCAAGTTCAAATTGGTATTTTTGTATAAACTATATATGTATACTGTTCCAAGCAATTAATACTTTAATTTACACCATGAATTTATCCTATTACGTTTTTTTTTATATTAAATAGTTCCGTTGTGAAGTTCGAGAGTTAGATTATCTAATTAATGAATTGTGTCATCTTTGCTTGTCTTTTTTACCGAAAACAAATTGACCTGGTATTCAAAGAAAAGTTCTTGAGTAATATATATTAAGCCAAAATAAACATTTAAATTGATGGCCAATTTTGAAACAGAGAAGCGTCCAAGTATAATAAGGATTTTATGCCACAAGTGTACATGAGCAATTTATACTGGTAAAGTTTAATAATATTTGAAAGGTTGACAAGTGAGTAGTCTTGACATTTAAAAATCACTATTATATCAAGATATTGGCTTAGCTGACTTTTCAGTATCTTGACATTTTGTAAAACAATAAAACTGATATGTCTAAATGTAGATCAAATAATGTATATATGTCAAGAAGTTTCTGAAGCTACAGTTCTGGATTGTGAAAAGATCTCATTATTTCAAGAAAATAAAAGTTATAGGCATTGTGACCGTTTATAAGATATAGTAACTAAAAGATCTCATTATTTCAAGAAACAATATAGGCATTAAATTAATTAAGGAATGTCCTCCCTGACAATTTTTAAGAACAATTGCTACAATGACAAGTGCTGAGAACAATCCTCTAGTTTTTATTTATTAATTTTATTTAATTACAGGGTTCTCGGTTAAAAACCTGGCCTCAATAAAAATGCATTACTTTACCCAACTAATTAATTAGATGTGGTTCTCCCAACCTTTTATTTTGTTTTGTAATAATTTACCTACATAGTAATTTATAAACTTTATAATAACAAAATAAAAGTCGGCTACTTGATCTTCATCGAACTTCACAAAAAAAAAAGAAAATGGCATCTATTAATTACGAAAGCCGCTAATGGTCCTTACCACAGTCTGCAGTCCGCGTTTTGAGCCCCATAAGTCAGTGCATTGTGTGGTGCCATTACGTTCAAAATACACCTGAAGACCATTAAAGTAAAGGATATCAATATCATGGTAGATGCTAATTTTAACAATGCGAGTAATGCCCGTAGGATCCATTTCTTTCTCTTCCATATCGTCACCATAGAATGTACCCTTCTTTATTATAGAAACACTTGACTGCATACAGAGAACACAAATACATGTAGTAAATAAAAGTTTAAGGGATCTTAACCTGATGCAATAAAATAAAATAAAATAAAAAAATATTGAAACAAAAGCATTGATCTGTTAACGGGTATGATACAGATCGGGTGGAAGCATTTCCATATCTGCACCCGTCATGATAACGGAAAAAAACTTTGTCCTTACATGTACCCGATAAGTTAACGAAAAATAATCTTATATTTATCCGTCTTTTTTAATACGATACGGGTCGGATAAACATATAAAAATGATCTTACCTTACCCATCTATATGTGTGGGACGAGTTATTATATATGGTACTTACCATTGTTCGGTGTTGGTATAATTGATGCACAACAATAGAGAAGAATGTTTATGTTGGGCTTTGTTTCTATGGATTGATTTGAGTAATCTAGAGCCACAACATATAGCATTTATATTCTGGGTGATGGTTCACTTTTCAAAGTAAACCCTACCAACTTTATATTTACATGCACGGGAAGGTTGATTGCAAAAGTTAGTAACCTTACTTAGATGCACAATCACATTATTTTTACTTTTTCATTTGTTTTACATTTAACAATAATTTAAGGTGAACTTCAATGAATTCTCTCAGTGATATAATCATGTGCGTTTTTGAATTTTTCACTTGTCTAAACTACTTATTTAAGAAAATACAGAAAATTTATTTTCTTACTACGTAAATAAAAAAAATCCCATTCATTTTAAGGGTCACTCATGTTTATTTCTGGCGACACTTGTCGGCGCCTCTTTAAAATCAATTTGAATCCACTGAAAATTATCCTTTTATTCTCAGTCGTTGGATCAGAATCGACGGTCCACCAACATTATAAGAAAACCATTATCCGTGGACGCAGATATTAACCAATCATAGACATGAAAAATAAAGGAAAATAGAAAACCGCGCCTTTGCTTGTTTGAAATATAAACAGTGGAAATGCACTCCTGCCTTGTCCTTTTGGCCTCTTTTAGATTAGCTAGTGCCAGGTGGTAAGTCGGTATAGGATACAAGTCTACATCAGAATAAAAGGAGCCAATAACAGACGAACGTACAATTATTAACGAGTTAGGCCTGATGTAACTTGTCATTTACCGACGTACGTACGATTATCAACGAGTCAGCATGTTTTTTTCTTGTATATTACGGGGTGCTTCGGCTCTCCGTAATCGAAACAAAGTAGGCCCCAAATTATTTCTTTCTTTTTTTTTGCTTCTCTGCGCTCTTTATTTTTTCTACTGTTCTCAGTTTTGAAATTAACTCTATTTTTTCTATATTTTTTTTATTCATCCAAACGTATTAATGTACAGTTTCTGTGAACCAAACACAAACGGACTTTGAAAGAGCTGTTTCAATTAATTGTTTTTATCCATTCATCTGAGGTGTATTGTATTTGATAAAATAAGGTATAGAGATTTTTTATTTTAGCTTATTAAATAAGACATGATGAGTATGAGCTATATAACCATTACCCGTAATTGATAAATATAAAAAAATTATAATATTATATTTATATAATTTTAGTAATTTCTGATGAAATATATTTATCTCATATTTTAGAAAAAAAATTCATTAGTTAATGACAAAATTATTTATATAACATTTATACCATTTTGGATAATTATTTATATAACACGACATGTCCATTTATCATCTTTAAATTAATTTAATAATATTTATGTTTGAAGAGAGACAAAATAATTTTCAGAAAGAAACAAAGTGGGTCCGCCCCAATGTGCAGCTCCATATTCTCAATGAAAAATCATCTGACCCTTCCACATTAAAGCGCAAAATGCCCCGTGACCAAACATTAACTACAGCTTAGAGATATTTTAGGTCCCAGCATTAACTACAGCTCATAGATATTTTAATAAAAATGTCCGTGACCAAACATTACAATAACTCTTTGAGAGTGTCTTCTATGGACATAAAGATCTATTTGTAAAATGAATATATTTTTATTTTTAAAGTTTAAATAGTCGATCAGAACTGTTCATCTTGTTCTCCATATTAATATGTGCTTGGAGACCAAATTTTACATTTTTCTGAATTTTTTTACTATTTATTAAGATGGGTAGAAAAAATATCAAATTCAGACCATTGAATTTTGTACTCATCTTAATAAATAGTAAGAAAATTCAGAAAAATGTAAACTTTGGTCTCCAAGCACATATTAATATGGAGAACAAGATAAACGTTCGGATCAACTGTTTGAACTTTGAAAATAAAAATATGTTCGTTTTACAAATAGGTCCTTATGTTCATAGAAGTTTTTACCTAACTCTTTTATGGAACCCGCCTAGAGAAGGAAATACGTGACACGCCGTGACGTGACGTGACAAACACACCGTAATTTGGTCACGTGACGTGACGTGACGTGACTAAAATGGTGGCGGATGGTCATGTCACGCAAATGGTCACGTCACGCGTAGTCACGCCATGACTATACGTGACGTGATCACACGTGATGTGACGTGTCGTGATGTAAATTAGTCGTGTCAATTTTTTATATATTTTAATTTAAATTGTTGAAAATTTAGAAAAAAAAATATAAAAAATTATAAAATAAGTAAATAATATTGTAAATATTATTTTTTAGGAAATATTATATCTGATATTACTTTAAAAATTCAAATTACAAACATTCATTAGACTAAACTAAAGAAAATAAAAATCAGTACTACATTAGTACCAATATCACTAAAGTTACACTAAAATAAAAATCTGAATACTCTATACATATAAAAAAAAGTTGAATATTCTATGTTTCATACCGTGACGTGACGTGACGTAACGTGATCATGTGACGTGACGTGACATGACTGGTTCGCGTGACGTGACGTATATTTTCACTAGAATATGGTCACGTCACGTGAATGATCACGTCACGCGTCACGCGAGTCACGTCACGTAATTGACACACGTAACATGACGTGACGTTTCGTGACGTGACTAGTCACGCCGTGAAAAATTTTCTTCTCTAAACCCGCCAAATGTGGAAAAAGTTGCAGAGGCCCTTATAAATGAAAATATTGAGAAAAGCATTCAAGAACCTGAAGTTCCTGAAAATCTATTCCTGACTTTTTTATTTTCGATAAAAGGCTTTGATTCTTGACTTTGTCCTCGATCGTTACATAAACTGGGAATGAGTAATTGGCTGCCTATCAACTGTGAAGTTTACCAGTGAATCATGACTCTTTGTTCCAATTTTACCTATTACTTTATCTTTCTTGGACCAGGTATGCTTGGACTATTGAGATTTTTTTATAAACCATAAATGAAAAAAATCGAATTTAGGATTGCTGTATGAGTGTTTTGATTTTTATAAAAACTATAAAAAATGAGCTGCCAACTCGTTCCTCACATTTTTTTTTTCCAGGAAACGAGTTGACAACTTGTTCTTGATTTTTTTTTTACCGAAAAAACTATTTTTTAAGTAGAGAACGAGTTGTCAATTCGTTCTCCAATATTATATAAATTTTTTTTACAATTTGTTTATAAATTATAAAATGTGAAAAAAAAATGCAAAACACACAATCAATGAAAAATTACTATAAATTGTTTTTACTAACTTGATATTTCTATTAAAAAAAATCATATTTCTAGTTATTTAATATTAATTATTTGATTAAGCTAAAGGCATTTTCCTTCAAAAAAATATTAATTATATGATTTAGAAAGAAGACCTCACAGACTGAGAATATATGTCAATTAATTAGATGTGATGTCTCACGTTGTTTCACATATTTACTTAATTATTTTATCAACATATATATATTTTATATAATCAGAGAATTAAAATATTTTATATTACTAATATGAGTAGTAGTTTTAGCTTAATAAATATTATCACTTTAACAGATTTACTAACTAAAATGAAAGAATAAAATCTAAAATTTTCAAAAAAAACATTAAAGATATTTAGTCGGTAGAAACAATTTATAGTAATTTTGCATTGATTGTATGTTTTACATTTTTTTTTTCATATTTTATAATTTATAAGCAAATCGTAAAAAGTTGATAGTCTGCTGCACCAGTCTTTCCTTCTTTCTCATTAACTATTAATGAGAAAGGAAAAAAAACGAGAAGGATAAAAAACATGGGCTGATTGCAGTCTTTATCAACTCTTTTTTCAGAACGCGTATTTGTATTATCTTCGTACGATTAAAATTTTACTATATTTTTTGTTGACAAGGTAAGCTTCAATAAGTGAGTATCCAGTCCCACTACTACAAATATGGGTTATCCAACGCTCAGTTTTTAATAGTTTAAACCAATCTAGGTACGAATCTGATTAACTAAAGATATTGTGGCAAGTTTATTTTGTACTTAAAAAAGAGAAAAAATTGATAAAAAATAAGTTGTCAAAAAAAAGTTACGATAAAATATTACACTCAAATAATCCACTAATATAATATAATACATGCATTACCACCAGAACATATTTATTTTTACAGTCAGAGGTCGACTAGAACATCTTGTTATCCTCTGTATTAAATTATAAAAGAGGATATTATTGTATAGAGCCATATAATAATGACATTAATGTCATCACAATCAAATTTGTACTGAAAATAAAATAATAAATAAACTAACTAATATTAACAAGAGAAATACTTTTTTTTTCTACTTTTATATTTTCGTAACAATCAAATTTATAGGTCAGTCCATACTCCCAAGAACACGAGACTATTTAATGAACTGAAACCACAACAATAGAAGTGAGTGCCAGCAAACCTTAACACTTAATCCCATCTATTATTTGTTGAATTAACACCATGCTAGGCCCAAGAAACTGCTATTGTGCTAATCAAATAATTGTATTAATTATATACAAACATTAGTTACTTGATATTATACCGTGATGATAAATATAGACTTTGGTGTTTGCTGGAGCTGTTTTAGGATATATAAAGGTTCTAGTTGTAATGTTTTGATCATTTGAAAGATTAGCACTCCATGTAATGTAATGTAATGCATTTTGAAATGACCTCTTGACATGCTCGCTCAATGTCAGTTGTCTATGAGGTAATGACAATTTCGGCGGCATATTGGCGGAGACCCTTAAGACTGATGCAATACTGGAAAAACGGCTCAGCTCCTCCCTCACTCTTCTGCTTGAGCTTCTTCGCCACCCCCTCTACATGCACCCCCAACAAGTTTGGGATCAATGTCTGGAGTATATGATGATCCGAGACACCCCCTACTGGATCGCCATCGATCTGCAGACCCCATAAGGCACTCACGTCCTGTAGGGTGACTGTCATCTCTCCCACCGGAAGATGGAATGAATGAGTCTCAGGTCGCCATCTCTCCACAAGACCGCACATGAGTACCTATTCAATCCGTCTTGGTTGTTTCATCGTAGCAAGCTGGTATAACCCGAGGTTCATGAGGTACCGATCCACCAGTGCATTTGCGACGTACCGTACCTCCGGCGAGCGGTGCCGCACCGTCAACATGGTCTCATCCTGCATTTATCAATGTTTTAGACTAGTGGGACTGACTTAATAACTATATGTTTTATGAAACATAATTTTTGCATTTTCTTCTAATAACACAGGGTACCTCCAACAATGCAAGTGAGACATGGTGACGTCTGTGAGGGACCCACGGGAGAGGACTTAACGTATCTGAACGATGTGGTGCGGCATCTCCTGCATCAAAACCCTCCGCAGTGGGGCTCTCTATGCTCCCACTGGGATCGGCATGAGCCTGCGAACTCTCGCCGGTCTCTGCGGTATCTCGTGATCGTCCACGTTAAGGTCTAGTCATGCTGCATTTCAAAATATCAAGTTTAACAAAATAAACAAATTATCAAATGTGTTATAAAAATCACTTTAGCAATTTCTAACAATCCGATCAAACCTAATTTTAATTAATCCAATCAAACCTAATTTCAATTAATTATTTATAAAACCTATTTTAAATTAATTAAATTTTCAACAAATCCAACCTAATTTCAATCCCCTAATTTTTAATATTTCTAAAACATTTGAAAAAATATAATTAAAATCACACTAATTCCCGATTCAAATAATTCAAATCAAATAATTTCTAAATCCCGCTAATTTTTAATATTTCTAAATCATTTTAAAAAATGTCAATAAAATCACACTAATTCCCAATTTATTTAAAAATAAAATTTATAACCTAGTTTTGGGTACACAATTTGTAACAATTCCAATCAAATTATAAACCAACTCCTAACAATCTCAATAAAATTATAAAACCTAATTTCAACCAAACCAACTTCTAACAATTCCAAAAAATTTATAACAATCTCAAACTCATAATTTCTAACAATTCATGCAATTTTAACGCCATGCAATCAATTTCTAACAAGTCCAATCACCTGTAATTTCTAATCATTTTTAACAAATTCCGCGATTTCTAAATCATTTACAAGCAAATCCCGCGATTTGTAATTTCAAGCAAATCCCGCAATTTATAATAATTTCAAATAAATTCCGCAATTTCGAACAATTTCAAACAACCCCTGCAATTCGATCAATTTCTAACAAAAACTAGTTTAAATATTAAATGTAATACCCGATAGTGGTTGGATGACGTGGCGATGGCGATCGCGGCGGTGGTTCGAGCTAGAGAGAGAGAGGGAGAGGGCGGTAGAGAGAGAGAGAGAGAGAGGAGTTGGGAATGCTTGAGAGATGCGAAATATCGCGTTCGGGGTGAAAAAATGGGGTTTTGCGGTGTTTTCCGGCGGGCTACGGAGGTGAGAGAGAGGGGGGGGTAGGGTTTGGGGATGGGGGAGGGGAGGGGATTTTATAAAAAAAAATAAAAATAAGTAGACCGCCCTCCCGGAAGGTGGTTTGGTATGAAGGGTAGACCGTCCCACAGGGAGGCGGTTTGAGCTGTAGTGTAGACCACCCCACGGGGGGTTTTGGTTAGCCATGATTTTTTTTTTTTAAAATGTGGTTAGGAATAATATTTATTTTATTTTTTGGTTATTAAAAAAAAATCCGGTCCAAAAGACCTGTCTCAGTCGTCTGTGTAATATATATATATAAAAATATTATAAGAAGTCAAATTTATTTTGGAAGGGACAAAATCCATCAATTTAAAAATTCTAATTAAACCGTTCGACAATCATGAATTTCTCCCAACTGGAAATTTATCGTCAAAAAAAATTGTCCAAAATTTTGATAAAAAATAAGAAACATGAGGTTATATATGGTGCTATGCATAACACACAATGTACTATGAATTCATATCTCTATTTTCAAAGATCAAACAATTGATCTGAACTGTTTAAAATAATATCCATATGAAAATAAGGAGGTTTCAAATGCCTTCTGCATCCATAATGTCTGCACTTTTGAATTTTTTTTAATAACCAAATTTTAAACAAATATATGTTAAAATAAAACCGATAGTTGTGATATATATTATTTTCTCCACATGCACATAAAAATTATCACTTTTCGATTTTGGTTCATATGTGAATCAATAAGTTGAAACATCAACGTCCAAAATTTATCCACAATAGTGTATTTTTGCAAACTCTTGATACTAATCAAAATAAAAACCAAATTTCATGATATTTTACTTGTGCAAAGAGAAAATAATAAGGATCATATCTAACGGTTATATTTTGACAATTAAGTTTTAAATTTCAAGTTATTATAGTTCTAAAAATGGAGGCTTGATGGAGGCATACAAAAATAGAGTCATTTAAATCCTCCTCATCTAAGAATATATTTGAAAACTGAATTTTACATTTTTTTTTCATACTATTTTGAAATAAGAAGAAAATCTCTAGATTTAAATTCCAAGAGGCTTTTTTTTTTATATGAATGTGATCATCAATTTCAAATCGGATAGTATCGATTAAAATAGATCCTCCTTTATCTTTCCACATAATGTTTTTATAGTATCCTAAAAAAATACAAAATCCTAAAGTTGCCCTCATTTTTTTTATTTCTAAAATGTCCAGATTGCTAGAAATTCTGGCAATCCTATTCCCTTGAGGGCCGTCAGAATTTTTCAAACTCTCTCCTCTTTTTCTAGCAAATTTTCTTCCAAAGTCTCATCTATTTATAAGTAAGTCCCTATATTTTGTAATAATTTTTTTTTTAGTTTAAATTTGTCATAAATTGGTAGAATTTGTTAGAAATGCACCAAACTTGTATAAATCAGTCATAAATTAGTTATAATTTTTTTTATAAATCATAGGAATTGTTAGAAATTTGTTCTGAATTATGAAGTTGTTAGAAATGTACCAAAATTATAGGATTTTTTTATATTATAAATTATTATTAATTAGTATAAATTTATAGGAATTGTTACAAATCAATATAAATTATTATAAATTTGTATAAATTGCAATAAATTCTTATAAATTACTATAAATTGCAATAAATTGTTAGATAATTATAGGTTTTATTATAAATTATTTAAAAAATATCAGACATTCTTTAAATTTACTAAAACATCAAAACTAAGGTTCCAAAAATACCAGACTTTGTTTAGTTTTACCATAACTTGTTATTAAGCCATGTAAACACCAAAATTCAGGTTCCAAAATGCAGATTTTGTTCAGATTTACCGAAAATTTATTTTATCCATAATCAGACCGCCCAAACGTGGGGCGGTCCACTGTGCAGACCAAACCGCCCCCCGTGGGGCGGTCTGAATTAATTTTTTTTTTAGGATTTGAATTTTTAATCTAAATAATAAATGTATTTTGTTTGAAATTATAGATATGAAATAAATGGGTAACTTGACTAATTTAGGCCGTCGGCAAAATAATTTTCATGCATAATTGACTTCTCAGAAATAATTTTCTCCAGACTGAACTGAGCGGTGCTTCGAAAACTCAGAAATAATTTTAATGCGATGATGGATACGTAACAATATATGCCCAAGTCCGCAATTTCTAAGGTAAATGGTTCACAACATAAGTTAATTAAATAACTTACAAATATAAATACAATATTTATTGAATTAACTCTTCCTGCGTCCGAACAAACCAAGTCTACTGCAAGTTCCCGACCCCTCCACAACCTATTGTAATGTGGGACTACATGTTCATAGACTCGTCTCACCGCACGAGCGACGTCCTTAATGCTCATCGCAGGGTCCTCCTTAATGTCTGTCATAATTACATCGGCAATAAGTGCTGCCGTCATCGGACTATGATCTGATCTTCTTGACGCACTCTTGCAAGTGTGTGGTCCTTCGACCTTCTTAATTATCCATGCCTCTCCCTTGCCTTTAGGCGCGGCAGACATTTTCCATTTGCACTTTGTATCCTTGCAAATTACAACATACCGGTTCCTCTCCTGCCTGGCCACTGTAAACTCCCAATTACCCTTCAAATGGAACTACTTAACTTTGGTCGACAGTTCTTCTATGTTGGTGTAAAGCTGGCCCGGGCTAATCTCTTCGTTGTATACAACGCGTGTCCCAAAAAAAAGAAATGTCTGCTTCTTCAAAAGAAATAGTGTCATTGAATGTCCTTACCGGGTGCTTGTCTCCTCGTCCCCTGATCGGAAATCTGTCTTCAATTGGAGGAGGCATAATCTCCTCATTGTCACCCTCTGATAATCTGTCTGAACCCCAATCCCCATCCCAATCATCACCAGTATCAATTTCCTTTGTCGGTATCTCATCAATATCATCAAAATCAATGCCTCTATCATTTCGATCGACTGTGGACTGTCTTCTAGGTTCAGGGGGGCTGTAGTTAGGTAATGGATCAGGTACTGATTGGTATCCAACCCGACCAACACATGACCGTCTTCTAGTTTCAGCCCGGGGTACAACACTATACTCAGGTACTTGCAAATACCTATCTCGTCTCATAGGCTCACGAGGGGGTGAGTTCACATCCTGGTTGTGATCATAATCCTGGTTGTGATCATAATCCAGGTTGTGATCATAATCCAGGTTGTTTTGGGTAGAAGGTCCAGCCCCAGTATCCAGGTTGTTCTGGGTAGAAGGTTCTCTCGGGACACCAACTGGTTGAATCGAAACTTTTTTGCAAAATAGGTCCATTACCGGGATTAAATTGGACTCAAAAAATCCGTACATAGCTTTCCATATATCCTGCTCTTCTATAGGATATTTTATATAGTAAGGTTTGGCACCGGGGGATTGATTGTTAATTCGGGTACTGATTTGTACGGTAAATTGGACACGGTCCCAACCGGTTTGTTGCATTATTATTTCTTTTACTTCATAAATTGAAGTATTGGCATTCACCTGGAAGCCGTAAGTAACATCTTTCGAGTATTGGCATCCGAACTCTCCTTTCGTGATTTTTCCACTCAAGTACAATGCAATGAACATTTTTGAGTTTTTTCTGACATTAGAAAAGAAATTTGTCGTTCAATATTAGTTATTTTGTTTATTTATGAAATTTTTAACATTTAAAAAAAATTAAAAAAACCTCGGTCACTGTTGAGCGCACTGTTGATCGCAATCGCCTCAGAATCGCCTAAAAAATCGCCTCACAGCACTATTTGAGAGCAGAAGTCAGTTTGGAAGAAGAGTGAGTGGATTATTGTGACTCTGGAGAGAGAAAATAATCATTTTATACACAAAATACAAAAAAAAAAAAAAAAATTATTCAGACCGCCCCACGGGAGGGCGGTTTGGTCTGAGGGTAGACCGCCCCACGGAGGGGCGGTTTGGTCTGCACAGTGGACCGCCCCACGTTTGGGCAGTCTGGTTATGGATAAAATAAATTTTAAAATTTGGTTATTAATATTATATTATTTAACTTTTTGGTTATGGAAAAAATGCCGGACCAAAAACCATATCCTTGGGAAGACGCACTCCATGCCACATCTTTAAAACAACTTCCCCGAAAAATCATTTCATTGGGCCAGGATACGCACTCCATGCCACATCTTGAAATCTACTAGGCCTAAAAATTATTTCCTTCTCGGCTGACACTTTTAGCTTAAATCCAATTATACCAATCTTTGCTATATATACAGGCACTACTCTTGGTGAATATATTCAAATAGAGCAGTGCCTATATATCCACACCTATACAGGCACTAACTCTGGTGAGCGGCAAAGCTCCTCATTCTTTTGGTTGCGAAATTGTTGATTTCTTTTGTTGGAATTAATCTGATAATTTCTGTTAAATTCAATCAAACAATTTGTGAATATAATGGTTTTAGATTTGAAAAATTCCTTACAGATCGTCTAAAATATTGGTTAGATTGAACGTAGAAAAAATCACCTATCTCAAAAAATGTGTAAAAGATGATGAGTGATTTGTCAAGTTTTTTGTCTTAATGTGCAGACATTAGTTGAATATTTTTTTTGTTTTAGAATGAATACATGTGTGTTCCGAATGAATATTATCGGATGGTTTTATGGTCCGCATCTTTTTTGCGCGATTAATGCGTTTTTTTTGTCGTTTAGCATGACTAATGCGTTTTTATCCGGAAGACAGAATGGAGAATAATTAAGTGGGGAAAGATAGAATTATCCTTTTTTTTAAAATAGAGTATGTGTGCACAATAAAAAAATATCCTTTTCTAAGAACAATAAAAAAATATCAAACATATCCTATATATAATTGTTTTTTTTTGTTGTTGGAGAAGGTGGGCACACAAAATGAATGAATTTGATTGCATAAGTAATGCAAGACTAAATAAAAACAAAATGTCAAATGGTTTTTTAAAGACAAAATTGAATAAATCTGATTACAAAAAGAAAACGTTGAATAAGAATCATGTTTAACACAGTTAACTAAAAGATTGCATTTTGTATGTGAGATGCATTCATGCATGTTCAAAATCTAGTTCTAGATGCAATTTATTAAATAAAATCATAACGCGCGCCATGCTGTACTTGAATAAAATGAGAACTTATTTTTTTTAGGGCTGCTATTAATTCAATTAATTAAAACATTTTTTTTTTCTGAGGGCAGCACATGCATGAATTAGAGAGGTTGCAAAAGTTTGCTAGATCATTTTTGTCTCCGGTCTGCCAACTATACAGAATAATACATCGTTTTATATTTTCATTCATAAATACAAATATGAGCAAGGCTCATGATAAAAAAAATGTTTGGTGAGCATTATTCGATAATTTATTGGATTAGATTCAAGCGACTTATTGAAAAACTGATCTACTTCATGAGTGATTCGTGTATATATAAAATTTTGAAATTTTCGAATTCATTTAGTACAAAGTCAAAGCTGTAAAAAACATAATGATTTACAAGTTCTTTTAATGCATTAATTTTTTTATTTTTTACCGCTTGCTTCGTAGAAAATGAATTCGAAATTTTAAATTTTTTGAGATAATTAATAAATTTAAGAGAAATTTAGATATATACCTATCATAACTTCTAGATTTAGATATTTCCCCACCAAATATTCAAAATTAGTTATTTCCTCATCAAAACTCAATTGATCAATATCCCATATTTTAATTTAATCACTTAAAAATAAATATTTAATATTAATAAAACATTAGCAGGACAGTTTTACCCTTCCTCTTTATCACATCCATTAACAGAAGAATAAAACAAAAACGTCAGAAACTGTACGAACTTAAAACAAAAGCAGAGTTCCAATTTCACCTCCAAGTGTACGCAATATGTATCAAAACTAATCTTACGTTCTATTAATGAAAGGAAGCTAGTCCCATGTAAAGAAGAGTGGAGAGTGTCATTAGGGATAAATTCATAGTTGAGCAACTTCTGTTAAAGGCTGACGCCAATAATCAAATTAATTTTCCAGTGTCTCTGTATGTCTGATGCGTGAAATGATGCAACATGCAAATATTCATATCTGTACTTTCCTCCCTTAATCTTAATCTTCCTCTTATGGCCACTGCAAAATTTGATGAGTTAACTTTAATTCCTTCACACAATAATCAACAGCTGTAAATTATGCTCAATAAATTGCTATTTGATTGTACAGCCGTTGGACTTCATAACTATATATAGCACAATTTGTTAATTATAAAACAATTGAAAACGAATTAAAATATAATGGAGAGGTCAAATGCATAAAAAATAAACAAGTTTCGGAGTAGCTTCTGATAAGTAATACGATACCTGGACATAAACTCCAATGGCATCGAGGTATGCTCCAGAGCGTCCATGGAAACCTATGATTTGACCGTCAAAAGCAGAGAGTTCGAAAGGAGTCCCTTCTTCCTTGCCGTATGGTCCGTAACTTTTCTTATTGGTTATCAGTTGTAGTGACCTCACAATAAATATGTCACCGAAGTAGCCAACATAGCCTCTCACAGCCTTAATATACTCGTCGTATTGAAGATTGATCTAAAAACCATAAATAAAACTTAATACATATAGCAGTCTGTTGGTGGCTTTCAATTTTTTACAATCAGTTCGTTTGCTCTTTTGTATGTATGTGCAATACTAATATAAAAAATAATAAAATTAAGAATCTAGAAAATGTAAAATCGACCATGGCGAAGTTGATGTTTGGTGCAAGAATATGGTACCTTCGTCAACGTTCCTGTTTTTCCGCCCCAGAGTGGTGTGCTTTCAGTAATGTCATCATGAAATTTATAACGTACAGAAAGAGCGTCAATAGTATCACCATGGCGAATACAGACTTCGTCAATGGGAACCTGTTGCATATCTCTTGTTGAACCCCCGCTGCCACCGCAAAGCACCGACTTACTTCTTAAAACCTTAGCAATGCAAAATTATGTTATAATATCAATTTAAGACAAACCTACCTATATATAATTTACAGAAAAGGCCAGGAGGATAACAAGTAATTAATAATTAGAAAAAAGGTTTCAGAGTAGTTTTGACAAGCATATATAATAGTTGTAATTACATACCTGCTTTACATAAACTCCAAAACGCCTAATATAATAAATTCCAACGCATGCAAAGAAGCCAAGAATTTGACTCCCGATCAGAGAAGTGTGTTCAAAGGATCTCCCTTTTACGGCAAGGCCGTATGGTCCATAAATATTCAAATTAGTTTCCAATACCAGTGATCTTAAAATAGAACCAACTGAGAAGTCCTCAGTGTAGCCTTTTACAGACTTAGTGTACTCGTTTGGTCTAAGATTTATCTACAAAAACATAAAACTTGTGAGAAAACTTTATGCATGCACATAACTGTTTGTTAGTAGCTTTTACTGTTAATAGGCAAGTTACGAATGAGTAAACTTCTAAATTGTGCATTGGGAGACAAAATTTACAAGGAACAATCAAAAAGTTGACAGTGGTATTTTGTATATATAATACAACAACATTGTTCCAAGAAAAAAGATACCTGTAACTTACATCATTATTTTATATTATTATGTTCGTTTTTTCATTAAATGCTTCAGTTGTGAGTTCCTAGAGTTCATTATTTTATTTAATTAGTTGTGTTATCTTTCGTCCTAAAGTTTTTTTTTTTTTTTTTTCTTCCGAAAACAGATAGGTCAGGTATCCAAAGAAAAAATACTGTAGTAATTTTATTTAAGGGCATGTACAGCATATTTTAGATGCTGTTGTCGATAATTGAACTTATGACCTTTCTGTACAAAGACGGAGCTAGTGCCACTGCACTAAGCTGCGGACCATTGCTTCAGTAATTTGTATTAAAACCAAAATGGACATTTCAATTGGTGGCCAATTTTGAAACAAACAAGGGTCCCTGTTCAATAAGATTTAATTTTATATCACAAGTGTACATGAGCATTTATACTTGTACAGTTTAATAATATTTTAAAGGTTGATAATTGAGGATGAGCTACCAGAATGTAAAAGATAATGATTGAGCACATATCAAGAAGGGAGAGACTAAAATATCAATGCATCCCATCGTGAACTTTATAAAAGCACTGCTATCAATATATTGGTGCAGCTGACTTTTCAATATCTTGATATTTTGTAAAATTAAAAAGCTGATTTACGTCTAAATTAAGGTAAATTGGTATAAATCAGAACTAACAGTTTTTGTTCCTCTTTAAAAATATAATTATAATTGATAAGAACTGGTGAAGAAGTTTCTTAAGCTGGAGTTCTGGAGTAGTACTGTTGAGTGATCATTTATGTGATATTAGTAATTAAAACATTGCATTAATTAAGGAATGACCTCTCTGAATATTTGACAAGTACAAAAGCTAAGAACAATTAATCCGCAGATTTTAATTAATTTATTAATTTTGGTTTACGTAATGAGCTCTCTGTTTTCATCAGTAACCGGCCAAAATAAAAGGGTAATAAAAACAGAGGCCTTGTATATACAAATTAATTGGGTCAATTAAATAGACGTGGTTCTCTCAACTTTTTATTTTATTGTTTTATATTTCATTTGGTTGATTATAATTTATCCAGATACTAATGTAAGAATTTATAGTTATGAATTAAAAGTCATCAGTCACTTGAACTTTGTCGATCTTAATTTACAATAAAAATTTGACATCATTTACTAAATTAAAGAAGGAAAATGTTTGTACCTCATCCAACGTTTCTTCATTTCTACCCCAATAGCTTAGAACAATGCTCAGATTTTAATTAATTAATTAATTTTATTCAAGGAAAAAGCTCTCTGTTGTACACAGCCTAAATATATAAAAGGGTAATAAAAATAGAGCCCTTGTATACATCAATTGCTTTAGCCAACTAAGTCGGCATGGTTCACTCAACATTTTATTTTATTCTGTTTCATTTCTTTTGTGTGCTAATAATTAATTTATCTAGATAATAATTTAATAATTTAATTAGAAAATAATAGTTAGTGACTTGATCTTGTTTGATTTTTGCAATTAAAAAATATTGTTGATTACAAAAGCTTCGAAAGGCACATACCTCAGTCAGCTTTCCTCCATCTCCGCCCCATCGGTCGGTGCATTGTGTAATGCCATTACGTTCAAAATACACAGTAAGACTATCAATCTTGTCACTATGGTAGATACTAATTTTAACAATGCGAGTAATGCCCGTAGGATACAAATGTCTCACTATCGCACCTTTACCAAGGAATGGTCCCTGCTTTATTATAGTACCATTTGACTGGATACAAAAAATTCAAATATATGTTATAAATTCTATGTTAGAATGATCTGTTAATTAATTAATATAGAAACCAAAACTTAAAAGAAAAATAGAAACAAAAGGTTAAAAGATCTTGACCAAATGTAATAAACTAAAATAAAATAACTCAAGACACAACATTTTGTCCTGTGTATCCGTAGGACGAGTTATATTATAGTTCTTACCATCGGTAGGTATAATTAATGCACTATATTTTAATAGGGCAGAATGTTTATGTTGGGCTTTGTTTCTATGGATTTCCTTGATTAAGCTGGAACAACGACACAACATATATAGCTCTGGGTAATTGCAAAGGCATACAATTTTGGTGTGTATTGTTAGATGTGTGATTACCTCATTTTTCACAGTTCCATTTATTTTCCGCAAAAAACAATTTAAGTTGAACTTCAATGAATTATCTCAACGATATATTCATGTGCTTTTTAATAAATTTTATCAATAAAAATGAGTTATATTTTATTTTGCACAACTACTTCATTTAGGCAACAAAGAAAAAATATTTTCATACTATATAAATAAAAAAACCGCATTTATTTCAAAGGTCGCCCCTGTTTGTTTCTTACGACAATTGGAGCCTCTTAAAAAAACAATTTGAATCAATTGAAATTGGTTGTATTATTTTGAGCCATGTACATGGATGGACGGCCCATAAACATCAATGAAAAAACCACAATCCAGGGTCTCAGATCTGAACCAATGAGAGGCAATCTCTTCTGCTAGCCCACCGTTGGCACGAAGTACTAATTTTGTGCCAATAATACCCTTAGCAATGCAAATTAAACTATGAGTTACAAAATATTCTCGTGCCATCATCCAAATCTTTATTATTGAAGTTCAAACAACAAATTTGAATTGTTGAACAACTCCAAATGAAAAAGTAATTAAAGACCAAATTTTGTATGTTTTAGAATTATGTTACTATTTTTTCAAATAGATAGAAAAATATTTTGTTCATATGATCCATAATTTTTAGATCATGGGAATTTTCTACCTATCTAAAAAAATAGAAAATATTCTAAAAATTATTGAATTTAGTCTCGAAGTACATTTTCATACGAAAGTCATGCTTAATGGTTCGGATTAATTGTTTGAACTTTTAAAAAAAAATATAGATCCTCAGTACAAGTAGACCCCTAATATGCGTATAATCATAGCCTTACATTAATTTAAAGAAAATTTTCAGAAAGAAAATAGAAAATAAATTTTCAGATCTGAACCAATGAGAGGCAATCTCTTCTGCTAGCCCACCATCCGAAATTTTTAATATACAAAAATAAAATTTAACAATCTATCCAATTTTTTTGTGAAATTCGAAATCTACTAAAACCGATGACATTGTCATCAGTTTCAGAAGCTAAAACCGATCCCAAAGCCATCGGTTTTAGAAACTAGAACCGATGACAATGTCATCGGTTTCAGCCTCAAAATCCAATTCCCATCCAACAATGCACGAGATAACTTTGAGTAATATATCAATGCCCAATTTTTTATGCGAGATTTATATCAATGAAAACAACAAACAACTTGGATGGAAATCTAACAAAAGTAATGATTGACTTGCTTTGAAAAGTTTTCTTCAATTTTTATTTTTTCAAAAATATAAAAACATAATATTTTTATGTACCTAGAAATGACTTTTGAACCGGAATCAATAATTCAGATTTAAAACATTTTTATTTTTTTTCCAATAACACACAAAGAAATATTTTAATTTTTCTTACAACCGCGAAAAATCTGATATAAAAAATTATTTGTTGCAATCTTTCTAATAAATCAAATTATATTGTATTCTATCTAATTTAAGAAATATAAAAATATTTCTAACATTTTAATACAAAAAATAAATAAATTATAATATTTTCTAATTAAATAAAATAATTAAATAAAAAATTGAGATATATTGGAAAGTCGAATGGGGAATTAGATTTTGAGGCGGAAACCGATGACATTGTCATCGGTTCTAGCTTCTGAAACCAATTACTTTGTGATTGGTTTTAGTTTCTGGAATGGATAACAATGTCATTAGTTTAGGTAGATTTCGAATTTCACGGAAAAATTGAATAGATTGTTAAATTTATTATTTTTTTGTATATTAATAAAAATTTCGGCCCACCTTTGGTGCAAAGTACTAATTTTGTGCCAATAATACCCTTAGCAATGCAAATTAAACTATGAGTTATAAAATATTCTGGTGCCATGATCCAAATCTTTATTATTGAAGTTCAAACAACTAATTTGAATTGTTAAACAAAAAACTAATTAAATCTTCTTGAATTTTGTTACTATTTTTTGTGTTCATACGATCCATAATTTTTAGATCACAGGAATTTTCTACCTATCTAAAAAACTAGAAAAATTATAAAATTATTGAATTTAGTTTCGAAATACATTTTCATATAAAGGTCATATTTAATGGTTTGAATCAATTGTTTGAAATTTTAAAATAAAAATATAGATTCTTCGCACAGGTAGACCCTAATATGTGCATAATCATAGCCTTACATTAATTTAAATAAAATTTTCAGAAAGGAAATACAAAATAAATTCAGAGTAGTTAATGAAAAACAATATAGTTGCCTACCTGCCGGATATAAACTCCAAGAGCATTGACCTCAACATCTTTTGTATAGTATGCATGAAAACCAATTATTTGACCGCCGAGAGGTGCAAGATATTTGAAAGATTTCCCAGTTTGAGTACTGTAAGGTCCATAAACGTCCAAATTGCTTTTCAGTTCCAATGACGTCATAAAACAAAGGCCAACAGCAGAGCAGCCCACGTAGCCATTTACAGACGTAATGTACTCGTTTGGTTTAAAAATGACCTACAAAATAAAACAAAACGTAGCCATTTACAGAACTTGTTGTTAGTAGGTTTAAATGTTCATAGGTAAGTTAAGAGTGATTAAAACTACTTTACTATATATATGTATTAGGAGACAAATTTTACAATGAACAACGACCAAGAAGTTCAAATTGGTATTTTTCTATAAACTATATATGTATACTCTTCCAAGAAATTAATACTTTAAATTACACCGTGAATTTATCCTATTACGTTTTTTTTTATATTAAATACTTCCGTTGTGAAGTTCGAGAGTTAGATTATCTAATTAATGAATTGTGTCATCTTTGCTTGTCTTTTTTACCGAAAACAAATTGACCTGGTATTCAAAGAAAAGTTCTTGAGTAATATATATTAAGCCAAAATAAACATTTAAATTGATGGCCAATTTTGAAACAGAGAAGCGTCCAAGTATAATAAGGATTTTATGCCACAAGTGTACATGAGCAATTTATACTGGTAAAGTTTAATAATATTTGAAAGGTTGACAAGTGAGTAGTGTTGACATTTAGAAATCACTACTATCAAGATCTTGACATTTTGTAAAACAATAAAACTGATATACGTCTAAATGTAGATCAAATAATGTATATATGTCAAGAAGTTTCTGAAGATACAGTTCTGGATTGTGAAAAGATCTCATTATTTCAAGAAAATAAAAGATATAGGCATTGTGACCGTTTATAAGATATAGTAACTAAAAGATCTCATTATTTCAAGAAACAATATAGGCATTGAATTAATTAAGAAATGTCCTCCTTGACAATTTTTAAGAACAATTGCTACAATGACAAGTGCTGAGAACAATCCTCTAGTTTTTATTTATTTATTTTATTCAATCACAGAGTTCTCGGTTAAAAACCCGGTCTCAATAAAAATGCATTGCTTTACCCAACTAATTAGATGTGGTTGTCCCAACATTTTATTTTATTGTTTTTTATTTATTTTGTTTGGTAATAATTTACCAATATAGTAAGGTAAGAATTTATAATAACAAAATAAAAATCGGCTACTTGATCTTCATCGAACATTACAAAACAAAAAAAAATGGCATCTATTAATTACTAAAGCTGCAAATGGTTCATACCTCAGTCGGGTCACTGTATTTTTCACCCCATAAGTCGGTGCATTGTGTGGTGCCATTATGTTCAAAGTACACCTTTAGACCACGAATATAGCCACTGTGGTAGATACTAATTTTAACAATGCGAGTAATGCCTGTAGGATCCATTTCTTTCTCTTCCATATTGTCACCCCGGAATTCACCTTTTTTTATTATAGAAACGGTTGACTGCATACAAAGAACACAAATACATGTAGTAAATAAAAGTTTAAAGGATCTTGACCTCATGTAGTAAAATAAAATAAAAAATTATAGAAACAAAAGCATTGATCTGTCAGAGCACTCTCGCTCTCTTCTCCGCTCCTCCGCACTCTCCGGTCGTCTCCTCCGCTCCTCCACTCTCAGTCAATTCGAACTATTAACGAACCAAATCGAACTAGTTCGAATTAAACCGAATCAAATTCGAACTCAACACATTAGTTCGAAACCCTGTTTCGATTTCGAACCAATTCGATTCGAAAGTTTACGAACCAATTCGATTCGAAAGTTTACGAACTCGAATTCGAACCTGGGTAAATTTGATTTGGTTCGGTTCGTTTGCAGCTCTATATATGTGTGGACGAGTTATTATGGTACTTACCATCGGTCGGTGTTGGTATAATTGATGCACTACAGTAGAGAAGAATGTTTATGTTGGGCTTTGTTTCTATGGATTGATTTGAGTAATCTAGAGCCACAACATAGAGCATTTATATTCTGGGTGATGGTTCACTTTTCATAGTAAACCCTACCAAACTTTATATTTACATGCAATTTAGGGCTGCTAATGAGTCGAGCTGGCTCGCGAATCTATGAGTTGAGCAGCTCAATATTTCATAACGAATCGGACTCGAAACTAAAAAAAGCCCAAATTCGACTCGGCTCACTTTTGAAGAAAAAAGCTCGGCTCATGTAAACACTTGGCTCGACTCGGCTCGGCTCGCAAGCTCGTGAACTAGCTCGCGAGCCGAGCTTTTTTCATGTTTAAAGAGATTATAATATAAAAAAAAATAGGATAATAAACTAACTATATCATGTAAATAACATTCATATTAAATATAGAATACAATAGATATTTTTTTCACCGATTTCAAATTTCAAACTTTTTTGAAATTTCGATTTTTTTTGAAATTTCAAATTTTTTGAAATTTCGAATTTTTTGAAATTTCGAATTTTTTGAAATTTAGAATTTTTGGAAATTTCGAATTTTTGGAAATTTAGAATTTTTTGAAATTTAGAATTTTTGGAAATTTAGAATTTTTGGAAATTTAGAATTTTTGGAAATTTAGAATTTTTGGAAATTTAGAATTTTTGGAAATTTAGAATTTTTGGAAATTTCGAATTTTTTGAAATTTAGAATTTTTGGAAATTTCGAATTTTTTGAAATTTTGAATATTTTGAAATTTTGAATTTTTGGAAATTTCGAATTTGTTCCAATTTCGAATTTGTTCCAATTTCGAATTTGTTCAAATTTCTAATTTGTTCAAATTTCAAGTTTTTTCAAATTTCAAGTTTTGTTTCAAATTTCAATTTTTTTTTTCAAATTTTAAGGTTTTTCAAATTTCAATCTTTTTTTTTCAAATTTTAAGTTTTTTCAAATTTCAAGTTTTGTTTCAAATTTCAATTTTTTTTTCAAATTTTAAGTTTTTTCAAATTTCAATTTTTTGAGACAGCATATTTACATAACTTACAATTACATAGTATATTTTGAATTCAAATATAATTAATCTCCATAATTTACAATTACACAGTATAATTGTAGCAAAAGATTTTGATCATATGAAAATGTTAAGTTCTATTATAACTACTTTGTGGGACTTGGCTCGAGAGACGAGTCGAGCCGAGCTTTTTTTATTTCCAAATCGAGTTGAGTCGGACCGAGACAAGTATGCTTATCTTAATGAGTCGAGCCGAATTTGAGCCGAACCTAGCTCATTAGCACCCTTACATGCACTAGAAGGTTGATTGCAAAAGTTAGTAACCTTACATAGATGTGTAATCACATTATTTTTCACTTTTCCATTTGTTTTACATTTAACAATAATTTAAGGTGAACTTCAAGAATTCTCTCGCTGATATAATCATGTGCGTTTTTGAATATTTCACTGGTCTACAGTACTTATTTAAGAAAATACATAAAATTTATTTTCTTACTATGTAAATAAAAAAAAAATCCCATTCATTTTAGGGGTCACTCATGTTTATTTCTGGCGATACTTGTGGGCGCCTCTTTAAAATCAATTTGAATCCACTGAAAATTATCCTTTTAAAATTTTGCAAAGGTGGAATATGTCCATATGTTGCCTTAGCAAATATGAAGAACCAATGTATGTTTGTGAAAATATCAACAAGTTAGGCCTGATGTAACTTAGCATATTCTTGACTTGTATATCACGGGATGCAAACTGTCTTTTAATTTCCCAATCTGTCCCTCAAGTACACTTTTCTTTTTTGTACTTGCTTTGTTTCTCTCTCCCATCAAAAAAGAAAAAAAAAATCCTTCGTTTTATAAAATATGCTCTAGCCTTACACACATAATAATTATTATTCCAACTTCTATTGGGTGCATGTGAAAAACTTGAACGCGTACATGGATGGAATCCTGCTTTTTTTAAAGGAGTGCGGATATTATATTTCCCTTTATTTAATAAACTAGACTAATTAACTACAATTTATTTTTAACTTTTTTGGTGATAATCGAGATTTAAATCAAAGCGAATGTAAACGGCAGGAACAAAATGACTAGTTTACCCCACCGTCTTAATTGGATCCAGGTTTGTTCAAAATAATAAATATTGTATGGGAGTCGATGATATTTTTTTAACTATTTTCCTACCGTTTATACTTTTTTCGTATATGTAACAATTTGGTGAAGAGCGATTAGATTGATTTATATTACATTTCATAGTTTTCTTACTTTTTTCGTATATGTAACAAAATGTTTGTTCCAGAGCCATGGTCCAACCAATTGTTTTTCTGATTTTCAAGGTCCAAATGGTCGATGCATGTTTACTTGATTATAATAATGTTCTTCTTGGGACTAATGCGATCCTATAGGGACCAAGTTAGAAATGTATGCTTGTTACGGATTGACCAAGTTAGAAATGTATGATTGTTAATTATCACTGAATTACTAACTATCTTAAAATCTACAGATTATCTTGTTTTTATGCCAACCTTCGGGGACACCGACGGGTAAGGATACATGAAATTCAGCAATGGACATAGTTGCAAAGGTGGGAAACTTTTGTTGTACCATTTAGGCTAATCACAAGAATTAATTCATGCACGTAAGACAAGTCCTCCCAGGGATTTCCGACTAAGTAGGGTACGTAGCATGTCATGCCAATGAGTGAGTACTAATTATGGATTAGAAACCTCAAAAATAATGGTAGTGTAAATCTAGGAACTAGTTGGAGCTAGTAAAAGCCAACTATAGAATTGAGTCAACTATGATGGTAGTTTAAACCTGGGAATTAGTTGGAGTAATTTAATTTAACCAACTAACTCCCAAATTCTGAATTTTCATAGCTTAATGAAATAGTAGAATCTAGTTGTCGAAAACTGTCTCTCTAGATCGACACTCCAATTTATACTATACGGTAGGTGTATGCACTTATAAGCTGACAACTATAGTTGTAATTAGGGTAGTAAATTTTATTAAATCTGATCTACACAAATTATTATGGTAGGTATGGATAAGTTAATATTTAATGGGTAAAGGTAGGGTTTCAATAAGACTAATTTAAAATGGGTGAGAGTATGAAAATACCTTCATCCGACTCGTACTGTACCATTGACACCCCTAATTGTATTTGATTGAAATTACTTCCCTCGTAAATTTCCATTCTTAATTTGGTAATATGATAGAACTTCAAGTTTCCCCATTTTTGCTTCTTTTTTTTTTTAGCAAAATCAATTTTATAACTTACGACAAATATTTATTGCGTGCCGATATAACATTGTATTTGTTTATTTGACAGAAAAAAGAAAGAAAGATGATCGTTAAAATGCACACAAAGCAGGTAGGGAAAGGAAACATATGATATTTATTAGAGGGCTGGACTTTATAAATTGTTCCAAACAAAATTAAATTCAATTAAACTTTAGTATACATAACTAAAATTTTAAAATCATAGGGTAGCTTAACCACCTTTTGAATGGTTTTAGATCCTCCACTGCCTAAATCTTACTGCCTTATCATTTTGGCCTCCTTTAGATTAGCTAGTGCCAGGTGGAATTCGTTTGATATCCTTTGAGTTTCCAATTCGCATGTAACGTGTGTCGTTGTAAAGCGTACGTACGTAAACTAAGTCGGTCTAGGCTACATCAGAATAAAAACTGCTGCTTTTCTTTTATATATTACTCATAATAGGTACGATTATCAACGAGTTAGGCCTGATGTAACTTTAGCATATTCTTTTCTTGTATATTACGGGGTGCTTCAACTCTCCGTATTATTATATGAAACCTGTTAACTGTCTTTGAATTTTCCAATCTGTTCCTCAAGTACACTTTTCTTTTTTGTACTTACTTTATTTCTCTAGCTCTCCCATCAAGTACACGTAATAATTAATATTCCAACTTCTATTGGGTGCATGTGAAAAATTTGAACGCGCACATGGATGGAATCCTGCTTTTTATAAAGGAGTGCGGATTTTTTATTTCCCTTTATTTAATATACTATACAAATTAACTATAAAATATAACCAAAATATATCAGTTATATTTAACGTAAGTCCTATGTGGAAAATTTATTTTTAACTTTTTTGGTGATAATATAGATTTAAATCAAAGCGAATGTGAAGGGCAGGAACAAAATGACTAGTTTATCCCACCTTCTTAATTGGATCCAGGTTTGTTCAAAATAATAAATATTGTATGAGTGTCAGTGATTTTTTTTAACCCATACTTTTTCATATATATAACAATTTGGTTAAGAGCGATTAGATTGATTTATATTACATTTCATATAATTTTTTTATTTAGCACTTATGATAAAAAATGATTTATGAAATATTTATAAACTTTTATATGTAGTAATTTATGATAAAATTAATTTATACTGCACTTTATCATTTTATTTAATTAATAATTTATATATTTATATGAAGGAAAAAAAATTATAAATGGAACAGAAAGTTAGTTTGTTTATATTTTGTGATATTAGATATTTGACCTATGTAATATATAGCATATATATTCTAGGGGATGGTTCACTTTTCATGTAAAACCTAACAAACTTTATATTTGAATGCACCGGAAGGTTGATTGCAAAAGTTAGTAGCCTTACATAGATGTGCAGTTGTGCATTAATCCCATTATTTTTCACTTTTTCATTTGTTTTCAATTTAACAATAATCTAAGATGAACTTCAATGAATCCTCTTGGCGATATAATCATGTGCGTTTTTTTTAAGTTTATCTATAAAAATGACATAGATTTCACTTTATTTAAATACTACGTAAATAAAAAAAAAAACCCCACTCATTTTTAAGGGTCGCCCATGTCTATTTCTGGCGATACTTGGCGGCGCCTTTTTAAAAATCAATTTAAATCCACTGAAAATGATTCTTTTATTCTCAGTCGTTGGATCATAATCGACGGTCCACAAACATTATAAGAAAACCAAAATCCGTAGACGCAAATATCAACCAATCATAGACATAAAAATTAAAGGAAAATGAAGAACCGCGCCTTTGCTTGTTTGAAATATAAACAGTGGAAATGCACTCCACAGATCTTACTGCCTTATCATTTTGGCCTCATTTATATCAGCTAGTGCCAGGTGGAATTCGCTCGATCTATTTCAGTCTCCATTCGCATGCATGTAACGTGTTACGTGTGTCAATATTGTCAATATTCTAGGTTACATCATGATACGCACTATCAGATACCCTTACTCGTGTTTCCACGTGGTCCGCAATTCGTGCTTGTGCTCGTCTTTAATCGATGGAGCGTGTTTTTCTTTTTGAAGTGCTGTGGTTCTTTTTAATTTTTAAATCATTGTCGACTTTTGTTCAGATTCATTTTCTAGAAAAATATTAATGTTAGTTGGTGCGTTTTCTTTTTGAGTGCCTGGCACAGCCGGCAGATGGTAAACGACTTCCTCCATGGATATGTAGTGGTCCAGGGGTATAGCAGACATTCATTCCTCAGCAGCTGATTTAATTTTCTCTTTCATATTACCTGTTCAGTAAAACAACAAAGATTTCATTAGTAAAATTATATTTCTAGCAGAAGATTTATTACAGTCAGTGAAGCAAAGTTCATTTCTATGTTTCCACAGTGAACATCACACAACACTTCGACTTTCGGTATTATTATATATATAAAGAGAGAGATTGGTTAATAACAAAATATTTGTTCCAAAATCGTGGTGCAACTAATCGGTCTTTTAATTTTGTAAGTCCAAACGGTGGATCCATGTTTACTTGATAATAATAATGTTCTTCTTTGGTTATATTGGTCTTTTATGCCTATGAGACCCTAGATTTCCTCTCCTAGCTAGGGTTATATATAGCTGTAAACTGAAAAGCTTAATGAAGTTTACATAATTTTATACTTGCAACTTGAGAATATTTCATTCCATTTGATTGATGTTTTATCCTGTAGGCTTGCTACTTGGGAGTAATGCGATCCTTGGGTTAAGACTAAACCTATAGGGACCAAGTTACGAATGTATGCTTGTTACAGATTGACCAAGTTAGGAATTTATGCTTGTCATCGTAGGTAATTGGTAGTTACCTTAACCAGATATCCCAATCACTGGACCAACTAGAGTAGACTTTAGATATCTTAAAATCTACAGATGATCTTGTTTTTATGCCAACCTTCGGGTGTTGGGGAACCATTAACGCCAAACAATTACGTCTTATCTAAAGATCAAACAATTACATTTCATCTAAGAGTCAAACACTTACATCTCTAGAAAAAAAAATAATACTCACCTTAACCTAAGTACCGCCCTATGCCAAAGCCGACTCATATGAAACATAATCATAAATGCGAAATACAATACCTGATTCCTTAATGTTGGCCATGGAATCCACAAGTGCGAAGAACCGTCTCCGTGAGCACGAGACTAGTCTTCTACGGCAAGAAGCCATTCTCTTCTCGCCTTTGCTTCGTATGGTTATAGACTAGATCTTTCAAGACAACAAGATCGCCTCTTGAGAATTCATCTCTAATTTTCTAAATAGAATTCTCATCTCTATTATTTGATAGAAGAAGGGAGAAAAACACTCAATTTTGTAGAAAATAACTTCTGAAAAGAATTCGTTATTTTGTGCCTTGGGAGCCCACCTATATATAGTTTACACATTTGGCAGTGCGAGTGCAGGTGGTTCACCCGCACTGGATCTCAGTGCGTCCGCATTGAATTGATTCGCGTCCAAATAACCACCTTAAAACTTAGTGTGTCCTGAGTGCGTCCGCACTAGATCTCAGTGCGTCTGCATTACGCTCGGACTTTTCCGAATTGAACTGCAGAACCTGAGTGCGTCCGCACTTAGATCCAGTGCGGGTGAGCCACCCGCACTGGAATCCCATTGAACTTCAGAAAATATCCTAAGTACCGAGTGCGTCCGCATTACACTCGGACATTTTCCAGAGTTGTCTGAAGTTTCCAGAATTTTGGCTAAGTACTGAGTGCGTCCGCAATCAGATCCAGTGTGGGTGAGCCACCAGCACTAGGCTCCCAAAAGACAGTTTTCTCAATTGCAAATTTCAGAATCAGTCCATCAATGATTTGATTTTTGCCCAAATTGTTCTACACATTTATGGACCACATCCTATTGAATACATAGATTGTTTAATATCTTAATTCCATATTAGATCACTTTAATTGCGACAATCATATATGACTGTAAACAATTCATAATTATATCACATATATGCTCAACATTGAATTAAGATCCAACATCAGGAACACCCATTAAGGATAAAGGAAATTCAGCAATGGACATAGTTGCAAACGCTAATCACAAGAATTCAGCCACGTAATAAGACAAGTCCTCCCGGGGATTTCCGACTAAGTGGGGTAGCATCTCATGCTAATGAGTGATTACTAATTGTGGATTATAAACCCTCAAATAACTATTATTATCAAGTTTATAGTAAAAGCCAACTAGAATTGAGTCATGTATGATGGTAGTCTGAACTCTAGAAATTTGCATCTCATATCCTTTATGATCGATCACCTTTAGATTTTAGTTGTTGTGATTTAGTTTAGCCAACTAACACTCAAATTCTGAATTTGCATAGCTTATTGAAATAGTAGAACCTAGTTGTCCTAAACTATCTCTATATGTGGTAGGTTTATACGCTTGTAAACTGACCATTACTATAGTTGCAATTAGTGTTATGAATTTTATTAGATTTGATCTACACAAATTATAAGGATAGGATATGGATAAGTTAATATTTAATGAGTAATGGTAGAATATATATGGGTAAGACTAATTTTAAGTGGACATTAGTATGAAAATGTCTCCATCCGACTCGTACTATGCCCATTGACACTCTTAATTGTATTTGATTGGAATAATTTGCCTTTTAAATTTCCGTCCTTAATTTGGTCATTTGATAGAACTTCAAGTTTTCCTCTTTTTTGTTTGCTTTTATTTTTTTTTTAGCAAATTCCATTAATTTATAACTTTTGGCGAATCTTTTTTGAGTGCCTATATAACATTGTATTTGTTTATTTGAAAAAATAAAGATGCTCGTGAAAATGCACTCAGTGTAGGTAGGGAAAGGAGACAATAACATGTGCTGTACCTTTGAGCAAAGCATTTAAGAAAAAAAAAATATATCCGATTTCCAATAATTCAATGTCCCATTTGCCGTACCTTTGAGTAAAGCAAAAAATAATAATAATAAACAAAGAAAAAAAGAATCTATTTTTTTTTCACTACTACAAGAAGGGCAATCATACACTGCACATTGTACATGGATTTGGCTATTTTATTTAAAAACTGTGTACCAAACAGATTTTTTCCAAGGCCCAAAATATCTGTCATAATTCTACACGGATATTTATTGAAGAATCAGTGTACAATTGTTTGGGAAAAAACCGTGTGAAAATGAAGGAATTCTAAATGGATTTTTCATTAAATATTCGTGTAGGAATGTTAAAGAGTTACACGGATTTTTTATTAAAAAATATGTGTAGGAAGTGTTATTGTACATGGGTTATTGTTTAAATAATAGTGTGGAAAGTCTTGAGAGAGTTACACGGGTTTATAGTGAAAAATCTGTGTAGAAAGGTTTTTGTATGGTTTTGGTTATATAAAATGTATTCTCCTTTCAGAACTGTTTTGATTCCATAATATTTTCTCTCTCTATGTATTAAATATTAGTCTGATTTCTTTGCATAGCACAGCTGGGATCTCAGATATTTGAAGTTGTTATTTTCTCCTCTGTATCTTGTTAAAGTTACTCATGTGTATATATATATATTTCTCTTTTCTTTCGTATCTTGATTCGAAACGAAGAATTTGGAAGCAATTTTTTTTTGTAAGAAAATTTTCAAATTTAATTTGCAATTTTTGTTGTTGTTGTGTAAATCTGATAAATCTAAATACGAATTTGTTTTTAAAAACGTATTTATTAGTGTTCACTGTTTTGGAGATTTTTTTATGCATCCTTTGGGAATGTGTCGCAAAACAATGAAAAAGCCCTCATAATTTTTTTTCGGATCTTGTACAACTAGGTTGGACAGTTCTTGGTCCAAATAAATTACAACCGTCAGATGAATCATTTTTTTGCCAATAATTTTTCGGTACTTAGTGTGGATCATTTTTAATACTTTCAAATTGTATGAAATTTAATGACTATAAATTCAATGTAGAAATAAAGTTGGTATTATGTGGCCATGGGATTTGAATTCATGTCATGTGGAATAAGAGACAAAAGACTTAACACTACACTACAATGAATTCAGCGACCGGTAAAAGCGCCGGTCGCTGAAAGCCGATTTTAAAAAGAAACGGCGACCACTATCATCGGCGACCGGCATCAGCGACTGGCGCTTCCACCGGTCACTGAAAACCATTTGAAAAGAATAAAAAAAAAGGTAAAAGGCATCAGAGATCGGCGAAAAACTTTCAGCGACCAAAAATACCGGTCTCTGAAATTTTTCGATTGAAAAGCCCCGCGCGCGGACCTTTCTTTAATTTTCCCAGTCGCGCGTTTTAAACCCTAGCCCCCTCTGTTGAGCCTCTGTCCGGATCAAGCAGACGCGACGTCGCTGATACTCCTGAGCTATGCCATTCCCGATGCTGTGCCGCCTCTCTCTCGGTAATTTCTGATCTCTAACCTCTTATTTCTCTATTTTTTCAGTTGTTTTTTCCTTTTTTCTCGTTTTTACTGTTTTTATTTACTGTTTTTCTTATAATTTTTCATTTTTGTTGTTATTTTTCTGTTTTGTTGTTGTTTTACAGTTTTTTTTTCTTTTTTTGTTTTTATTTTGTATTTTTCTCATATTTTCTATTTTTACTGTTTTTATTTTCTATTTTTTGTTGTTATATTTTTCCGTTTTGTTTTTATATTTTTATTGTTTTTATTTTCTGTTTTTATTTTCAGAAGAAATAATAAAAAAAAGCATCAGAAACAATTTTTTTTTTATAAGAAAAAGACTTTCAGCGACCGGGATGATATTGGTCGCTGATAAGTTATCAGAGACCGGGCTGACGTCATTCAGCGACCGGTGACGTCAGCAGACAAGCATCAGCGACCAAGTTTTCAGCGACCGGAACATCAGCGACCAAAAAATGTCATCAGCGACCAAAAGTAGTATCAGCGAGCGGCGCTTTGGGTATCAGCGACCAAAAGTACCGGTCGCTGATACTCCGTTTTGTTGTAGTGTAGAATATGGGTAAGACTAATTTTAAGTGGGCATGTGTATGAAAATATCTCCATCCGACTCGTGCCATATCCATTGACACCCCTAATTGTATTTGATTGGAATAATTTTCCTTTTAAATTTCCGTCCTTAATTTAGTAATTTGGTAGAACTTCAAGTTTTTCCATTTTTTGTTTGCTTTTTTTTGTTTTTTTAGCAGATTCCATTTATAACTTTTGACGAATCTTTGTTGAGTGCCTATATAACATTGTACTTGTTTATTTGAAAAAAGAAAGATGCTCGTGAAAATGCGCTCAGTGCAGGTAGGAAAAGGAGACAATAACATGTGCTGTACCTTTGAGCCAAGTATTAAAAAAAAAAAGAATATATCCGATTTCCAATAATTCAATGTCCCATTTGCCGTACCTTTGAGCAAAGCAAAAAATAAAAATAAATAAATAAACAAAGAAAGAAAGAATCTATTATTTCTTAGAGCAAATATATGCAGCTCCTGCTATTTGTTTATTCGAAGCGATTGAGAAGGTTCGTTCACAGATCCAGACTAAGCCACAATCTTAATTGGATCTAAACATTAGATGTGTTTGCTTGTTCGTCGCTGATGCTTCTATCTCTTGAGCAAGGTCTCTCTCTCTATCTGTCTCAAGTTTTTATTTCTTTTCCCTGAAATGGTGCAAGATATCTCTCTCTCGCTCGAAATTCCAAATTAAATTTGGTAATTTGATTTTCCATTTATATTTTGTACTAATGAATTTTCTATTCGGATGTATGTTGGCGACGCAGTGAAATTTATTTTATTGGAAATCACCGATAGCTGAATTCAAGCACGAAGTTTGGTGCCTAAGTTTTAACGGAGAATTACAAGAAGCGAAAAGGTAAACATTTTTTGGTTGGGTTGAATTGAATCCTATGAGATTTTTATTTTATTGAATGAATTGACAGCTTTATTGAATAATTTCTTATGTTTACAATGCATAAACAATAACATATAAAATACAAGGCTAATTTTTCTGTTGGTGAAATCTATAAACATCGGGAGCATGCCGGAAATGAGGATAGAGAAAGATGTAATCTGTAAATAAAATATTCAATTAACTTTATACATCATGCATGTTTACAAACAATTAGGTCTGCCCCCATATGTATTGTTTTAATGATCTCTAACACTCCCTTTCAAGTTTGAATAATTTCTTATGTTTTGAGTATTTTCTTTATATACAATCTTATATATGAATAATCAATATATTATTGTTAACACAATAATATAAAAGTGTAACGATAGTTCAACAATATATTATTTCTAACACATTAAAAGTTCAACCATTTGATCCGACGATTTAACTAGTTGATTATAATAATGATAGTTGCAGTCCGGTTACAATAACACTGTATCAAACTTTATATAAAGGTGTAACGAAGCATAAATACAATTAATGCTGTCTTTACAAATTATTACAAACTCGCAGGCCACGTCTCATAGTAGGATAAAGTAGAGAAAAAAAAAATAATATCTATTTTCACTTTGATATCATACAAAATAAAGAGATCGTTTATCTGTCAACACTGTCCCTCTTTCAAACTTCAATTTATAAAAAAATTCAACTAATTAAGAACAAAGACAATTAGTTGACAAGGGGAATAGAAACGATTATCCAATATTTAATTCCTTATCTCCTCTTGTAAAAAAAATTCTTGCGTTAAAGTACTAAACATATTTTTTTCTGAAATATAGCATCAACGCATCGGTATCCGCATCTGTAGACTACACCTTGCCCTGTCAGTTTTTTGGTTATAAATTCTTCATCCGAACACTGATCGAGGTGATTCCAAATCCATTAAAAAAAAAGAACAAGTTCTAGAATATAAATACATAACCTCAATCATTCCATGACCTCCATAATACAGAATTGGGGCTCAACATCTTTCATTATATCTTAAAAATAAGATCCTGTAATTTGATCGAACTTTGCTAGACAATCTGAATCTCAGAACCCTTCTAATCAAACTTAGATATAAAAAAAAATATCGATTTCATTTAGAAATTATGCATCACTCCATAATATTCAATTTCGAATTCATGATAAATATTAATTCATAAAACTGTAGTTCTTTTATAAAGTAATAAAGTATTTTTGTAACATTCTTATATAAAATCAATTATATTAAAAGGTTTATATGCATTAAAAATATTTATAAGGTTATATGTGCATAATTTAAGTCCTTGTGTAATAATAAAAACTTAGAGGGACTAAATGGCAAAAAAGCCAAAATCTTGTCATATTTATCTCCTTGTACCGAATGGTACTCTGGAACCGAAAAAAAAAAATTGAGTGAGGGTGTGGGTTGCGCAAGAGAAAGGAAGGGAAAAAGAGAGAGAGAGAGAAATTGAGCGCGGAAATTGATCGAACTTGTCGGAAACTTGAGATTCGAGCGGAATTGACGACCCTTGATCGATTCTAAAGCTTCAAATTGGTATATTCTCCTTTTCAATTAGCAAAACCCTAATAGTCGATTTGTTGTGATTTTCGTTTGAATTTCGAATTCGGGTGTAAATCGAACAATTATAACTCGATTAGTATATTGAATTGGGTTGAATTGAATAGATATTCTTTTTAAAGTGGGAATTATGATTTAAGGTTTGGTATGGAATTTGGGATGATTATTTGTGAAATTCAAATTTGATTGGAATTGATCGAGTTATAATTCGTTAAAACCGTTCGATTCGTATTATTGGATTAAACTACCCTTTTGAACTTTGAATTTGGAATTAGGGTTTTGGTATTAAAACATGAATTATGAATTATGTCGAATACTCGTATAGCTTCATATACCTTGAAATGTGATACAGTAAGTAACCCCGATTAACCGGAATTGAGCGTCGACCGATCGGAATCGAAACCAAAGGAATTAGGGTTTTCTGTTACTTGTTGCGGGCCGCAATCGGACCCATTACGGGCTGCAACCTGGTAATCCGAAATGGTAAGTTGAGTATGATTAAGCCAAACCAAATGAGTACCGAACCGTAATCGCACTAGCCTTAGTTATACACCATTTATACAGTGTTAAATAACGATTATGCGTATCTTTTAAATAGACTTGGTAAGGTGTCCGGGCCGTACAGCGCCTGCGTAGGTGGTCGAGTAGGGTATGACACGGTCCGTGTGGATTGTGACACGGCCCGAGTAGGGTATGACACGGTCCGTGTGGATTATGACTCGGCCCGTGTAGGAAGTCCAGATTTTAGAATCTATTAACGATCATCATACTCAGGTGCGGGATTTCTGGACTTGTTTGATATTTTATATTCAGAATTAAACTGTGTTTCGATTGACATGTTGATTATTGATTGAATTGCAATATCGGATTGTGTTGCATGTGCATTGCATTGCCCAAATAAAGTGAAACTCGAATTGTTTTATCTGATTGACTTGCATGTTGGTATGGTTATAAATTGTGTTGATCTGAATGATCTGATTTTGGAATTAAAGTCACCGTGCTTTACATCACCATCGGTTGGTGGATAGGGTATTATTGTCATCCACCGTGATGACGTCACCCAGGGGGTGAAACCGGATTTGTCAGAGTCTCTGCAGGGACTTTGACGCCCAGTGTTCTAAAGCTTTAGATCGTCTGGCCCTCGGCGGTTTTCAGTACCGGTTGGGACGAGGGGTCCTTTACATCACACAACACTTGGACTTTCGGTATTATTATATATATAAAGAGAGAGATTGGTTAATAACAAAATATTTGTTCCAAAATCGTGGTGCAACTAATCAGTCTTTCAATTTTCTAAGTCCAAACGGTGGATCCATGTTTACTTGATAATAATAATGTTCTTCTTTGGTTATATTGGTCTTTTATGCCTATGAGACCCTAGATTTCCTCTCCTAGCTAGGGTTATATATAGCTGTAAACTGAAAAGCTTAATGAAGTTTACATAATTTTATACTTGCAACTTGAGAATATTTCATTCCATTTGATTGATGTTTTATCCTGTAGGCTTGCTACATGGGAGTAATGCGATCCTTGGGTTAAGACTAAACCTATAGGGACCAAGTTACGAATGTATGCTTGTTACAGATTGACCAAGTTAGAAATTTATGCTTGTCATCGTAGGTAATTGGTAGTTACCTTAACCAGATATCCCAATCACTGGACCAACTAGAGTAGACTTTAGATATCTTAAAATCTACAGATGATCTTGTTTTTATGTCAACCTTCGGGTGTTGGGGAACCATTAACGCCAAACAATTACGTCTTATCTAAAGATCAAACAATTACATCTAATCTAAGAGTCAAACACTTACACCCCTGGAAGAAAAAATAATACTCACCTTAACCTAAGGACCGCCCTATGCTAAAGCCGGCTCATATGAAACATAACCATAAATGCGAAATACAATACCTGATTCCTTAATGTTGGCCATGGGATCCACAAGTGCGAAGAACCGTCTCCGTGAGCACGAGACTAGTCTTCTACGGCAAGAAGCCATTCTCTTCTCGCCTTTGCTTCGTATGGTTATAGACTAGATCTTTCAAGACAACAAGATCGCCTCTTGAGAATTCATCTCTAATTTTCTAAATAGAATTCTCATCTCTATTATTTGATAGAAGAAGGGAGAAAAACACTCAATTTTGTAGAAAATAACTTCTGAAATGAATTCGTTATTTTGTGCCTTGGGAGCCCACCTATATATAGTTTACACACTTGGCAGTGCGAGTGCAGGTGGTTCACCCGCACTGGATCTCAGTGCGTCCGCATTGAAGTGATTCGCGTCCAAATAATCACCTTAAAACTTAGTGTGTCCTGAGTGCATCCGCACTAGATCTCAGTGCGTCTGCATTATGCTCGGACTTTTCCGAATTGAACTGCAGAACCTGAGTGCGTCCGCACTCAGATCCAGTGCGGGTGAGCCACCCGCACTGGAATCCCATTGAACTTCAGAAAATATCCTAAGTACCGAGTGCGTCCGCACTGGGGTTCCAGTGCATCCGCATTACACTCGGACATTTTCCAGAGTTGTTTGAAGTTTCCAGAATTTTGGCTAAGTACTGAGTGCGTCCGCAATCAGATCCAGTGTGGGTGAGCCACCAGCACTAGGCTCCCAAAAGGCAGTTTTCTCAATTGCAAATTTCAGAATCAGTCCATCAATAATTTGATTTTTGTCCAAATTGTTCTACACATTTATGGACCACATCCTATTGAATACATAGATTGTTTAATATCTTAATTCCATATTAGATCACTTTAATTGCGACAATCATATATGACTGTAAACAATTCATAATTATATCACATATATGCTCAACGTTGGATTAAGATCCAACATCGGGGACACCGATTAAGGATAAAGGAAATTCAGCAATGGACATAGTTGCAAACGCTAATCACAAGAATTCAGCCACGTAATAAGACAAGTCCTCCCGGGGATTTCCGGCTAAGTGGGCTAGCATCTCATGCTAATGAGTGATTACTAATTGTGGATTAGAAACCCTCAAATAACTATTATTATCAAGTTTATAGTAAAAGCCAACTAGAATTGAGTCATGTATGATGGTAGTCTGAACTCTAGAAATTTGCATCTCATATCCTTTATGATCGATCACCTTTAGATTTTAGTTGTTGTGATTTAGTTTAGCCAACTAACACTCAAATTCTGAATTTGCATAGCTTATTGAAATAGTAGAACCTAGCTGTCCTAAACTATCTCTCTATATGTGGTAGGTTTATACGCTTGTAAACTGACCATTACTATAGTTGCAATTAGTGTTATGAATTTTATTAGATTTGATCTACAAAAAATTATAAGGATAGGGTATGAATAAGTTAATATTTAATGGGTAAAGGTAGAATATATATGGGTAAGACTAATTTTAAGTGGACATTAGTATGAAAATGTCTTCATCCGACTCGTACTATACCAATTGACACTCCTAATTGTATTTGATTGGAATAATTTGCCTTTTATTCCGTCCTTAATTTGGTCATTTGATAGAACTTCAAGTTTTCCTCTTTTGTGTTTGCTTTATTTTTTTTTAGCAAATTCCATTTATAACTTTTGGCGAATCTTTTTTGAGTGCCTATATAACATTGTATTTGTTTATTTGAAAAAAGAAAGATGCTCGTGAAAATGCGCTCAGTGCAGGTAGGGAAAGCAGACAATAACATGTGCTGTAACTTTGAGCAAAGCATTTAAGAAAAAAAAATATATCCGATTTCCAATAATTCAATGTCCCATTTGCCGTACCTTTGAGTAAAGAAAAAATAATAATAAACAAAGAAAAAAGAATCTATTTTTTTTTCACTACTACAACAACGGCAATCAAACACTGCACATTGTACATGGATTTGGCTATTTTATTTAAAAACTGTGTACCAAACAGGTTTTTTCTAAAGCCCAAAATATCTGTCATAATCCTACACGGATATTTATTGAAAAATCAGTGTACAATTGTTTGGGAAAAAACCGTGTGAAAATAAAGGAATTCTAAATGGATTTTTCATTAAATATCCATGTAGGAATGTTTAGAGAGCTACACGGATTTTTTATTAAAAAATCTGTGTAGGAAGTGTTATTGTACATGGGTTATTATTTAAATAATAGTGTAGAAAGTCTTGAGAGAGCTACACGGGTTTATAGCGAAAAATCTATGTAGAACGGTCTTTGTATGGTTTTGGTTATATGAAAGGTATTCTCCTTCCAGCGTTGTTTTGATTCCATAATACTTTCTCTCTCTATGTATTAAATATTGGCTGATTTCTGTGCATAGCACAGTTGGGATCTCAGATATTTGAAGTTGTTATTTTCTCCTATGTATCTTGCTAAGGTTACTTATGTGTGTGTGTGTGTGTGTGTGTGTGTGTATATATTTCTCTCTCTGTATCTTGCTAAGGTTACTCATGTATATATATATATATATTTCTCTTTTCTTTCGTATCTTGATTCGAAATGAAGAATTTGGAAGCAATTTTTTTTTGTAAGGAAATTTTCAAATTTAATTTGGAACTTTTGTTGTTGTTGTGTAAATTTGATAAATCTAAATACGAATTTGTTTTTAAAAACGTATTTATTAGAGTTCACTGTTTTGGAGATTTTTTTTATGCATCCTATGGGGATGTGTCGCAAAACAATGAAAAAGCCCTCATAATTTTTTTTTCGGATCTTGTACAACTAGGTTGGACAGTTTTTGGTCCAAATAAATTACAATCGTCAGATGAACCATTTTTTTGCCAAGAATTTTTCGGTACTTAGTGTGGATCATTTTTAATACTTTCAAATTGTATGAAATTTAATGACTATAAATTCAATGTAGAAATAAAGTTGGTATTATGTGGCCATATGATTTGAATCCATGTCATGTGGAATAAGAGATAAAAGACTTACCATTACACTACAATGAATTTGATGTTATTATGTTGATTATATACTGTATATACTATAAAATAATAGTATTTCCAGAACGGATTTTAAATCCAAATTTTTTTCTATGTAAGCACCCAGCTCTCTAAGTTAAAAACATAAGCACCATTTCTACTTAAGCAAAATGTAAAAATATTCGTTCCTTCTATATTGTTACTAGATCTAGAACTGACAGAGACTAAAATACAAAAATTAATTAAAATGCAAAAATATTCACCCCTTCTTGTTACTAACTAATACCAAATTATAAGTGTAGTAATGTAATTAATATTAATTTTCATTTTATTAATATCAATAATGGATCTTGCATCTACCTTTTCTCGTTACTAACTAATTCACCAAATTATAATTGTAGTATGGATCGAACGAGGCAGTTTACTCCAACGAGCAAATCAATGATATGAGAGATATGTGGGCAAGATGTTTACTTCCGAATTTTCTAATGAACAATATAGATTTGTATAAATTAATTAGTGATATCATTGAATTAGTGTAAATAACAACACAAATTGAGAATTTTTAGGTTTTGAAAATCTGGTTTTTAAAAGAACTGCCTCTGTTTTGGAAAAAAAAAAAAACAATCTGCAATAATATATTTTCTTGCTAGTAAAAGTGGAGGCTAGACAAAAAAAAGACCATCATACACGGATATTTAATGAAAATCCGTGTAGATAGTGGTTAAATAAATAAACGGGGTTCAACAACCTTCCTACATGGATTTTTATTTAAAAATCCGTGTAAGAATGTTGTTGAACCCCGTTTATTTATTTAATATCCTGTTTAGGAGAGCTACACGGATTTTAACTAAATATCCTTGTAGGAAGAGTATTCCTACACATATATTTAGTTAAAATCCATATAGTTTGGTTGTGGTGAGATGTATTATGGGAGGTTTCGTACACGGCTCTCCATTAAATAATCCGTGTAGGATTATTATAATCGTACACGGGTAATTATCTATATGTAAATTGTTACATATTCCTATACTCTAACATTGTACACGGGAGAAAATCAGTGTAGCTCCTTTTTCATTTTTGTCCGTGTACAATTTTTTTTTTTTTTTGTGTAGTAGTGCTTAGAGCAAATATATGCAGCTCCTGCTATTTGTTTAATCGAAGCGAATGAGAAGGTTCATTCACATATCCAGATTAACCGACCATCTTAATTGGATCTAGGTTCATTCACAGATCACAGATCCAGACTAACACTCAAATTCTGAATTTGCTTAATTAGCTTATTGAAATAGTAGAACCTAGTTGTCCTAAACTATCTCCATATGGTAGGTTTATATGCTTGTAAACTGACTATTACAATTGTTGCAATTAGTGTTATGAATTTTATTAGATTTGATCTACACAAATTGTAAGGATAGGATATGGATAAGTTAATATTTAATAGGTAAATGTAGAATATGAGTAAGACTAATTTTAAGTGGGCATGTGTATGAAAATGCCTCCATCCGACTCGTACCATACCTATTGACATCCCTAATTGTATTTGATTGGAATATTTCCCTTTTAAATTTCGGTCCTTAATTTGGTAATTTGATAGAACTTCAAGTTTTCCCATTTTTTGTTTGCTTTTTTTTTTTTAAACAGATTCCATTTATAACTTTTGACGAATCTTTGTTGAGTGCCTATATAACATTGTACTTGTTTATTTGAAAAAAGAAAGATGCTCGTGAAAATGCGCTCAGTGCAGGTAGGAAAAGGAGACAATAACATGTGCTGTACCTTTGAGCAAAGTATTAAAAAAAAAAAAAAAAGAATATATCCAATTTCCAATAATTCAATGTCCCATTTGCCGTACCTTTGAGCAAAGCAAAAAATAAAAATAAATAAATAAACAAAGAAAGAAAGAATCTATTATTTCTTAGTGCAAATATATGTAGCTCCTGCTATTTGTTTATTCGAAGCGAATGAGAAGGTTCGTTCACAGATCCAGACTAAGCCACAATCTTAATTGGATCTAGGTTCATTCACGGATATAAACATTAGATGTGTATGCTTGTTCGTCGCTGATGCTTCTCTCTCTTGAGCAAGGTCTCTCTCTTTCTCTGTCTCATGTTTTTATTTCTTTTCTTTGAAATTAATGGTGCAATTAAGATATCTCTCTCTCGTAATTCCAAATTAAATTTGGTAATTTGATTTCCCATTTATATTTTGTACTAATGAATTTTCTATTCGGATGTATGTTGGCAACGCAGTGAAATTTATTTTATTGGAAATCACCGATAGCTGAATTCGAGCACGAAGTTTGGTGCCTAAGTTTTAACGGAGAATTAGAAGAAGCGAAAAGGTAAACTTTTTTTGGTTGGGTTGAATTGAATCCTATGAGATTTTTATTTTATTGAATGAATTGACAGCTTTATTGAATAATTTCTTATGTTTAGAATGTATAAACAATAACATATAAAATACAAGGCTAATTTTTCTGTTGGTGAAATCTATAAACATCGGGAGCATGCCGGAAATGAGGATAGAGAAAGATGTAATCTGTAAATAAAATATTCAATTAACTTTATACATCATGCATGTTTACAAACAATTAGGTCTCCCCCCATATGTATTGTTTTAATGATCTCTAACACTCCCTTTCAAGTTTGAATAATTTCTTATGTTTTGAGAATTTTCTTTATATACAATCTTATATATGAATAATCAATATATTATTGCTAACACATTAAAAGTTCAACCATTTGATCCGACGATTTAACTAGTTGATTATAATAATGATAGTTGCAGTCCGGGTTACAATAACACTGTATCAAACTTTATATAAAGGTGTAACGAAGCATAAATACAATTAATGCTGTCTTTACAAATTATTACAAACTCGCAGGCCACGTCTCATAGTAGCATAAAGTAGAGAAATAAAAAAATAATATCTATTTTCACTTTGATATCATACAAAATAAAGAGCTCGTTTATCTGTCAACACTGTCCCTCTTTCAAACTTCAATTTATAAAAAAATTCAACTAATTAAGAACAAAGACAATTAGTTGACAAGGGGAATAGAAACGATTATCCAATATTTAATTCCTTATCTCCTCTTGAAAAAAAAATTCTTACGTTAAAGTACTAAACATATTTTTTTTCTGAAATATAGCATCAACGCATCGGTATCCGCATCTGTAGACTACACCTTGCCCTGTCAGTTTTTTGGTTATAAATTCTTCATCCGAACACTGATCGAGATGATTCAAAATCCATTAAAAAAAATAAGAACAAGTTCTAGAATATAAATACATAACCTCAATCATTCCATGACCTCCATAATACAGAATTGGGGCTCAGCATCTTTCATTATATCTTAAAAATAAGATCCTGTAATTTGACCGAACTTTGCTAGACAATCTGAATCTCAGAACCCTTCTAATCAAACTTAGATATAAAAAAAAATATCGATTTCATTTAGAAATTATGCATCACTCCATAATATTCAATTTCGAATTCATGATAAATATTAATTCATAAAACTGTAGTTCTTTTATAAAGTAATAAAGTATTTTAATCCTAAGCGAAAGTATTCAACTAAATTGAGAAGAACGTTAAATTTGACATATGTACACAAATATTATCTAATTTAATCCCATTATGTATACTACGTAAAATGTCATTATTTTGAATTATTACAACACAAATACTGACATAAAAGTCTAGAATTGGACAAAAAAAAAAATTATTTAAACATGTTTTATGAGTCTAGCTACTATGACATGAGTGTTATTTCAGTCATAGTGAAACTAACTCTAAAATCCATTGAATAGGTTTCAAACAATGAATCCGAACCGATCTACCTAACAAGTGATGCATTTACATGCAAATTTATAAATTGAATTCATTTCTTATGAACTCAAGCAGTCAAAAAAGAAGATTTTTATGTTAATTTTAATTCAATAATTTTTCATTATTTTTTTACCACTTGACTTCATACTAAATGAAATCTAAAATTTATAAATTTTGCACGTAAATGCATCCCTTATGTAGTAGATTGGTTTGAATGGTTTGGATTTCTTGTTTGAAACCAATTTGATGGATTTTTGAGTCAGTGGCACTACGGCTGAAATAACACTGATGTTATAGTGGCCAAGCTCTATTTTTATTATGTATGTTATGTGTAATATTTTTTTTCCTCTAACCTCAATAGAGAAAATGTTGTTTCTTAGGTCTTACAAGCCATTGCAATGAGCAACGATCAAAAGGAAGCCAAGTTAAAGTCCAGTATTGCAGATTTAATGGGACCACTGCTGAAACGTCTTGAATTAGCCAAGGGGAGAGTTTCTAAGAACAGGGAGATAGAGAAAATCATTGACAAAATTAGAAGAGAGGTTGAAAAGACAAAATATAGTTTTGATAGCATACAAAATCGGGAAAGGGTGCTAATTGGTCTCTTTGGAAAGATAGAAAGACAAATTAATCCCTGGGTTGATGATAATGAGAAAATGACTGAAATGAATGAAAGCACTATAACGACCGAACTAAATTATATTCTTTGTAAGCTATCAGAGATACCTACTGAGAAGGCACCTGATTTGTCTCAGAATGGCAAAACAACTGATGTAGCAGAATCATCAAATAGAAGTTATCAAGAGAATAAATCGTCGAAGGATATAGATCTAGAGGGGTTGGGTGTCTGTTCTGTTCTTTGCCTGTATAGCCTTGGCATTTTTCCAGAAAGTACAGAGCTGGAGAAGAGATTTGTGATTTACTGGTGGATTGGTCTAGGGCTTTTACCCTGGACTAGTTGGAATGAAGCTAAGAAGAGTGGCAATGAAATCTATTCAGATCTGAAGAAGAAGGGTTTCCTCAAAACCGTACATATAGAAAACTGTGATGAAGAAGTAATTAACCGCTGCACCATCAATCCCACAATACATAAGTTGTTGTTGCCCCCCAATAAGGATAATGTGATCTTTAGTTTTGACCGAAGGAAACACTTTAGTTCGCCCTTTTTTGGTGAATGGTTCAAGGAGAGAGTACTAGTAAATCTAGACGAGATGTACCTCAATTCCGACAGCATCAACATCAAAAATAACTTGCAGGTGGTTCACCTTGGCAGTTGGTGTTACACAGAGACAAAGGCTGATAAAAAGGCCAAGGAAACTGAGCCTAAAAAAACAATGTCAATTGACCATATTGAGATCGACAAAACCGATTTCTTGAAGAAGTTGGGTGAAAAGGTGACCTACCTTAGCCTGCGAGGCATTTCGGGGATAGAAGAGATTCATGAATCAATTGGGAAACTGGAAAACCTAATAATACTAGACCTTAGGGCTTGTCATAATTTGATCAAATTACCACAAAAGCCAAGGTCAACACAGAATCCAAGGTCTACATTAAAACAAAAATCATTTAGATGGAAATTACCCCAACAAAGTTGGTTCAAGAAATTAATTGCATCAGAATTAACCCATGAAAGCTGGTTCAATAAGCTGATGGTTTTAGATATTTCAGAATGCTATCTATTAGATCATATGCCAAAATGGATATGTGAGCTCTCTAATTTAGAGGTGTTGAAGGGTTTTGTGGTCGGAAGCATTGGAAACAAAAACCAATCATGTCGCATATCTGATCTCTCCAAACTGAATAAACTGAAGAAGCTCACCATAAGAATTGGTAGAGAGCATTTGGTTACCGAAGATTTCAGTGGCTTAAAATCTCTGAACACACTTTTGGTACTGACCATAACATGGGGAGATAATAAGTCCAGTTCTATGGTACAAGCCAATTGTTTCCCAAAGAAACTTGAAAAGTTGGATATCAGATGTTATCCAGGAAATGAGGCATCAGAGCTGCTGAAACCAGCAGAGCTGAAAAACTTGAAGAAATTATATATTAGAGGTGGAAAGCTTGCTAAAATTCCTTGCAATGAAATCTGGAATGTGGAGATATTGCGCCTCAGGTTCTTGAAAAATTTGGATGATCCAACTGACATGGAAAAGCTCAGGCGTGGATTTAATAGTTTAAAGTACGTGGAATATGTGGAATGTCCCAAGCTCAAGAACTTCCCCAATGATAGGATTTGTTGGAGTAAGGAGAAGGATGAGTTATTCCAAAGTGCCAACGCTAGTGAGACATCCAATTAGTCATAGAGCCTTTTGAAGACTAGATGATGCAGTGTTCATGCTTTCTAGATCATTTATTTATGTCAGTTTTACATATGTGATAATTTCATGATATATTATGGTATTTATATCGCATGGAATTTATTGGCTTGTATGGATACTGGTTTTTGACGAACAATAAGATTGTAACCATGTAAGGATATTGTTGCTTGATTATTTAATTGTAAGGGGATGCACAATTTATTGCAATAATTTCATACATAAATTTTCATTGTATTTTTCTTGCTCTACTGATTTCATCTTTCATTTGTTTTCTTAATTTTCTTAATGCTATCTCCGTACCATTCGGTTGTTATTACTTTCTCCATACTACCATTCTGTTGTACAAATTTACTTCAATGAGAATTTTAAGCTTTAACAAAACATAAAAACTAAAATTAAGGTCCTCAATTAATTACCAATTTAGCATCCCCGCTGTAGTTCACTCAAGCTTTTGTTCAAATTTGGAGAAAAAAAATTACATTCAACATAAATTACATAAGAATAATTAAACGGAAGAAAAACGTTTGAAATATATGGACAAAATTGTTCAACAAAATCTGCACTACCGGAGGAACAGAAATAAGCTTGCTGTCTAAGTGGATGTTGATCTGCTCCAGATCGACAAATTTTTTTCTTATTTTTGCTCTTTGACACCGCCCGGACCGCACCGCTCTGATACTCTTTTTGTCATTAGGCCTCACCATACAATGACATGTCATATTGGACGGTTCAACAGGCCTTGACATTGTCCAGACGCTTAAGTAAAATAGAAAGTTCCAGCAGTGGCAGTAATAGTATCCAAAACCGTCATTGTTTGACACTATTTAGTATTTTGGCCATAAATTTTTCATATGATCTCCAATTAATGTATTTTATAGTTACATGGAAAGCTGGAAATATGCTCTACAGCTTTAATGCTATGTGTTTTTCTAGATATAGAACACAATATGGTCAAAATTGTGTTGATATAGCAACGTGACAGTTTTTGGGATTTTTGTCATTAATTAATTAGATATGAGTTTTGAGTGTGTTATAAATAGGCTCGAAAGAGTTTTTGAATTATGCTGTTCAAACTTTATTTTATGACTTTCTAGTAGGGTATTTTGAGGGTCTCTAAGTGGGTAAGTAAGAGTATTTTGGGAGTAAAAACTTAGTTGAAGTAATATTAATGTTTAGGTAACTTTTGAGTGATATTATGAGGCTATAAAAGAATCCAAACTGAATTTGTAACAAAGCTTTTGAAATATTACGAAAATTATGTAACTGAGTTGAGTTATTATCTCCTCTTATATTACGAAAATTATGTAACTGAGTTGAGTTAAGCTTTGTCACACCGAAACTAGGAATTCATATTACAACGTGATTAATCCCCTCCTTGTGTTAATTAATTTACTTAAAACACACAAGGCTGAACAAATACTAATAAATTGCGGAAGCAGAAGTAATATCATAAAATATACAAGTCATATTATCCATATCAATAATGTATGTTTAGTTATGTGACATCATCAAGGTCGAACGAATATAAAATAATACAACAATTAAGAACGGAGATACATGATCTAACGAATCTGATACATAACGCAAAAGTACCACTAGAGGTCGAAGCCGACATAACCTAAATATAAAAGATACACGTGACATCATCAAGGTCAGCTCCCGGTAAATTCTCACGTCCGATCACTAGTCTCTGTACCTAAAAACCCAAGTGATTTACTATTTTTTTCTAGTATGATTTACCATTTTTTTCTTTTTCTTACCGAAGGATGAAGCTCTTTGGCTCTAAAGTTTCTCTCGGTTTAGGTTTTTTCTCTTACCAAGGGATGAGGTCCTTTGGCGCTAAGGTTCCTCTTGGTTTGAATTTTTTTTTGACCAAAGGATGAGGCTCTTTGACTCTAAGGTTTCTCTAAGTTTGATTGTTTTGTACCGTTGGGTTATTTGTACCAATTGTTTCTGGTACAGGTATTATCAAGTTTCAAACGTCCTCTTTGTTATTTTCTGGTATCGGATACCAGTATGGTTTTACCGTTGGGTCACCTATTCTAATTTAAGGTATTCTACCTTGCAATCTTTGTTTTATTAAGATTGGTAATGTGTATAATAAAACTTGCTCACCTCATTTTTCTCTTTTTATAGTATAATTTATTTAAGCAAAATATGCATTTTTGAAAAAAAAAAATTTGTTTATGTAATCGTTAAGTATATATTTTTTTTGTGACATATTAAATAATTTTTGTTTTGAACATAATTCGTAGTACTCTGTTATTTATCAATTTATCATATAATAATTTTTTGTAAAAACTAATTTCTTTTAAATTTAATTATGATGCATTTTGAAAATCTAAGTATAATTTAATTATGATGTGTAGAACATAAATTTGATATAAATGAAGATTAGAATTATGCTTCTTTTGAAAGTAATTTACATAAAGTATAATTTTACTAAAGTAGATTTGTAAAAAATAATAAAACATTTTTAACCTATTACAAAATATGTTACTATTAACAATTAATTTATACCGTTTGTGACTAAAATATATTGGTTATCATTAACAAGTCTAATATAGTAAAGAGTTTTTTTTTTTTTCATTTTTTTTGGTATTGTTACGGTGACCTTTCGGGTAGAAAGGTTTTTGGGTTTTTTTTGTTATGGTGGCTCTAGTAGTTGTTTGACTCTAGTAGCCCTTGATTATCTCGATGTGAATTGGATACCGACTTTTGTGTTTGGTGGCTTTTCGGCTTTTTATATTATGGTGGCCTTTTGGCTCTTGGTATTGGTAACCATCATTGATTTTCAAGATAGTTTGTAAAAAATTTAAATTCGGTACCATCTAAATATTTAATTCATGCATTAAATTAGGCATATAGTAAATTAACAATTTTTTTGAAAGGATAATTTCGCAATTTTACAAACTATTATTATTGTTATAGGAAAATTAGAAGATTTTATATATTTTATTGAAAGGATGTCTAAAAATCTTGTGCCATATTTCTCTCATAATTTTTTGTTATAGAAATATAATTTATTTTTTTACAAAAAAAAAAACATAATTTCACCATAATAATCCCAATCAGTCCTTAATGAAAGGTTAAATTCAACAAGAACAACTATTTCGAGTCTCCTACCATATTTAAAAAGAGAAAAAAAAATGAAATATTGAAAAATTTCTATCAACCACGTCCTACAAACCCATCAAAAATCAAATTCAGATTCCGCAAGGTACAACACCTCGTAGAGTGAGATCCGAACAGTTCATTTTAATCTAGCACATATCTTAAAGAGGACATGTGTATCAACCACATTCCAAATAAATTAAATTTGACTCCGATGATTGGTAATTACATCCCGTCTGGTACCGCAGCAGTTACATTCAGAAATCATGATTTGTTTTCTTATCCCTACACACAAAAATAAAATAAAAATAAGAATCATTCCATTAAATTTACTGGGACCAAAAACCATATCCTTGGGAAGACGCACTCCATGCCACATCTTTAAAACAACTTCCCCGAAAAATCATTTCATTGGGCCAGCATACGCACTCCATGCCACATCTTGAAATCTACTAGGCCTAAAAATTATTTCCTTCTCGGCTGACACTTTTAGCTTAAATCCAATTATACCAATCTTTGCTATATATACAGGCACTACTCTTGGTGAATATATTCAAATAGTGTAGTGCCTATATATCCACACCTATACAGGCACTAACTCTGGTGAGCGGCAAAGCTCCTCATTCTTTTGGTTGTGAATTTGTAGATTTCTTTTGTTGGAATTAATATGATAATTTCTGTTAAATTCAATCAAACAATTTGTGAATATAATGGTTTTAGATTTGAAAGATTCCTTACAGATCGTCAAAAATATTGGTTAGATTGAATGTAGAAAAAATCACCTACCTCAAAAAATGTGTAAAAGATGATTAGTGATGTGTCAAGTTTTTTGTCTTAATGTGCAGATATTAGAATATTTGTTTTGTTTTAGAATGAATACATGTGTGTTCCGAATGAATACTATCGGATGGTTTTATGATTCGCATTTTTTTTGCGCGATTAATGCGTTTTTTTTGTCGTTTAGCGTGATTAATGCGTCTGTATCCGGAGGACAGAATGGAGAATAATTAAACGGGGGAAGATAGAATTATCCTTTTTTTAAAATAGAGTATGTGTGCCTTATGATTTACTTTAAATGATTTAATGTTAGACTACTTACTTTAATGTTCAGTTTATATATATCTTTAGCATTTAATCTATATACATTATTATTCAATCTAAATACTTTAGTGTATGGTTTATGGTTCAATTTAAATAAATATTTTTCTACGTAGATGTTTTTGTTGTATAGTTCATTTTATTTTCCCGTTTTACTACAAAAAGGACATTTACTATCAGTCATAAACCAATAGTTTTATACAGTGTTATCAGAACTGGATCGGACCGTTAGTTCAGCTGGAAAAAACGGAACCCGGTCACTAGTTCGATTTGGTTCATTTGAAGAACCGTTTATGCAATTAGATCAGTCAAAACAGGTTAAATCGGCCAGTTTGGCTGAAAAATCACTCAACTATTTTGAGCAAAAATCCGGTTTAGAATCAAAATAGGATGAAATAGGTTGAAAAGTGGAAAGAAAGAAAAGAAGTTAACTAGGGAAAAGAGGAAGGTGAATCTGAGAGTGAGACCCACGAAATTTTTATTGTATATCTAGAATGATTAGTTCCATTGTACCCAGAGAAAAGGGGCCCCGTAATTTACCTTTCTAAACTAAATCCGATTTTTTTATTAATAGGAAAATAATAAAATAAATATCGTGATTAAGGAATGTTTCCGACTTTTTGTGAAAAGTGGGAAAACCGTTATTCAAAACAACGGCCAGTGGCCGCTGTTCAAAATCGCGGCCGAATTAGCACAGAACGATTAGCGGACGGAGGGGATAAACACGGGCCGCTGTTTCAAATCACGGCCAGATGGGCCGCTGTTCCAAATCACGGCCAGATGGGCCGCTGTTCCAAATCACGGCCAGGTTCGGGCCGCTGTTCTGAATCACGGCCAGGTGCGGGCCGCTGTTCTGAATCACGGCCAGGTGCGGGCCGCTGTTCTGAATCACGGCCAGGTGCGGGCCGCTGTTCTGAATCACGGCCAGATGTGATTGCAATTCCTGCGCATGCCTCACGAAAAGGGGCGTAACTTTTGATCCGTCCGTCGGATCGGGCTGAAATTTTGACAGGAACTCCACAGCCCAAAACCAGATCTTTCTTATTTTATTTTTCCCTATTTTTATTTCTGTTTTTACTTTTTTCCTGTTTTTTTAAGGTTTTTTATTTCTGTTTTTTAGAAATTTTGATCTAATTACTGAAATTCAATTTTTTAGGTTATTAATTAATTTGAATTATTCAGAGCAGTAGCAAATCAGGAGGAGATTGATCTGAGTACGATTCGAAGGTGTTTTCTATCTTTATTTTTATAGTTTTGCTTTAATTCTCAAATTTACAAGTTATCAGACTATCAAGTTGGTATACCTAATAATGAATTGTCAATTGTCAATTTTGTAAGATTTTATTCCCAAATTTGAAACAATTATTTTGTACCATTAAACTTTAATCGTGCAAAGTCAAAAGTTGGTATACCCTAAAAACTCTGAAAATTCGAAAAATCTATATCCGACGGTCGGATCGGGCTGGACATTAGCTTGGTTTTGAGGCTGTGGAGTTCCTGTCAAAATTTCAGCCCGATCCGACGGACAGATCAAAAGTTACGCCCCTTTTCGTGAGGCATGCGCAGGAATTGCAATCACATCTGGCCGTGATTCAGAACAACGGCCCGCACCTGGCCGTGATTCAGAACAGCGGCCCGCACCTGACCGTGATTCTGAACAGCGGCCCGAACCTGGCCGTGATTCAGAACAGCGGCCCGTGTTTATCCCCTCCGTCCGCTAATCGTTCTGTGCTAATTCTGCCGCGATTTTGAACAGCGGCCACTGGCCGTTGTTTTGAATAATGGTTTTCCCACTTTTCACAAAAAGTCGGAAACATTCCTTAATCACGATATTTATTTTATTATTTTTCTATTAATAAAAAAATCGGAAACTAAATACCATGTATACTGTGGACTGCTGGTGCGAAAAAAAAAAATACAAGTCATTAATTTTTATATTAACGCTTATGAGACAACGGTCTGCGTAGTCAGCGTCGTCAGGATCATGCTCTCACTTGACGTCATGTTCTCATATAATTGAAGTTCGAATCCAAAGTTCCAAGTGATTAATTAATGTAAGATATATCAGTAAAGAGTACCTGTTGTGAAATAAAGAATGAAAGCCTCAGAAGATCCTCATCATAGGCTTATTTAGGAAAGATATAATTCAGAATACAATCAACAGCTAGCTAGCAAGGAAATTTAGGCATTAGATTATTCCTCAGATATAGCAAAAAAATATAGTAAATCTAGAATCATGTAAAATAGGAAATACACCGACGGCTATATGGAATTCAGCCTATATATCCACATACACAGCACCATTGTAAAATATAACAATTTTCAATAAAAATATATTCTTGAATTCTCTCTGTGAAAAACATCATGGTATCAGAGCGATACTAAGAGCCCTCAGAAATTCAAAAAAATTGTCAACTATAAAGCAAGGTTTAAATCATACCATGACTCCAGCCATGTCGGAGATCTTCAGCGGGCAACATTCTCACACTGGAGATGCGCAACAAACGCCGAGACTCACGAACACGCTACTCAACGGTGCGAATTATCCATCATGGGCTAGATCCGTATATCTCACGCTACACAGCAAAGGTAAACTGAACCATATCACTGGTAAAACAGAAAAGCCAGCAGAGCTGAAAACTGGTACAGAGGCTCAAAAAACCAACACAGAGCAAACAAGCCTTGAATGGCAACAAACCGACACCACTGTCATGACATGGCTTCTATACTCAATGGAACCCCAAATATCAAGATTATTCATGTATATGAATTCTGCCAAAGAAATTTGGGATGAAACCAAAGAGATGTACGGTCAAGACCAGAACTTGTCTTACATTTTCCACTTGAAACAAGAAATTGCTCAACTAAAACAAGGAACCAAAACAATAACCGAGTACTTCGGTGATTTAAAAACCAAGTGGAATGAATTAGCACTGTATACTCAAACAACTGACCTTAAAGCTTTAGAAATAGACCAAACCTTTCAATTCCTCTCTGGTCTTGACCCGAGCTATGAACCGGCTAGAGCCCAAATATTGCTGTCAAAAGAGTTGCCAACCCTTAGAAGTATAGTGGCCATGATACAACGAGAAGAGTCTCGTAGAATCTGTATGAACCCTCAAACCAATTCTGGAGCCGAAAACCAAGCTTTTACAGTAAACCGCCGGAACCCTAACCTTAACCCTAAGGGGGAGATGCAAGGAGCACCCAGCACTGTTAAGTGCGAAAACTGTAAGAAAGAGGGGCACGGCAAGGACCAGTGCTGGTTCCTCTACCCTCATCTCCGACCAAAGAGAAAGGGAGACAAAGGTGGCGGCGGCAGAAATAATCAGAATCCTGGACCAGTGCTGGTTCCTCTACCCTCATCTCCGACCAAAGAGAAAGGGAGACAAAGGTGGCGGCGGCAGAAATAATCAGAAGTAGGATTCGGGAGACAGAGGAGAAAAGAATGGGTACACGGCAATTAGCGGAGGAGAAGAGAAGATGGGTTCCGCTTTAATCACCACAACCGGGTCTGAAGTCTACCTGAATTCGACAGCAGGCCCATCAGGAGGTTTTTTACTCAGCCAGGCCCAATTGGATCAAATAGTGGCCCAAATCACTAATAAAATGGGTAATCCAGGTATATTTACAGGTATTATTTCAAATAATTTTCAGAAAACTTATAAAAACAATACTTGGATTATTGACTCAGGTGCAACTGATCACATGACTGGCAACATCAATTTTTTAAGTAATGTACAAAAAATTAAATACTCTCAATATGTGACTGTTGCAAATGGTGCCAAAATTCCTATTGAAAATATAGGAACTATGAATGTATTTTCAAAAATTGTTCCAAATGTTTTATACTCACCCAAACTTGACCATAATTTATTATCTATAAGTAAGATTACCAAGGATTTAAATTGTAATGTGCTTTTCTCATCTGAAGCTGTGACTTTTCAGGACAAAACAACACAGATGACGATTGGTGAAGGCAAGTTAGAAAATGGGCTTTACCTTTTAAATTTTTTGAATAAAGCTTTTGTTGCTAGTAATGTAGACCAAAACAAACTATGCCACTGGAGGGTTGGACATCCTTCAGATAAAGTTTTAAATAAGTTATTTTCGCTTTCTAATTTAGATTCAAGTAATTGTGATACTTGTTGTTTTTCAAAACAAACTAGGCTCCCTTTTTCATTATCTAGAAGTAAAACTGAAAAATTATTTGAGTTAGTACACTCTGATGTTTGGGGACCCGCACCTATAGATTCGTATAATGGTTTTCGATATTTTGTTACATTTATTGATGATTTTTCTCGTACCGCATGGATTTATCTTCTAAAATCAAAAAATGAAGTTTTTACAATGTTTCAAGAATTTACAAATCTTGTTGAAAATCAATACGAAACAAAAATTAAAGTGTTTAGATATGATAATGGTACTGAATATATTAACAGAAATTTTTCAGATTTTTTAAAACAAAATGGAATTTTACATCAAATAACATGCATCAATACACCTGAACAAAATGGAGTTTCCGAAAGAAAAAATAGACATCTCTTAGAAGTTACTAGGTCTCTTTTGTTTCAATCCAATGTCCCTAAAATTTTTTGGTCTGATGCTATTCTAACTGCCGTACATCTTATCAATAGATTACCAAGCTCTACTTTAAATAATAAAAGCCCATTAGAAATACTAACTAAAAAGAAACCAAATTTAGATCACCTTCGTGTTTTTGGATGCACATGTTTTGTACATATAAAAAGAAAATATAAATTAGATAAAAATGCAATGAAAACTATTTTTCTTGGATACTCATCACAAAAGAAAGGATAATCCTTCCAATAATAATAAACTGTATATTTCTAGAAATGTAACTTTTCTTGAAAATGAACCATTCTACAAACCAGAAGACAATCAAACCAAACAATCGAGTCATGAAACTGTGTTTCCAGAACTAACATTCCTTGAAGGTACAACAAAAGAAAATTCCTTGGATAGAGAAGGATTAACTTCAGGAGAAGAAAGTGAAGAGGAGTTGCAACTAGGGGGAGCACAACACGAAGAGTCGCAACCAGGGGGAGAAAATGATGAGAACCCTAGACGGTCAACCGAGATCAAGACAACCATCAACCAAGCTACGTGACTTTGTCATATATGATGTAAGGTATCCAATTCAAGATTATGTTTCATATAATAACGTTTCCGCTACTCACAGAACTTTTCTCACAGCAATTTCTAAACAAACTGAACCAAACAATTTTGAAGAAGCAAATAGCAACCCCACATGGTGCCAAGCAATGAAAGAAGAGCTTCAAGCTCTTGATAAAAATAATACTTGGACTATAGTGACATTACCCAAAGAAAAAAAAACCAGTAGGTTGCAAATGGGTATACAAAATTAAATACAACAGTGATGGTACCATAGAAAGATATAAGGCCAGACTTGTTGCAAAGGGTTTTACACAAACTTATGGGATAGATTATCAAGAAACATTTGCCCCTTGTTTCTAAAATGAATACTGTTAGAACCCTATTGTCTGTTGCTGTCAATTCTGGATGGAGCTTATCTTATCACAGATGGACGTAAAAAATGCCTTTCTTCAAGGAACTTTAGAAGAAGAAGTGTACATGACCTTACCACCTGGTTACCAAAAGAAGACCGATCATAACCTTGTTTGTAAATTAAATAAATCAATATATGGACTTAAGCAATCTCCTCGAGCATGGTACGCAAAACTTAGTCACTCTCTTTTATCTCTTCATTTTATTAAAAGCACAGCAGATTCTTCAATGTTTGTTAAGTATTCAAATTACACAACAACTGTTGTCCTGGTGTATGTAGATGACATAATTATCACTGGCAACAGTGAAGAAGAAATTACAAATGTGAAAAATTATCTCAAAGAAAAATTTGATATTAATGACTTAGGAAAACTCAAATACTTCCTAGGCATTGAAATTGCTCACTCAAGTAAATGTTTATTTCTTTCTCAAAGAAAATATACCCTTGACCTACTAAAGGAGACAGGTAAACTTGGTATAAAACCTGCAAATACCCCTATGGATACCAACAACAAACTTGAACCAGAAAGTGGTGAACCTTTAAAGGACATAGGACAGTACCAAAGATTGGTTGGTAAGTCAATTTATTTAACTGTTACTAGACCAGATATAGCTTTCGCTGTCGGTACTGTAAGTCAATTTATGCATGCCCCAAGGACCACTCATCTAGATGCAGTAAACAGAATCATTAGGTATCTAAAGGGATCTCCTGGACAAGGGTTATGGATGAAACAAAATAACACTCACAATATTCTCGCTTACTCTGATGCAGATTGGGCTAGAAACTTTGATAGGAAATCAACCACAGGATACTGCACATTTGTAGGCGGGAATCTCGTGACTTGGAAGAGCAAAAAACAAAGTGTTGTTGCAAGATCGAGTGCAGAGGCAGAATATAGAGCAATGGCTTCAACAGCAAGTGAGCTCGTATGGCTCAAACAATTGCTTGGTGATTTAAAGATCACATGCAATGGACCTATGCCAATGTATTGCGATAATCAAGCTGCACGCCACATTGTCTCAAATCCAGTATTTCATGAACGGACTAAACACATTGAGGTGGATTGTCACTTCATTCGAGAAAAAGTTCAAGCTGGAGAAATTGAGACTCCATTTGTGAGAAGTCATGATCAATTAGCTGACATATTCACTAAGGCGTTGGACAAAGGAAGCTTTCAAAATATCTTGTGCAAGTTGGGTTCTTTCAACTTGTTCGAATCCAACTTGAGGGGGAGTGTTGTGAAATAAAGAATGAAAGCCTCAAGAAGATCCTCATCATAGGCTTATTTAGGAAAGATATAATTCAGAATACAATCAACAGCTAGCAAGGAAATTTAGGCATTAGATTATTCCTCAGATATAGCAAAAAAATATAGTAAATCTAGAATCATGTAAAATAGGAAATACACCAACGGCTATATGGAATTCAGCCTATATATCCACATACACAGCACCATTGTAAAATATAACAATTTTCAATAAAAATATATTCTTGAATTCTCTCTGTGAAAAACATCAGTACCCACTCCTCTCTCGTCTTTTCCAATGAACGAGAAGCCAACTGACCCTAGCAAAATTGTTAATTGTACCGCTAAATAAAAAATATTGTTACGAGAGATATATCAGTTCATTTCAATATAGTCTCCTTTTACGCATTCCATTGTACAATTAATTAAGTCTACATTGGAATCTTTTACTACCAATAATAATATTTCAATAATTTTTAATGGGAAAATTTTTTCGTGGTACAATAAAAAATGTTGATAGTGATATAATAATAATAATTCTAACTATTTAATATTTACAAAAAATTATTCCTTCAAAGTTTAGCATATGCAACCTCCCACAATAGAGTGGAGAGTGACTATATCTGTGAAAATTAGAGAATGAATGATGGGTCTCAAGTGGAGGAAATAGAACAAAGGAGCAACACTGTACAAAAGGGAAAGAAGAAAATGAAAAGAGAACTATCCATTAGTCTAGTGGCAAAATTAATATTTTCCATGTGAAAAATTGCAGGTTTAAGACTCAAATAATGGATATTAAAAATAATTTGATGACTTAACTTCCAACTTTACTTAAAAACTCCTTATTCAATATATAATAGCCTAGGTAGTCAATACTTCAACAATCAATTTTCATAGTCCATACAATCTAATTTGACAGAGCTCTCCTGAACTTTTGACAGTGCTCTGCCAACTTATGCTGGGGTCCGGTGATTATTTGGCGTTTGTTTGACGAATATTCATTGAAAATTTGGCGATTTACATATAATTATACAATTTTTGTGTGTTCACGATATTTATATTAAAGTTTTAATTTCTTTAGTATGCAATCGGTGTGTTTCATATTTCAGTTTAAATAACCTAGTATATGTATATAATTTTTTGAAAGTTATATACACACACACACACTATATATATCATCCGTTAAAAAAATATTTATAAAATATTTTGTATTTGTGTAAATGTCAAATAAAGCCGTTAGCATGTGACTTTTGACTTGATTTTGATGTAACCTAGCTATCATGGGCTGTAGGTGTGGAGCGTATTTTAAGGTTGATCAAAACTAAATTATTCCGGTCTCAAGTCTTTCATATTTAGAAATAAAAAATATATTAGTTTTGGCTGCATGTGGCACCATGCATATTCTTGTGTTTTGCAAAAGCGTAAATTGTGCTGGATCATTAATTGGTTGTGCGAACATTATATTAAGAAATGTCCCGTGGACTTTTATTTTTGCATAATGGCCCTCTCATGGAAATCACCAAATGTGGACAAGTTGCGGAGGTCCCTCTAAAAGAAAATATTGAAAATCTCATTGTATGGCACTGCTCTTTCGTAGAGTTGTTCTCATAAAGTTCAAAAAATCAAATTATCTAACTGTTTAGTATTTACAAAGATTTCTCATTAGAATTTCAAACTTGTGACCTCATTAGAATCTCACAAAGATATTACTTCTACAACTAGATCAAAAGATTGCAAGAAATTATTACCCTTAGTGCATAATCCTGATCATAATGGCCCAGGACATGGGCTTGACATTTCTTTCGGACTTCCACCGGGTTAACTTATCGGTCTCAATAATTCGCAACGAAGATTAAAATCTTATGACCGAGAAGGTCAGAATCATGAATACAGTTTTTGATATACAGCTAGCCTTGAGTAACATCCAGTTGTCGATCGTAATAATCGGACTGTGTGCTTGTGTGCTGTGTTGTTCTTTAGCAAAGCACATATATAGTGTCACTGGAAGCTTAAGTCCAGAGCTCGTTACCATATTGGTTGAAAAGGATAATTCAAAGTGTTTTATTTCCAAAAGAAAAACAAAGAAAATAATTTGAAAGTGTTCAACGGGAAACCTTTTTCTTTCCAAAATGGCCCTACATAGAGCACCAATGCACATAGAAAAACGCACGCAGGAAAGAAGGAATCAAGGCCCAGCCCAAAATATGCATTCGGCCCAGTTCTTAAGCCTCAAATTGGAACGACCCGTAACCCAAGAATTCGGAACTCTAAAATATTGTATTAAAATAATCGGTCAACTCATCAAACAATGCAATGGAACAGAACTTTTGAGAAATTTGCACAGCATGCTGTCTAGAATATCACCCTTTAATAATTTCATAATTAACACATCAATGCCGCGTAGGACTAAAATTTGAATTTTGAACAGCCAAATTATTCTCACTGCAAAACAGTGTTTCAGGTGGAAAAGGAAAAAATAAGATAACTGTTTTGAGTTATTCTGAATAATTTTGTGGTGCTATATTGATTAGAAAAAATGACATATTTATTGGGAATGAAAAATGCAGGATTTGCTTGACTGTGTGGAAATCATTATTGCCACAAATTAGTATTTATTATAACATAATCCCAATTAGTCTTTAATGAAAGATTAAATTCTAGAGTTAATTTTCGTATATCTTCAAAGACTTCTCTAGCTTCCTATTTAATATATATATCAACTCTTACCACTCTTTCTTTTTTAACCCATTACACAAATATATTCAATAACAGTTTGATGTATGATCATTGCTCGGACTGAAGTGCCCCCTATGCAGTTCCGACTAGATCAAAGGCAGAGCCAGACATTAGACTATGGGGGTCAGATATGAATGGGGCCATGTGGGTCAATTATATAAACTTTTATGCTGTGAATGATAGTCAATTTTATAGTATTCATAGTATTTTATGCTAAACTATATAGAAAAACACCTCTTAATTTACAAAAATTTTAAAAAAAATGGGGGTCAATTTTAATTGACCCCATATCTTATGAAGAGCTCCGTCCTGGACTAGATGATCACTTAAAGAGGAGTATATAAAGATTGTAAATACATGTATTCGGTGCAAATTGCAAAATAGCGACCATGAATATTGCACAGACTATAACAACATATAGTGATCCAAATTGAAGAGCCCGGTAAGCCTTTTACCAGTTACAGGACAAACACACAAAATGAAAGAAACTATTTGAAATTTCGATCACTTTCTACCACAAGCTGGGAAATACTTTTTTTTTTTTTAAATGCATTCCAAAGTGAAATCTAAAATTTCTACAGTAATAAAGACTTCAAGAATAAATAGAAAATTGAACAAATTTTCAAGGGTAAATAAGAAATTAACCCTAAATTCTACAACAACTGCAACTAATTCTCATCTCACGTCTTCCACAATATTTTACAAGAGATTGGAAAAAAAGCAAGAGGAAAACTAAATATAAAAATGTTCCCATTAACACTTAATAAATCTCGTTTATTTCTTATCACTGGCAAAAATAAAAAATGGATGTCACATCTTTCAAATCTATTGGGCCCACAAAGCATTTCTTTCTGGTCCGACATTTCAAGACAACCCAACTATACCAATATTTGCTATAACTCAACCATACTTTCCTTTTTTCTTCATCATTGGATTGAGGCCCATATAAAGGGGCCAGAGGAACGCAGAACGAGTGCAACTCCTGGGCTGGATTCAATTCTTTTGGGGCATGGTCCATGCAATGTTTTCTGAAACTTTTACAGAATATGTGCCAAAACACAGGATGACACTGATTTTGTTTTTCTTTTTTTCTAAGAACAATCCAAAAATATCAAACATATTATATATATATAATTGGTTTTTTTTTTCTTTTTGTTGGAGAAGGTGACCACACCAAATGAATGAATTTGATTGCATAAAGAGAACATGATATATCTAAATAAGAAAATTGAATGAATTTGATTGCATAAGTAATGCAAGACTAAATAAAAACAAAATGTCAAATGGTTTTTTAAAGACAAAATTCAATAAATCTGATTGCAAAAAATAAAAGTTGAATAAGAATCATGTTTAACACAGTTAACTAAAAGATTACATTTTGTATGTGAGATGCATTTATGCATGTTCAAAATGTAGTTCTAGATGCAATTTATTAAATAAAATCATAACGCGCGCCTTGCTGTACTTAAATAAAATGAGAGCTTAATTTTTTTTTAGGGCTGCTAATAATTAAATTATTTAAAACATTTTTTTCTGAGGGCAGCACATGCATGAGTTAGAGAGATTGAAAAGTTTGCAAGATCATTTTCATCTCCGGTCTGCCAACTATACAGAATAACACATCGTTTTATATTTTCATTCATATATACAAATATGAGTGAGGCTCATGATAAAAAAAAGGTTTGCTGATAGCTTAACTCGAAAATTTATTGGATTATATAGCTTCAAGAGACATATTGAAAAAACTTATCTACTTCACGAGTAATGTGTGTATATATAAAATTTTGAAATTTTCGAATTCATTTAATACAAAGTCAAGCTGTAAAAAAAATAATGGTTTATAAGTTATTTTAATGAATTCATTTTTTCATTATTTTTTTTACTGCTTGCTTTGTAGAAAATGAATTCGAAATTTTAAATTTTTTTGAGATAATTAATAAATTTAAGAGAAATTTAGATAAATACCCATCATAACTTCTAGATTTAGATATTTCCCCATCCAATATCCAAAATTAGTTATTTCCCATCAAAACTCAGTTAATTGATCAATATCCCATATACTTTAATTTAATCACTGGCAAATAAAGATTAATATTCGTAAAACATTAGCAGGACAGTTTTACCCTTCCTCTTTATCACATCCCTTAACAGAAGAATAAAACAAAAACATTAGAAACTGTGAGAACTTAAAACAAAAGCGGAGTTTCAATTTCACCTCCAAGTGTACGCAATATGTATCAACGCTAGGCTTAGGTTCTATAATGAAAGGAAGCTAGTCCCATGTAAAGAAGAGTGGAGAGTGTCATTAGGGATAAAATCATAGTTGAGCAACTTCTGTTAAAGGCTGACGCCAATAATCAATTTAATTCTCCGGTGTCTCTGTATGTCTGATACGTGAAATGAGGCAAATAATCATATCTATACTTTCCTCCCTTAATCCTCTTCCTCTTCTGGCCACTGCAAAATTTGATGAGTTAACTTTAATTCCTTCACACAATAATCAACAGTTGTAAATTGAGCTCAATAGATTGCTATTTGATTGTGCAGCCGTTGGACTTCATAACTATAACACAATTTATTAATTATAAAACAATTGAAAACAGATTAAAATATAACGGAGAGGTCAAATGCATAAAAAATAAACAAGTTTCGGAGTAGCTTCTAATAAGTAACACTAGTACCTGGACATAAACTCCAATGGCATCGAGGTATGCTCCAGAGCGTCCATGGAAACCTATGATTCTTCCATGAAAAGCAGAAAGTTCGAAAGGAGTCCCTTCTTCCGTGCCGTATGGTCCGTAAGTTTTCTCATTGGTTATCAGTTGTAGTGACCTCACAATAAATAAGTCACCGAAGTAGCCAACATAGCCTCTCACAGCCTTAATATACTCGTCATATTGAATATCGATCTACAAACCATAAAGAAAACTTAATACATACACAGTTTGTTGGTGGCTTTCAATTTTTTACAAACAGTTCGTTTGCTCTTTTGTATGTATGTGCAATACTAAAAAAAAATAATAATAAATAAATAAAGAATCTAGAAAATGTAAAATTGACCCAGGCGAAATTGATGTTTGGTGGAAGAATCTGGTACCTTAGTCAACGTTCCTGTTTCTCCGCCCCAGAGTGGTGTGCTTTCAGTAGTGTCATCATGGAATTTATAACGTACAGAAAGAGCGTCAATAGTATCACCATGCCGAATACGGACATTAATAATGCAAGAAACGGCAGACATCTGTTGCATATCTCTTGTTGAACCCCCGCTGCCACCGCAAAACACCGACCTACTTATTTGTATCTTGGCAATGCAAAATTATGTCATAATATCAATTTAAGCCAAACCTAAATATATATAATTTACAGAAAATGCCAGGAGGACAACAAAGAATAATTTGAAAAAAAAGTTTCATAGTAGTTTTGACAAACATATATAATAGTCTAGTTGTAAAAACCTGGACATAAACTCCAACGCGTTGAACATAATTATTTCCGGCGCATGCAAAGAAGCCAATAATTTGACCGTAAAGAGTAGTGTGTTCAAAGGGTTCCCCTTCTTCCTTTCCGTATGGTCCATAAACGTCCAAATTTGTTTCCAGTACCAGTGACATTAATAAATAAGGTGAAATGTCCATCCTGTAGCCTTTTATAAACTTCATGTACTCATTTGTTTTAAGATTTATCTACAAAACCATAAAACGAGTGAGAAAACTTTATGCACGAACATAATTTTTTGTTAGTATCTTCTCCTGTTAATAGGTAAGTTATGAATGATTAAACTTCTAAATTTTGCATTAGGAGATAAAATTTACAATGAACAACTAAATAGTTCATACAGGTATTTTTGTATATATACAAGGAAAAAAAAATACCTTTAACTTACATCATTATTTTATCTTATTATTTTTTTTCATTAAATGCTTTCCGAGAACAAATTGATCTGATATTCAAAGAAAAAGTGCTCCGCTATTTATAATTTTATTTTTTTATTAAAGGTTCCAGACTTCCAGTACACCCAGCATATGTAGAGAGACGGGGCACATCCCACCGCACTAAGTCCGCTGATTATTGCTCCAGTTATTTATATTAAAAGGTAATAAAAATAGAGCCCTTGTCTACATCAATTGCTTTAGCCAACTAAGTAGGCGTAGTTCACTCAACAATTTAGTTCATTCTTTTTCATTTCTTTTGTGTGCTAATAAGTAACTAATATAGATAATAATTTAATAACTTAATAATTTAATTAGAAAATAATACTTGATCCTGTTCAATTTTGCAATAAAAATACAGTTCATTACAAAAGCTTCGAAAGGCACATACCTCAGTCAGTTTTCCTCCATCTCCGCCCCATCGGTCAGTGCATTGCTTGATGCCATTACGTTCAAAATACACAATAAGACCATCAATCTTGTCACTATGGTAGATACTAATTTTAACAATGCGATTAATGCCCGTAGGATGCATATGTCTCACTATCCGACCGCGACCAAGGAATGGCCCCTCCTTTATTATAGTACCATTTGACTGGATACAAAAAATACAAATATATATATGTTATAAATTCTATGTTAGAATGATCTGTTAGTTATATATAGAAACCGAAACTTAAAAAAATAAATAGAAACAAAAGATTAAAAGATCTTGACGAAATGTAATAAAATAAAATAAAATAACTCAAGAAACAACATTTTCTCCTGTGCATCCGTAGGACGAGTTATATTATAGTTGTTACCATCGGTAGGTATAATTAATGCACTACAATAGGGCAGAATGTTTATGTTGGGCTGTGTTTCTATGGGTTGCCTTGATTAAGCTGGAACCACGACACAGCATATACATGCTGTGGGTAATTGCAAAGGCATACAATTTTAGTGTATAATTGTTAGATGTATGATTACCTTAATTTAAGTTGAACTTCAATGAATTATCTCAACGATATATTCATGTACTTTTTAATAAATTTTATCAATAAAAATGAGTTATATTTTATTTTGTACAGCTACTTCTTTTAGGCAACAAAGAAAAAAATATTTTCATACTAGGTAAATAAAAAAACCGCATTTATTTCAAAGGTCGCCCCTGTTTATTTCTGACGACAATTGGAGCCTCTTAAAAAAAACAATTTGAATCAATTGAAAATGGTTGTATTATTTTGAGCCATTGTAAATGGATGCATATGAAAAATTAACTGAAGACCAAATTTTGTATCTTTTAGAATTATGTTACTATTTTTTCAAATAAATATAAAACTATTGTCTTCCTATGATCTATACTGTTTAGATCACGGGAATTTTATACTGGCCTATCTAAAAAAATAGAAAAAATTCTAAAATTATTGAAATTTCTACCTATCGAAGGTCATGTTTAATGGTTTGGATCAATTGTTTGAATTTTTAAAATAAAAATATAGATTCTTAGTACGAATAGAACCCTAATATGTGCATAATCATAGCCTTACATTAATTTAAATAAAATTTTCAGAAAGGAAATAGAAAATAAATTCAGTGTAGTTAGTGAAAAACATTACAGTTGCCTACCTGCCGGATATAAACTCCAAGAGCGTTGATCTCAAAATCTTTTATATAGTATGCATGAAAGCCAATTATTTGACCGCCAGGAGGTGCAGGATATTCGAAAGATTCCCTAGTTTTCCTGCCGTAAGGTCCATAAACTTTCAAATTGGTTTTTAGTTCCAGTGACGTCACAATACAAAGGTCATCATCATCATAGTGGTCCACAGAGCCATTTACAGACGTAATGTACTCGTTTGTTTTAAGAATGACCTACAAAATAAAACAAAACGTAGCCATTTACAGAACTTCTTGTTAGTAGGTTTGAATGTTCCTTGGTAAGTTATGGGTGTGATTATTAAAACTGCTTAAATATATATAGGAGACAAATTTTACAAGGAACAACGACCAAGAAGTTCAAATTGGTATTTTTCTATAAACTATACATGTATGCTGTTCCAAGAAATTAATACTTTAAATTACACCATGAATTTATCCTATTACGTTTTTTTTCATATTAAATACTTCCGTTGTGACGTTCAAAACAATGAACGAATTTAGAGTTAGATTATGCAATTAATGAATTGTGTCATCTTTGCTCGACTTTTTTTTTTTTAACGAAAACATATTTACCTGGTATTCAAATAAAAGTGCTTGAGTAATATATATTAAGCAAAAAATAAACATTTAAGTTGATGGCCAATTTTGAAACAGAGAACGGTCCAAATATAATAAGGATTTTATATCACAAGTGTGCATGAGCAATTTATACTGGTAAAGTTTAATAATATTTGAAAGGCTGACAAGTGAGTATTGACATTGAAAAATCACTACTATCATGATATTGACGTTGCTGACTTTTCAGTATCTTGATATTTTGTAAAACGAAAAATACTAGAGTAACTTTCTGAAGTTTTTGATGTATGTATGTCGAGAAGTTTCTGAAACTAGAGTTCTCGAGTAGTATTGTTAGAGTGAAAATTTATAAGATATAGTAAATAAAAGATCTCGTTATGGGTCATGGGTTCGAAATTCAGATGGAGGAAATCATTTGTTACAAAGGTAATAAATAGTTAGGTGGCTTGACCTCCAACTTTACTCAAAAAAAAAAAAAAAATCTCGTTATGTCAAGAAACAATATAGGCATTGAATTAATTAAGGAATGTCCTCCCTGACAATTTTTATGAAGAATTGCTACAGCAACAAGTGCTGAGAACAATCTCCTAGTTTTTATTTATTAATTGTATTAAATTATAGAGCTCTCGATTAAAAACCTGATCTAAATAAAAATAAATTATTTTACCCAACTGATTAGATATATATAGTTCTTCCAACATTTTATTTTGTTGTTTTTTATTTATTTTTTTGGTAATAATTTATCTAGAAAGTAATTTAAGAATTTATGATTACAAAATTGTAATACTCTGTCGCGCTGAATGTATTTATTGATGAACTTAGAAACGTATAATATTGAACGTAATAAATAAAGTATAAGATACAAATAATATTAAACGTAATAAATAAATAATAATTTAACACTAGCCGTAATTAAATCTTTGATTCAAGCAACAAATCCTGTAACTATGTCCAAATAATTTATTAGAAGCTAATATGATCCGTGTATCAAAGATTCATACGCACATTTTTTTTATATTAATTTCACATAAAGTTAATAATTACGAGATCTAGAACTTATATATGTTGAGCTTTCTTAAAATCTGAACTTATAAGATGTTCCCTATATAGGTAGGAACCAAATAAACTCACCTAAACAAATTAAATAAGTCTAATATATATATATATATATATATATATATATATATATATATAAAGAAATATATATATAACGAGAGACAATAGATTTCGGACCTTGAAGTACACAGATGTCAATTAATCAAGAATGGAAACTTCATCATTTGATATAATATACGAATATATATATGGAAGGCACTTTTCAAAATGTTCAGTTTTCCATTTGAAATGAAGAATAAAAGCGTGCCACAAATTACTCCCTGATTTCTATTATTAATTTCCATAATTTCTCTGATTGAATTTGACCAATTGATTACACCATCAGAGGGACCATGTAAATTAAATTCCTTATAAATAAACCATACACATAATGCTGCCCATTATATTACCCTAGCGCCTCTATCTAATTTAAACAAAAAAAATAATAAAGATTGCGGCAGCAGCCCACCGCAGCTCCAGCAGTCACCGCAATCAGGTGCTTCAACCATCATGCGTTGCTCCACTGAACACGACCCGCAACTGCCACCCTATTCCTTATGAGTTCCGAGGTAACCCAAGACCGCTAATTAATTAGATTCAAATATTTAAATTATTGTAGTAATTCGATCATCACTAAAATAATGATCTTGATGAATAGTAATTAGATAATCATGAATAAATCATAGTTCTTTATATGTGTACAATTATTTTCTTTCTTTATTTTTCTATGCTATTCTTTTATTATTTTAAATCTTAGAATTAAGTTTTGACAGAAAAACAAAAACATATAAACTAGAGGAATTGTCTCCATAAATTATAATAGATTAAAGATAATATATATATTTCCTTCATTACAGAAATGCGTGATACACCGTGCAAATTATTTTGGATTTCCTTTAATTAACGCTACATTATTTTAATTGTAATAGATCAAAGACTCTGACATTTTATTTATTTAATTTTTATTAGTATCAGATACAATTATTATTATTTTTATTTCTCTTGCTGGATGATCAAAGTTTAGAAATGAATTTATTAAATGTTCCCTCAATTAATGTTTTTGGATTCTTATGAAATAAGTAAATAAGTTTCCGATTCTTATTAAACTTTATATTGAGTTGATTAATTAATTTATTTTTATTCTCAAAAAGATAAAATAATTAGTGAATGTCAAAATGATCCGGACATAAAAGTTCAAAGTTGTTTTGGTTGCTTTCTGTCTTTCTTATAATTATTTGTCTTGACATAATAGTAGTACTATAATATCGAAGGATTAAACTGGTTATAGTTTAGAAGAGAGGTCTAATAATTTGTGACTATAATGATAAGTAGTATTAAAGAACTTTAGAGAATACGAACCAGAAACGTCATCAAACGATATTAATTAGAAGTAGTATTTACGTGACTTAGGTTCGGATTCCAAAATACTAGAAGACAAGAAGATGGACTATAAATCTCTAACGGTGACAGGTGAACGGTGATAGGTGCGGGTTCCTAGACCTTATAAAACTATTTTATTTAATTGTCCTTTGTCATTTAATTATTTATTTTTATGGCATTAGTTGAATTTAAGCATGTTGTTTCGAACCGTTCGTATGATCAAGTAGAACATAATTAAACTGCATGAAATGATAGGATTCGTACTTTGACCAAATGACTTGCATGGATTGCATATGTTGGGCATGGCATGGATTTTTGTGATTGAATGAATGTACGCGAAATGAACGGATATTAGAACTGAACAGGGGCCAATATGCTTGCAGGCGGTCCTGTCGTGTATGTGATTATAGGCGAAAGCGGTCCTGTCACGTACGCGATTGCAGGCGGAAGCGGTCCTATCACCGCCAAGACCTAGCGGCATATGAATTCACCGTCTAGTGAGGCACACGAAATGGTTTAACGGAATTTTGAAAATAAAAGGAAAATCATAAGCAAAGATAGGATATGCATTGCATTAGAAGAAGCATACGCATTTTTATTTTATATGTACATATTTGTGAGAAAAAGGTAAAGGTTTTATAAGCTCTGGGCTGGAACTAAATTCCGTACTGAGAGAAGATTCGATCTCTCACCCGTTCCACTTTTACGTGGGTTCTAGGTAATGAAGAAAAAATATTCGAGTAAGGACAAGAATGAGTCTAAGCGGGAAGATATGAATATTGATAAACTGCCACATGTCATTTAATTTGTTTCTATAGTTTAATAATTGATACATTGAGTCGGCATGGCAGTGTTTGTGTTACTAGCCATATCGGCCGGGATCGTTTGTACAACTTTTTTTGTCTATGAAATAAATGTGGCTTTGTTTATATTGTTATTGATAATATTGTGATGTGCATACGCCTTACGTAGAAATACGTGGCGGGTTATCTCGGGGTGTGACAAAAATAAAGGCCGGCCTCTTGATCTTCATCGAATTTTTCAATTAAAAAAATGGCATCATTAATAAGAAAAATGGCTCGTACCTCAATTTTGTGTGTGGAATCAGTTCTGCCCCATAGGTCAGTGCATTGCGGGGTGCCATTACGTTCAAAATATATAGTAAGACCATAAATAGCAAAGTCCCAATAGTCGATACTAATTTTAACAATGCGAGTAACGCCTGTAGGATCCATTTTTTTCTCTTCCATTTTGTCACCCCAGAATCCACCTTTCTTTATTATAGAAACTGTTGACTGCATACAGAGAACACAAATACATGTAGTAAATAAAAGTTTAAAGGATCTTGATCTCATGTAATAAAATAAAATAAAAAATTATAGAAACAAAAGCATTGATCTGTCAACGAGTATGATACAGATCAAGTGGAAGTATTTTTATAACCGTACCGATCATGATAACAACAAAAAACTTTGTCCTTATCCGTACCTGATAAATTAATAAAAAATAATATTATCCTTATCTGTGTTTTGGAATACGGTATGAATTGGATAAAAATAATCTTATCTTACCCATCTATATGTGTGGGACGATATTGAGGATGTCTATAGTGCAGTAAATTGATTTTGGCTATAGTACAGCAAAATCAAAATAAATCACAGTCGTTAATTTTATCTATTGAATGGTTCGGATTAGATGGTCTATTTAACTCTCATGATCTTATCTGACGTAAAATTAAATAGAAGAGCTTTTCGGAAGGGTAAAATAGTCAGTGTATTTCTTATTTTCTCACCTTCCGTCTACGTCTACTGCTCTGCTTCGCTTCGCCTCCTCCTTCACCATTGTCGAGCACCAAAGAGGACCACACGACGCATTTCTCCCTCTCCTGAACACCCAAAAGCGATTTCCTCCCCAAGCCCACTGTATACGGGGTTTCTTCCCACTCCCAGAAAGCCTCCAACGCAATTGGAAACTTTTTTTGAAGGTTGAACGCAATTGGAAACTTTTTTTAAAGGTTGAACGCGATTGGAAACTTGGGACAAAACTTTATTTGACGTAATCTATCCCCGACTTCTAAATTCCTAAATCTTGTTTTTAAATGAAGAAGCGCAAAGTATGTGATACTATTACCTATTTGAGAATCAATTCTCTCAAGCCCGTCAATCTATTTGAGAACAATACCACGAGCACCAAGCAGCGGAGGAGGCAATGCGTTCAAGCCTGTTGCGACTTCTCTGCTCTCTTCTCCGTTCAAATGGATCAGCCGCGATTTCTCCTCTCTTCTCCGTACAAAAGGATCATTTGTGATATTTAAGGATGAAAGGAAGAGATCAGCCGCGATTAGCAAAATTTGAGGGATAGGAGGAAGACATCTCGAAAAGAAGTGGTGATCACATACCTTTTTTTCTTGATTAGCAGGAAGCACTACTACAGAATATCATGATTGTACACGGATAAATCACCCAGAGCTACACGGATTTCCAATAGTGTAGGATGTTAGGGTGTAGGAAAGGGCCATCTTTTGCAAACGGATATTTATCCGTGTGCAATTATCACAAAACCGACACGGATAAACTATAATAACCGTGTACAAATCTAACTCGAGCTACACGGACTTTTACTTAATAAACCGTGTAGGAATATTCATTCCTATACGGATTTCTAAATAAAAAACCGTGCAGGAATCAACATTCCTACACGGTGTTTTCATTATAAATCCGTGTAGCTCCAGTAGGATTTGTACACGGCCGTTCTAGTTTATCCGTGTACAAATCCGACTGGAGCTAAACGGATTTTTAATTAACAAACCGTGTAGGTATATCTATTCCTATACAGATTTCTAAATAAGAAAACCGTGAAGGAATCAACATTCCTACACGGTTTTCTAATTAGAAATCCGTGTAGCTCCAGTTAGATTTGTACACGGCTATTATGTTTTATCCGTGTACAAATTCAAAGGATTTTTATTAACAAACCGTGTAGGAATGTACGTTTATTTATTTAAAAATTTCTTCGGGGAGACCTACACGGATTTCTAATTAAAAATCCGTGTAGGATTTTATTATTATTATTTTTTTAATTTTATTGGTTTTTGGCTAGCCTCCACTTTTGCTAGCCATTAAAATATGCAGACTTTTCTTAAAAAAAAAAAACAGATTCCGAAAATGTAATTAATAAATTGCACTAATTAATTTATACAAATCCATATTGTTCATTACAAAATTCTGCCTGAAAAAACCTTGCCCACATATCTCTAACTTCATCGATTTCCTCCTTGGAGTAAGGGTCCTTTGCCATCGAAACTACAATTATAAATTGGTGATTAATTAGTAACTAGAAAATGTAGATGCAAGATTTATTATTGATATTAAAATATGAAAAATTAATATGAATTACATACATCTTTTGGAAATGTGAACTGTATTCTTTCGATCCAGTTTAACATGCAAAGCATCGTGTAATAACCGCACTCCCATGAGTCCTGCTGTCGCGGGCACTGAAAATTTACATTGATCGGCCTATATATGTTAGAATGACAATAATTTTCTGAACATGACATAAAATAAAATAATTATAGAGGACTCACCGTTAACCCCCCGCAAGTCATCTTATTCTTTTCCTTTGGATCTTTGCTTTATTGTCCCTCCTCTTTAACATATTGGTTAAAAGCCCTTATAAAATTAAGTGATTGTAATTAGCAATTTTGATACACAATTTAATTAGAATTGAAAAAAAATCAAAATGGGAAAATTATTCCTTACTGTCTAATAAGTTTGACGACTTTTTTGGCCGTTTGTAGTGGGATTTTTTCTTCGGTCCTTGCAGAATCCATGCAATAGCACCTATTTGAAGTCGGGACGATGATGAGCAAACACCAGTGTTTGCTGTGGCATGAGAAATATAAACACAATTATAATCACATTTAATTCATTTTTGTAATTATTTAAATTAAAATATAAATAATAAATAATTTGAAAATTGAAGGTCATAATTAATTAACCTCTGGTGGTATGGCACGAGAATGAATTTCTTTCGATCCTCGAAGCAACGGTGCATTGCTCAGCGCAGGTAGTCGACGGTATCCTTGGGATATAATTCCACCATCGTGGCATTGAGTTTGCTGGGATCCAAAAATATACTCCAGTTCTTCTTTTGTTCAAGCGGCCACGATTCAACACTTCGGTTCAGCTTCCTGAAAAATCATCATATTAAATTAGAACATATATTTCAGTGCTACACATCTGATATAAATAAATTTTGTTCACTTACATGGCGAAAATGGCGATGTGAGACACATCGAGCCATTTATCGCTACTCGAGGCATGAAAAATATCCAGAAAGTCCTTGAAAGATATCGCCACAGTAGATGAATCGTGCAGAAACATCTCCGGTGGGACGATGATCATGATTTCTCAGCTTGTGTCGGGTGCCGTGATCAATCTGTCATGGAGGCGCCGACAATCCCTGGGCAAAAGACTGTATTCTTCTGCGGTGATCAGAGAGCGGTGTGATGATCCTGGCGCATCAGTCGCGACGCCCATCTCTCTAATCTCCGTGTGTACCGGTGACATATGACTGTCCTCATCAGCCTGTATAAAATTTTAAATCAATTTCAGCATTTCAAAAGAGCGGATTTGAATGTAACAAAAGATATTGATTGTTTAAATATTACCTGATTCAAAATGATCTGATTCTTGGGCCATGGGATAGTGGCCATCCGGACATCATCCAAGAGTGTACATCTGCTCGTTCGGAACAGGAAGAGGTATGTGCGTCCATTCCTTCATGACCACCTCGACACGCACCAAAGTATTATCGGGACCGAGCTGATCAAGGTCCACATCTGTCGGTCTTGGCTCTACGACGCCCTTAGCAACAGTAACGAGCACAGCACTGACCCAAATAACCAGCTCGCATTTCTTAGCGCTCTGCAATTATCATGTAGTCATTTTAAGAAGAAATGTTACCTAACAACAAATAAAAAAGTAGCAATTAATTAATTGTGATTATGAACTAGTATTACATTTAGATTATCGAACGCGTCGCCCCAGGTCCCAGAAGCTTGACTGCTGCGCCGAAATCCCGGCGAAATGGGAGGTGGGTGCTCGTATTGCTGCCTAAACTGAGCGGATAAGCGTTCGAAGATTCTTGATTCCATCTCCACCATCTCTGCGGCATGGTCCTGTTTCATTTGCTGACAGAGCCGCTCCATCTTGGCATCCTGCTTTTCACGCTTTCTTCGAGATTTGGATGCACCGAAGACATCCTTGAAGCCCACGTGGACCCCCACACCCCTAACCCGACCCGGGTGCTCCGGATTGTCAAGCGTTTGAGACAATTCGTCATGCTGCCTCGAGACTGTACGGGCACCCAAATTTACCTCCTCCTCCACCTCCAACTGTTTAAAAAATTGAATAAAACACAAGACTAATTAAATGGAGGCAGTTATAATTTTGTTTGAATGACGCAAGTTATAACAAGAATTAAGTACCATTTTCTGAGCCAAGGGCCGCAATTCTTCAGGCAGTCGAATCCTTCCGTCGGCTGTTATCTCAGATCTTGCCATGAACCAACAGCTCCCCCTAGGGTTGGTTATCTTTACAACCGGTGAGTCGGAATCTATGTTTGACTCCAGTATCTTCTTAAATTCGGACGACTTACCCTCGTACCCGCCTGACCCTAAATGGTGCGGGTACTTATTCTTGGCAACAGTACTCCTGCCCCTTTCACTTGCAGCCTTCATTAATCAAAGCCAATCAATTAGTGTAAGGCAGAAAAATGATCAATCCACAAAAAACATAGTTACAATTTTATAAATTTAGTTACCTGGAACTCGGGAGTTTGCTTCATCGCTACGAAGTCATCCCAGATCTCCTGGGTCAACCCTTCAAAGTGTCCGACCGGATTCTTCCCTTTGTTCATCCATTCGGTCACGAGTGTGCTCTTGTATTGCTTCCACCCATCGTTCATTTTCTTTAGAGTGTTCTTTTTGCCGGTATCATCTGTGATGTTCCATTATGCCTGATTGACACAAAACAAATGTCATTTCAGTTCATGCATGTACAGGAATCAAAAGAAATACTGAAATGGTGACATTACCTTCACCATCTCCCACCATTCTTGTTTTGTCTCCTTGCTGAAGGCCCTCCAAGAGGCTGCACGGATATCGGCTTTCCTCTTCGCGAAAAGGCTGCACCAATTTGAGTAATGCGCCCTGTTTTCCCCCGTCGGACACCCGTCCTTCTTGAACTCGAATTTAAATAGCTTTTTTTCTGTGATGGTTTTGCACGTCGTCGGACCTCTCGTCCTTCTTTGTGATTCCGACTGGACTACACCTTGCTCTTCTTCGTCTTGGGGGTTCACGTAATGATCACCCGAATGTGACATGATTCTACAAAGAATAATAGCAAAGAAGGCCGACGAGCACCAGGGAGAACTCGACAAAACAATCAACAATTAACGACGACCAAATTAAATCAGAAATGCCCAAATAAGGAGGAAATAGAGAGAGAATAGAGATTGTTTTTATTACCAAGAGAGGCAGTCGAGGGAGGCGGCGTAGAGGGAGAGGCGGCGCAGAGGAAAGTTGGGGGAAGAGCAGCGGCGGATCACTCCAGGTTTTTCAAAATCAGAGAAGTTGAAGGAAGCTAGAGTCGGATACTTAGAAATATTTACCAAAATTATAGTATAGCAAGATGGGAACTTTTCACACGGATATCTAATTAAATGTCCGTGTACAAAAGGTATCATACACGGATAATTAATTACAAATCCGTGTAGTAAAGGTAAGAGTGACACGGATTTTTAATTAAATATCCGTGTAGGATACCCTTTCCACACGGATATCTAATTAAATGTCCGTGTACAAAGGTTATCATACACGGATATTTAATTAACAATCCGTGTAGGAAAGGTAAGAGTGACACAGATTTTTAATTAAATATCCGTGTAGGATACCCTTTGCACACAAATATCTAATTAAATGTCCGTGTACAAAGGTTATCATACACGGATATTTAATTAACAATCCGTGTAGGAAAGGTAAGAGTGACACGGATTTTTAATTAAATATCCGTGTAGGATACCCTTTGCACACGAATATCTAATAAAATGTAAGGTTATCATACACGGGTTATTAATTAAAAATCCGTGTAGGAAATGTAAGAGTGACACGGATTTTTAATTAAATATCCGTGTAGGATACCCTTTGCACACGGACATTATATAATATATCCGTGTAACTCTAAAAATTTTCATCCACGGATTTTTATTTAAATATCCGTCGGCGAAGACGAAATTTTTAACGGGAGATGCGCGCCAGCTAATTTCATTAATTCATCACTGTGAATTACAAAATAAAATACAGAAAAACGAAGAGTCGCCTTAAACAATTAAGAGCATCTCCATCATGCAAAAAGTTTAAAAATTGTAATTTTGCCACGTCACTGAATTTAGCAATTAGATATTCATAATTTCTAAATCACTCCATTCATAATTGCAAATCGTCCAATTTGAGCGGGTCTACCACCTTGGAATTAATTGCATTGAAGAAAAAACAAAGCTTCGTAAAGGTCTGCCGAACGGCCTTTGGTAAAATTCCCCGAATTGCGACAGGAATCATCTGTGTCATTAAAACATGACAGTCATGGGATTTCATACCCTTCAATTTCATGTCCTTCATGGACACCAGCTTCTTAATATTCGAAGAATACCCTGACGGGACTTTAATACTGTGAAGGCATTCACAAAAGCTTCTTTTCTCCTCCTTCGACATGGTGCACATTGCAGGGGGTAGGTATGCGCGCTTCCCTTTATGTTGGGGTGCAAGCTTTTGTCGTATTCCCATTTCCACCATGTCTTTTCGAGCGTTAATACCGTCTTTAGTCTGGCGAGGAATGTTCAATAAGGTGCCGATTAAACTGTCGCATGCATTTTTTTCAACATGCATGACATCTAGGCAGTGCCGCACCTCCAAATATTCCCAGTACGGTAGCTCCCAAAATATGGACTTCTTTTTCCAAATAATTTTAGGCAGTGCTTTGGCGCATTTTCCGAAAACAACATCAAGGTTTTTAACCCGCTTGAAGGCACCCTTCCCATCCAATGGACGACGTGCCACTCCGAGCTCATTTTTCCCATTTAATGTCTTCTTTCTCCTGCGGTATGGGTGATTAACGGGGAGAAACCTGCGATGCCCCATAAAAACATTCTTCTTACAATATTTCAACCTCAGCACCTGCGTGTCATCTTCACAGATAGGGCACGCTTTTGCTCCTTTCGTACTGTTACCCGACAATTTCCCGTATGCGGGAAAATCATTCACTGTGCAAAATACCATGGCCCGCAATTTAAACACCTCTTTGCCGTACGCATCCTATACCCAGACACCAGTCTTCCATAATTTTTGGAGGTCCTCAATTAATGGTGCGAGATATACATCTATGTCATTTCCGGGTTGTCTGGGTCCTTGGATCAGTAATGACATCATTATATACTTGCGTTTCATACACAACCAAGGAGGAAGATTGTAGATAGATAAAAGAGCTGGCCAAGTACTGTGCTGACTGCTCATACTTCCGAAAGGACTCATTCCATCTGTGCTTACCACAATCCTAAGGTTTCTCGGGTCGGAACCAAATTCTTTGAATTGTCTATCAATATTTCTCCATTGAGGAGAATCAGCCGGGTCTCTTAGTTTTCCGTCCTTTTTCCGCTCTTCTTCATGCCAGCGCAATAATTTAGCATCTTTAGAATTTGCAAATAACCGTTTAAACCTCGGTATTATCGATAGATACCACAGCACCTTGGCCGGAGGCGGGTCCTTTTTTTCTTCATCGTTACAATCGTCAGTTTCGTTGCCCTTAAGCTTATAGCGTGAAACGCCGCATCTAGTACATATATGCATGGACTCGTACTCTTTACGGTACAATACACAGTCATTAGGACATGCATGTATTCTTTCAATCTTCAATCCCACTGGACATATCAACTTCTTTGCCTGATATATTGTACACGGTAACTCGTTGTTATTCGGGAGCATTTCTCGTAAAAGTCGTAGTAAGGACGTGAAACTCTTATCGCTCCAACCACTGTCTCGCTTTTAAGTTCAATAATTTCAACACAGCTGACAGTTTGGTAAATGTGATACACCCAGGATACAACGGCTTTTTGGATTCATCCGACAAATACTGAAATTTATCATAATTTTCACCACCAATTTCACATTCCACGTCACGTAACATGTCCTCTAGATTTTCAGTAAACTCGTGTTCTACATTTTCATCAATACTCGTTGCCATCTCATCATCGTCGCAGCTATCGACTTCAACACTATTCAATTTTTCGAAATTCTTATAATCATCGTTGCAATCAAATTCAAAATTATCGAAATTTGATCACTCTCATTTTTTTCATCAAAAAAATTTACCGGTACCACTACTATCTCTAATTTTCTCACCATGCATGAACCAACATGTATATCTCTCCTTAAATCCCCGACAAATTAAATGAGTTCTAATTTCTTCCAATTCCTCAAATCCTATACAATTTTTACAATCCCTACAAGGACACAAAATGTTGGCCTCCTTTTGCAAAACTCACGTAACTCTCAAAGCAAACTGTAGAAACTCTTCAACCCGCACCAAATATTCTTCCTTTGTCACGCCACATTTCATACATCCAACTTCGATCCATCTCGTAAATTAAATTCCAAAAAATGATCACAATTAATCATGCGTGGTGGATGGTCGACATATGTATAACCTACAGAATTCTTGGCTTACAAAGGGCCGGTTTACAATCCTAACCCACTCCTTGAATATTGTGCCTCATATGTGAACACATGTTAGCGTGATTTAATTAGTATTTGAGAAAAATTCGACAGCATTTCCCCTTAACTCTCCAAGTACGTGTACATACCACATACTCGTAGGAGCAATAAGGAGAAATACTGTCGAATTTTTCTCAAATACTAATTAAACCCGCTAACATGTGTTCACATCCTAAACGAGACACAATATTCAAAGAGCAGTCCCAAACCGGGGACTATCCAAAATTAATCTCTATTGTATTAATTTTGAATGGGTATGGACCTACAAGCATATTAATAGGTCGGTTATTGGACAGCAATACACTAATTATTTTACAACCATGCATGCATTAATCAAACCCTAAACCGTAAATAAGCAATAAAAACTAATTAACAGAAAATTATTGAAATAAAAGAGAAGTATTACTAACCTTAACAAGGAAAAGAGGAGCAAATCACAACTAAAAATCAGCAAATCTCAGCTGCCTGCTGCGCAAAAATCAGATTCCAGCCAATCCAGAGGAGAGAGAGTGATCAAAACGGCGCTGGAAGAATACCTTTAAGTGAGCTGAACCCTAGATGACCTTTTCTACACGGATAATTAGAGATAAATCCGTTTAGCTCTCCCAACATATCTACACGGCTATTTAAATAAAAAACCGTGTGACAATCACCATTCCTACACGGATATTTAATTAAATATCCGTGTAGCTCTATAATATTCATACACGGTTATTTAATTATATATCCGTGTAAGAAGATAAATAGCTACACGGATATTTAATTTATTATTCGTGTAGGATTAACTTTTCTACACGGATTTCTTCTCAAAATCCGTTACGAATCTGAAGGGTTTAGGGTTTAGTTAGGGTTGTCCAAACGTCGCGCGGGAGTTCAAACGCTCTTCTCCCTTAATTCTATTTAATCACCGCTGATTTTAGTGAAAAATCGCACGCACAGAATTTTCCTAGCTCCTAGCGTTAACCAGAATTTTACAAATAAAAAAAAAAAAACCAAATGGAGAGTCCTCCTAGAGTTAACCAGAATTTGCCCACAGTGCAAAATCCTCCATCTGAAAATCCTACTCCATCTGAAAATTCCGCAGAAAATCCTACGGCCGAAGACCCCCAAGATGATCCCAACTGGGCTCCCATAATTCCTCCACCGCTTCCTATTCCCGCTGGTTACCCTCCTCTCGTTGGTCCATCTGAAACCTTCTAGTTCTCTGATCCACATCCAGACATAGTTGAGTGGAGTGATTTAGCCCCGCCCCCCGTAATTGAATTAACATCATCCCCCGATGAATCTGATCACTACCAGTTCTCTTGATGATGAGCGTTACGGTCCAGAAGGTCCTATGGATGATGATGATGTTTGGTTATCTTTGAGAAGAAGCAAGAGAATTTGGGACAATGTAAACAAGGATGGAGACAAGAGAATCAACTACTTCCCTAAGAAAAAAAGGCGCGGCAATTAGTTGGTAATGTTTTGTATTTTGTTAGTTTTATATTTTGTATTTTCATTTTAGTTATATATCTAGATAGTTTTTTTTTCTGTGATATCTAGCTAGTTTTTTTATTTTATTTCTGTGATGTATGGTGTATGTTATTTTAATGTTTTCTATTTCTGTGATGTATGGTTTTATATTTAAATTTCTGTTTATATTTATATTTTTGAATAATCTAACTAGCTAATGTTATCTTTAAATATAAAAATAATAACAAAATATGAAATTGAAAAAAATAATTTGAAATTTTTGAACCACACAGATATTAACGTTCAAATCATATTTAATATAATAAAATATCAACATATATATTCAGAGAAGTTAGGGTACTTTGATAAATTTTTGGACATATGGAAGAATTTAAAAATCAGACGAGATAGAACTGAACTGGGGGGACTTAGAAAATTTTTTAAGACATAATCTCGTTTTGAACTGCTACAAGGATTCCTACACGGATTTTTATTACAAATTCGTGTGCAATAGATACCTACACGGATATTTAAATACATATCCGTGTAGGTATCCTCTTTTCCTACACGGATTTTTATTAAAAATCCGTGTGAATAGGTATCCTACACGGATATTTAAGTACATATCCGTGTAGCTCTCCTTTTTTATTAAATATCAGTGAGGAATACTTTTTCAACACGGATATTTACGTAACTATTCGTGTAGGAAAAGATGATATTTATTTCAAAGCATGCATGCGCGCTCCATTTATTTCATGTATTCATCACTGTGAATTAGAAATATTAAATATTAATAGATTTAAAATAAACACAGAAAAACGAAGAGTCGCCTTAAATCCTATATATCCTCCGAATCGGTTCCTCTCTTAAATTAACCTATCTTTCTCTAAGTGAAAAAATGTCGTCTATCACAGAAGAACAACCTATTGAGGCGCCACCACCACCTGTTCTCGCACTACCACCAATTCCAGAGGATTTCATGCCAGTGCCTTGGATCCCACCCGGGTACGAACGACCACCACCAGGTTATCCCAGAAGTTGGCCATGGCTACCATGGCCGACACGCCCACGTCGCAGCCCCAGGGGCCATCCGCCACCGAAGCCCTACATTCGTCGGACAAAGAAGAAAAAATCTGTTGTTTAGAGTTTCTTTTTTTTTTTAGTTTTATTATATCAAATTTTTGGAAACTTTTGTAATATTTACCAGTAGTAATATATGAAAGTTTACTTGTTTACATTTTTGTTCTTTTGTATTTATTTTTTGTATTAGTTGCACAATTTTTAATTTGTTAATATTTAATATTTCTAACACAGTGATGAATATTTTTATTTGTAAAATAGTGTACAAGAATGAATACATAAATTATAAAGAACTTAATATTTACAAAGTTCATATCTAAATGAATACATTTCTTAATTTATAAGAATGAATATTTAAAGAGCTTCACAGCAATGAAAACATCCATAAGTTCATTATATTTAAATAATCAAAATGTGAAACTTAAAAAAATAAAAAAAAGGGAATCCTACACGGATATTTAACTACATATCCGTGTAGAAATATAAATAATATAATAAAATATTTATATTAATATCATATTTAATAAAATTTCACATCAGTGGGCTATCCTACACGGATATTTAACTTAATATCCGTGTAGGATGATAGATAGCTACACGGATTTATGCACAAAATCCTTTATGAATCTGAAGGGTTTAGGGTTTACTTAGGGTAGTCCAAACGTCGCGCGGGAGTTTAATCTATATTTTGTATAATTTATTGCTTTCCATTAAAAAAGAACTTATCAAACTATTCATAATTCCTAAAAGGAATTCGTCAAAATATGACATAAAATGCAAAATGTAAAATGTAAAATTAATGCTCTCCATAAAAAATCACAACAAACCATTCCGACACGGATATTTAATTAAATATCCGTGTAGGATTGTTCTTTTTTTTTTTTTTTAGGTAGCCTCTATTTGGTTGATTTGGTTGATTTGCAATTTTGCAGGTCCTATTGTAGCAGTGTGCGGTTGCACCTGTGGGTTTAGAATTTCAGCTGAATTTTTCCTCCCTTAATTTTACTCTGAGATGGAGGATTCAGTGTCATTTCCTCCACCTCCAATAGGGAGGAAAGACTTTGAATCCTCCATCTCACAGTAAAATCAATGGAGGAGAAACTTTGAATCCTATATCTCCTTAATCCGTGTAGAGAGAGTGATCTTTCCTAAACTCTTATGTGCCTCGTAGAGATCTAGAGAGTGATCAAAACGGCGTATTTGGAAGAGAAGCTTTTTATTTCAAATTTGAAACCCTAGATGACCTTTCTACACGGCTATTTAGATATTAAACCGTGTAACTCTATCAACATATATACACAGCTATTTAAATAAAAATACGTGTACAAATAACTCTCCTAACACGGATATTTAAATAAATATCCGTGTAGCTCTCATACAATTCCTACACGGATATTTAAGTAACTATCCGTGTAGGAAATGTAAATTTCAAACTGCTTTTTTGAAACACTGTTTTTTAATGAAATATCCGTGTGAGATTCTTAGAGATATCATTGATCATTGGAAAAATCCTATTTGGTATACGGTTTTACATAAAACTGAGAAAATCCGTGTACAACCACAGTGTAGGAAGCGCCATTCTGTAGTAGTGAAGAAATAACGGAGACTGAGAAAAAGAAAAAAAAAAGGACAGTTTTACCCTAAACCACTTAAAATCAAAAACAGAGAGATTAAAGGTCGGATTTAATTAAAATCAATTACTGCACTATAGTCAAAATAATTATGCTGTACTATAGAGAAACCCCGAGTATTATGGTACTTACCATCGATCTTTGTTGGTATAATTGATGCTCTACGGTAGGAAAGATTGTTTATGTTGGACTTTGTTTCTATGGATTGAGTTCAATAATCTAGAGGCACAACACATAGTATATATATCAGGGGGATGGTTCACTTTTCATAGTAAACCCTACTAAACTTTAAATTTGCATGCGCTGCAAGGTTGATTGCAAAAGTTAGTAACCTTACTTAGATGCGCAATCACATTATTTTTCATGTTTCCATTAATTTGTTGTACATTTAACCATAATTTAAGGTGAACCTCAATGAATTCTCTCGGCGATATAATCTTGTGCGTTTTTGAATTTTTCACTGGCCTAAATTACTTATTTAAGAAAATACATACTTAAATAAAAAAAATCCCATTCATTTTAAAGGTCACTCATGTTTATTTCAGGCGACACTTGTCAGCGCCTCTTTAAAATCAATTTGAATCCACTGAAATTAATTATCCTTTTATTCTCAGTCGTTGGATCAAAATTGACGGTCCACCAACATTATAAGAAAACCATTAATTATCCGTGGACACAGATATCAACCAATCATAGACACGAAAATTAAGAGCCTGTTTGGCTGTAGTCCGGAAACGAAAATGGACACAGAAACAGGTAAATAGTAAACAGCGGGTTACTGTTCACTTATATGGTCATTCAACTTTTTTGGTTCATACATTGAGAAATCATGTTAATTTTTTAAAAAAATTATAATATGATCTAAATTCTTTATATAGTGCGTGTATCAAATTTATTGTATTTGAGAGATAATTAGCCTTCCATCAAATAATTTTAAAATATTTATACATTGTGGCAAAAGAAAAGACAGCCAAAAGAATTTCTAATCTACAAAGCGGAGACTAGTCAAATACCATCAAGAAGTGAATTTTGGACCATACCAAGCGGGGAAGCTATTTACAAGAACGATCTAAAGCGTCTAGCCTTCGAAACAGAGTTTTAATAATCTTATGGTGAATGACCATTTTCATGAATCAATTCTGATAAACACTCTAAATAATTGAGAATACATCACTACTACAACTACAGAATGGCGCTTCCTACACTGTGGTTGTACACGGATTTTCTCAGTTTTATGTAAAACCGAGTACCAAATAAGATTTTTCCAATGATCAATGATATCTCTAAGAATCCCACACGGATATTTCATTAAAAAACAGTGTTTCAAAAAAGCCGTTTGAAATTTACATTTCCTACACGGATAGTTACTTAAATATCCGTGTAGGAATTATATGAGAGCTACACGGATATTTATTTAAATATCCGTGTTAGGAGAGTTATTTGTACACGTATTTTTATTTAAATAGCTGTGTATATATGTAGATAGAGTTACACGGTTTAATATCTAAATAGCCGTGTAGAAAGGTCATCTAGGGTTTCAGCTGAAATAAAAAGCTTCTCTTCCAGCGCCATTTTGATCACTCTCTAGATCTCTACGAGGCACATAAGAGTAAATGACACTGAATCCTCCATCTCAGAGTAAAATTAACGGAGGAAAAATTCAGCTGAAATTTTAAACCCACAGGTGCAACCGCACACTGCTACAATAGGACCTGCAAAATTGCAAATCAACCAAATCAACCAATTAAATAGAGGCTGCCTAAAAAAAAAAAAAAAGAACAATCCTACACGGATATTTAATTAAATATCCGTGTCGGAATGGTTTGTTGTGATTTTTTATGGAGAGCATTAATATTACATTTTGCATTTTATGTCATATTTTGACGAATTCCTTTTAGGAATTATGAATAGTTTGATAAGTTCGTTTTTTATGGAAAGCAATAAATTATACAAAATATAGATTAAACTCCCGCGCGACGTTTGGACTACCCTAAGTAAACCCTAAACCCTTCAGATTCATAAAGGATTTTGTGCAGAAATCCGTGTAGCTATCTATCATCCTACACGGATATTCAGTTAAATATCCGTGTAGGATAGCCCACCGATGTGAAATTTTATTAAATATGATATTAATATAAATATTTTATTATATTATTCATATTTCTACACGGATATGTAGTTAAATATCCGTGTAGGATTCCCTTTTTTTATTTTTTTAAGTTTCACATTTTGATTATTTAAATATAAAAATGAACTTATCGATGTTTTCATTCTTTGTGAAGCTCTTTAAATATTCATTCTTATAAATTAAGAAATGTATTCATTTAGATATGAACTTTGTAAATATTAAGTTCTTTATAATTTATGTATTCATTCTTGTACACTATTTTACAAATAAAAATATTCATCACTGTGTTAGAAATATTAAATATTAACAAATTAAAAATTGTGCAACTAATACAAAAAATAAATACAAAAGAACAAAAATGTAAACAAGTAAACTTTCATATATTACTACTGGTAAATATTGCAAAAGTTTCCAAAACTTTGATATAATAAAACAAAAAAAAAAAAAAAAAAACTCTAAACAACAGATTTTTTCTTCTTTGTCCGACGAATGTAGGGCTTCGGTGGCGGATGGCCCCTGGGGCTGCGTCGTGGGCGTGTCGGCCATGGTGGCCATGGCCAACTTCTGGGATAACCTGGTGGTGGTCGTTCGTACCCGGGTGGGATCCGGCATGAAATCCTCTGGAATTGGTGGTAGTGCGAGAACAGGTGGTGGTGGCGCCTCAATAGGTTGTTCTTCTGTGATACACGACATTTTTTCACTTAGAGAAAGATAGGTTTAAGAGAGGAACCAATTCGGAGGATATATAGGATTTAAGGCGACTCTTCGTTTTCTGTGTTTATTTTAAATCTATTAATATTTAATATTTCTAATTCACAGTGATGAATACATGAAATAAATGGAGAGCGCATGCATGCTTTGAAATAAATATCATCTTTTCCTACACGGATAGTTACGTAAATATCCGTGTTAAAAAGTATTCCTCACGGATATTTAATAAAAAAAGAGGAGAGCTACATGGATATGTACTTAAATATCCGTGTAGGATACCTATTGCACACGGATTTTTAATAAAAATCCGTGTAGGAAAAGAGGATACCTACACGGATATGTATTTAAATATCCGTGTAGGTATCTATTGCACACGAATTTGTAATAAAAATCCGTGTAGGAATCCTTGTAGCAGTTCAAAACCAGATTATGTCTTCAAAAATTTTCTAAGTCCCCCAGTTCACTTCTTTCTCGTCTGATTTTTAAATTCTTCCATATGTCCGAAAATTTATCAAAGTACCCTAACTTCTCTGAATATATATGTTGATATTTTATTATATTAAATATGATTTGAACGTTAATATCTGTGTGGTTCAAAAATTTCAAATTATTTTTTTCAATTTCATATTTTGTTATTATTTTTATATTTAAAGATAACATTAGCTAGTTAGATTAATTATTCAAAAATATAAATATAAAAAGAAATTTAAATATAAAACCATACATCACAGAAATAGAAAACATTAAAATAACATACACCATACATCACAGACGAAATAAAATAAAAAAACTAGCTAGATATCCCAGAAAAAAAAAACTATCTAGATATATAACTAAAATGAAAATACAAAATATAAAACTAACAAAATACAAAACATTTCCAACTAATTGCCGCGCCTTTTTTTCTTAGGGAAGTAGTTGATTCTCTTGCCTCCATCCTTGTTTACATTGTCCCAAATTCTCTTGCTTCTTCTCAAAGATAACCAGACATCCTCATCATCCATAGGACCTTCTGGACCGTAACGCTCATCATCAGAGAACTGGTAGTGATCAGATTCATCGAGGGACGATGTTAATTCAATCACGGGGGGCGGGGCTAAATGACTCCACTCAACTATGTCTGGATGTGGATCAGAGAACTGGAAGGTTTCAAATGGACCAACGAGAGGAGGGTAACCAGCGGGAATAGGAAGCGGTGGAGGAATTATGGGAGCCCAGTTGGGATCATCTTGGGGGTCTTCGAACGTAGGATTTTCTGCGGGATTTTCAGATGGAGCAGGATTTTCAGATGGAGGATTTTGCACTGTGGGCGGACTGCGGTTAACGCTAGGAGGACTCTCCATTTGGTTTTTTTTCTGATTTGTAAAATTCTGGTTAACGCTAGGAGGCAAATTCTGTGCAGTGCGATTTTTCACTAAAATCAACGGTGATTAAATAGAATTAAGGGAGAAGAGCGTTTGAACTCCCACGCGATGTTTGGACAACCCTAACTAAACCCTAAACCCTTCAGATTCGTAACGGATTTTGAGAAGAAATCCGTGTAGAAAAGTTAATCCTACACGGATAATAAATTAAATATCCGTGTAGCTATTTATCTTCTTACACGGATATATAATTAAATAATCGTGTATGAATATTATAGAGCTACACGGATATTTAATTAAATATCCGTGTAGGAATGGTGATTGTCACACGGTTTTTTATTTAAATAGCCGTGTAGAAATGTCGGGAGAGCTACACGGATTTATCTCTTATTATCCGTGTAGAAAAGGTCATCTAGGGTTCAGCTCACTTAAAGGTATTCTTCCAGCGCCGTTTTGATCACTCTCTCTCCTCTGGATTGGCTGAAATCTGATTTTTTGCGCAAAGAGCAGCTGAGATTTGCTGATTTTTAGTTGTGATTTGCTCCTCTTTTCCTTGTTAAGGTTAGTAATACTTCTCTTTTATTTCAATAATTTTCTGTTAATTAGTTTTTATTGCTTATTTACGGTTTAGGGTTTGATTAATGCATTCATGGTTGTAAAATAATTAGTGTATTGCTGTCCAATAACCGACCTATTAATATGCTTGTAGGTCCATACCCGTTCAAAATTAATCCAATAGGGATTAATTTTGGATAGTCCCCAGTTTGGGACTGCTCTTTGAATATTGTGTCTCGTTTAGGATGTGAACACATGTTAGCGGGTTTAATTAGTATTTGAGAAAAATACGACAGTATTTCTCCTTATTGCTCCTACGAGTATGTGGTATGTACACGTACTTGGGGAGTTAAGGGGAAATGCTGCCGAATTTTTCTCAAATACTAATTAAATCACGCTAACATGTGTTCACATATGAGGCACAATATTCAAGGAGTGGGTTAGGATTGTAAACCGGCCCTTTGTAAGCCAAGAATTCGGTAGGTTATACATATGTCGACCATCCACCACGCATGATTAATTGCGATCATTTTTTGGAATTTAATTTACAGATGGATCGAAGTTGGATGTATGAAATGCGGCGTGACAGTGAAGAATATTTGGTCCGGGTTGAAGAGTTTCTACAGTTTGCTGAGAGTTACAGAGTTTTGCAAAAGGAGGTCAACATTTTGTGTTCTTCTAGGGATTGTAAAAATTGTATAGGATTTGAGGAATTGGAAGAAATTAGAACTCATTTAATTTGTCAGGGATTTAAGGACAGATATACATGTTGGTTCATGCATGGTGAGAAAATTAGAGAAAGTAGTGATACCGGTAAATTTTGTGATGAAATAAATGAGAGTAATCAAATTTCTGATAATTTTGAATTTGATTGCAACGATGATTATAAGAATTTCAAAAAATTGAATAGTGTTGAAGTCGATAGCTGCGACGATGATGAGATGGCAACGAGTATTAATGAAAATGTAGAACACGAGTTTACCGAAAACCTAGATGACATGTTACGTGATGTGGAATGTGAAATTGGTGGTGAAAATTATGATAAATTTCAGTATTTGTCGGATGAATCCAAAAGGCCGTTGTATCCTGGGTGTATCACATTTACCAAACTCGTCATTTGTGTTGAAATTATTGAACTTAAAAGCGAGATAGTGGTTGGAGCGATAAGAGTTTCACGTCCTTACTACGACTTTTACGAGAAATGCTCCCGAATAACAACGAGTTACCGTGTACAATATATCAGGCAAAGAAGTTGATATGTCCAGTGGGATTGAAGATTGAAAGAATACATGCATGTCCTAATGTTGTGTATTATACCGTAAAGAGTACGAGTCCATGCATGTATGTCCTAGATGCGGCGTTTCACGCTATAAGCGTAAGGGCAACGAAACTGACGATTGTAACGATGAAGAAAAAAAGGACCCGCCTCCGGCCAAGGTGCTGTGGTATCTACCGATAATACCGAGGTTTAAACGGTTATTTGCAAATTCCAAAGATGCTAAATTATTGCGCTGGCATGAAGAAGAGCGGAAAATTGACGGAAAACTAAGACACCCGGCTGATTCTCCTCAATGGAGAAATATTGATAGACAATTCCAAGAATTTGGTTCCGACCCGAGAAACCTTAGGATTGTGGTGAGCACGGATGGAATGAGTCCATTCGGAAGTATGAGCAGTCAGCACAGTACTTGGCCAGTTCTTTTATCCATCTACAATCTTCCTCCTTGGTTGTGCATGAAACGCAAGTATATAATGATGTCATTACTGATCCAAGGACCCAGACAACCCGGAAATGACATAGATGTATATCTCGCACCATTAATTGAGGACCTCCAAAAATTATGGAAGACTAGTGTCTGGGTATGGGATGCGTACGGCAAAGAGGTCATTAAATTGCGGGCCATGGTATTTTGCACAGTGAATGATTTTCCCGCATACGGGAATTTGTCGGGTTACAGTACGAAAGGAGCAAAAGCGTGCCCTATCTGTGAAGATGACACGCAGGTGCTGAGGTTGAAATATTGTAAGAAGAATGTTTTTATGGGGCATCGCAGGTTTCTCCCCGTTAATCACCCATACCGCAGGAGAAAGAAGACATTCAATGGGAAAAATGAGCTCGGAGTGGCACGTCGTCCATTGGATGGGAAGGGTGCCTTCAAGCGGGTTAAAAACCTTGAGGTTGTTTTCGGAAAATGCGCCAAGGCACCGCCTAAAAATATTTGGAAAAAGAGGTCCGTATTTTGGGAGCTACCGTACTGGGAGTATTTGGAGGTGCGGCACTGCCTAGATGTCATGCATGTTGAAAAAAATGTATGCGACAGTTTAATCGGCACCTTATTGAACATTCGTCGCCTGACTAAAGACGGTATTAACGCTCGAAAATACATGGTGAAAATGGGAATACGACAAAAGCTTGCACCCCAAGATAAAGGGAAGCGCGCATACCTACCCCCTGCAATGTGCACCATGTCGAAGGAGGAGAAAAAAAGCTTTTGTGAATGCCTTCACAGTATTAAAGTCCCGTCGGGGTATTCTTCGAATATTAAGAAAGCTGGTGTCCATGAAGGACATGAAATTGAAGGGTATGAAATCCCATGACTGTCATGTTTTAATGACACAGATGATTCCTGTCGCAATTCGGGGAATTTTACCAAAGGCCGTTCGGCAGACCCTTACGAAGCTTTGTTTTTTCTTCAATGCAATTAATTCCAAGGTGGTAGACCCGCTCAAATTGGACGATTTGCAAGCGGAGGTCGTCGTTACTCTTTGCCATCTTGAGATGTATTTTCCTCCCTCTTTTTTCGATGTTATGGTTCACCTTGTTGTCCACCTCGTGAGGGAAATTAAGATTTGTGGTCCTGTATTTCTGCGGTATATGTATCCGTTCGAGAGATACATGGGTATTTTGAAAAAATACGTAAGGAACCGGCATCGGCCCGAAGGTAGCATCGTAGAAGGGTATTCAACAGAAGAGGCGGTTGAGTTTTGCACTAACTACCTGACCGGTGTGTCTCCTATCGGTGTTCCAAAATCCCGATACGAGGGAAGACTCCAAGGAGTAGGGACAATTGGTTTGAAACCCGTACTTGCTGACACAGATGAACTACAAAAGGCACATTTAATTGTACTACAGCACATGGCAGACGTTTCTCCCTATGTGGATGAGCACATGACAGTCCTTCGACAACAGAACTACACGAGAAGTCAGAAGTGGTTGAATGACGAGCATAATCGTTCTTTTACAGGATGGCTCAAAGAAAGAGTGAAGGAACACGCCGAAAGGTCGCCCGTAGATGAAATTGTCAGGCTACTGGGCGAAGGACCCCAAGTTGTTGTTAGAACATTCCAAGGATATGAGATTAATGGATATACATTTTACACTAAATTACAAAGTGATAAGAGTGCGACGCAAAATAGTGGGGTGACGTTGGTGGCGGCCTCCGAAGAATTCAGTAGATCCGGGGATGCCCGGGCTGTAATAGCATCAAAGGCATATTACGGTGTTATTGAAGAAATTTGGGAGCTCGTTTACAGTCCTCGTCTCAACATTCCCTTGTTTCGGTGTCAATGGGTCGAAGACCGGGGTGTGAAGGTTGATAATAACGGGTTCACACTCGTTGATTTCAACAAAGTCGGGTATATCGATGATCCGTTCATACTAGCCAAGCAAGCCGCACAGGTCTTTTATGTCACTGACCCGAGTGATGCTAGGTGGAGCATCGTCCTATCAGGAAAAAGAAGGATTCTAGGGGTTGAAAATGTTGTGGACGAAGAAGAGTACGACCAGTTTGACGAGATACCTCCATTTTGCACCGACGTGCCAATCGAGGTACCAGTAAGTGAAGAAGAAGCGAACTACACAAGATCTTGATCACAACGAAGGATTATGGGCCGATGTACAAAAAGTGCCAAAAAAGAGGAAAAGAAAGAAAAAGAGCACTGTGTAATATTTTGATTATGTAATATTTTTTAATCACGTAACAATGTTATTTTGCATTTTTCATTTCATTTTGTTTTTTTAATTATGATTTTTATGTAATATTTTGTATTTAACTATTTAGAATTGTTGGGATGTGGCACAATTTCTATATTAGCAAATTTGCTTTAAAAGAAAACCATTGTTTAATGACACGTGGCTAATTAATTGACTGAAAATAATTATAGCACTCTTCCTCTCTTCACAAAATTAATTGTTAGGATGGAGTGATTTAGAAATTATGAATATCTAATTGCTAAATTCAGTGACGTGGCAAAATTACAATTTTTAAACTTTTTGTGGGATGGAGATGCTCTTAATTGTTTAAGGCGACTCTTCGTTTTTCTGTATTTATTTTGTAATTCACAGTGATGAATTAATGAAATTAGCTGGCGCGCATCTCCCGCTAAAAATTTCGTCTTCGCCGACGGATATTTAAATAAAAATCCGTGGATGAAAATTTCTAGAGTTACACGGATATATTATATAATGTCCGTGTGGAAAGCGTATCCTACACGGATATTTAATTAAAAATCCGGGTCACTATTACCTTTACTACACGGATTTTTAATTAATTATCCGTGTAGGATACCTTTTGTACACGGATATTTAATTAGATATCCGTGTGGAAAGTTCCCATCTTGCTATATACTATAATTTTGGTAAATATTTCTAAGTATTCGACTCTAGCTTCCTTCAACTTCTCTGATTTTGAAAAACCTGGAGAGATCAGCCGCTGCTTTTTCCTCAACTTCCCTCTGCGCCTTTCTCCCTCTACGCCGCCTCCCTCGACTGCCTGTCTTGGTAATAAAAACAATCTCTATTCTCTCTCTATTTCCTCCTTATTTGGGCATTTCTGATTTAATTTGGTCGTCGTTAATTGTTGATTGTTTTGTCGAGTTCTCCCTGGTGCTCGTCGGCCTTCTTTGCTATTATTCTTTGTAGAATCGTGTCACATTCGGGTGATCATTATGTGAACCCCCAAGACGAACAAGAGCAAGGTGTAGTCCAGTCGGAATCACAAAGAAGGACGAGAGGTCCGACGACGTGCAAAACCATCACAGAAAAAAAGCTATTTAAAATCGAGTTCAAGAAGGACGGGTATCCGACGGGGGAAAACAGGGCGCATTATTCAAATTGGTACAGCCTTTTCGCGAAGAGGAAAGCAGATATGCATGCAGCCTCTTGGAGGGCCTTCAGCAATGAGACAAAACAAGAATGGTGGGAGATGGTGAAGGTAATGTCACCATTTCAGTATTTCTTTTGATTCCTGTACATACATGAACTGAAATGACATTTGTTTTGTGTCAATCAGGCACAATGGAACATCACAGATGATACCGGCAAAAAGAACACTCTAAAGAAAATGAACGATGGGTGGAAGCAATACAAGAGCACACTCGTGACCAAATGGATGAACAAAGGGAAGAATCCGGTCGGACACTTTGAAGGGTTGACCAAGGAGATCTGGGATGACTTCGTAGCGATGAAGCAAACTTCCGAGTTCCAGGTAACTAAATTTATAAAATTGTAACTATGTTTTTTGTGGATTGATCATTTTTCGCCTTACACTAATTGATTGGCTTTGATTAATGAAGGCTGCAAGTGAAAGGGGCAGAGGATCTTGTTGCCAAGAATAAGTACCCGCACCATTTAGGGTCAGGCGGGTACGAGGGTAAGTCGTCCGAATTTAAGAAGATACTGGAGTCAAACATAGATTCCGACTCACCGGTTGTAAAGATAACCAACCCTAGGGGGAGCTGTTGGTTCATGGCAAGATCTGAGATAACAGCCGACGGAAGGATTCAACTGCCCGAAGAATTACAGCCCTTGGCTCAGAAAATGGTACTTAATTCTTGATATAACTTGCGTCATTCAAACAAAATTATAACTGCCTCCATTTAATTAGTCTTGTGTTTTATTCAATTTTTTAAACAGTTGGAGGTGGAGGAGGAGGTAAATTTGGGTGCCCGTACAGTCTCGAGGCAGCATGACGAATTGTCTCAAACGCTTGACAATCCGGAGCACCCGGGTCGGGTTAGGGGTGTGGGGGTCCACGTGGGCTTCAAGGATGTCTTCGGTGCATCCAAATCTCGAAGAAAGCGTGAAAAGCAGGATGCCAAGATGGAGCGGCTTCGTCAGCAAATGAAACAGGACCATGCCGCAGAGATGGTGGAGATGGAATCAAGAATCTTCGAACGCTTATCCGCTCAGTTTAGGCAGCAATACGAGCACCAACCTCCCATTTCGCCGGGATTTCGGCGCAGCAGTCAAGCTTCTGGGACCTGGGGAGACGCGTTCGATAATCTAAAGGTAATACTAGTTCATAATCACAATTAATTAATTGCTACTTTTTTATTTGTTGTTAGTCTACAGTTTCCTCTTAAAATGACTACATGATAATTGCAGAGCGCTAAGAAATGCGAGCTGGTTATTTGGGTCGGTGCTGTGCCCGTTACTGTGGCTAAGGGCGTCGTAGAGCCAAGACCGACAGATGTGGACCCTGATCAGCTCGGTCCCGATAATACTTTGGTGCGTGTCGAGGTGGTCATGAATGAATGGACGCGCATACCTCTTCCTGTCCCGAACGAGCAGATGTGCACTCTGGATGATGTCCGGACAGCCACTATCCCATGGCCCAAGAATCAGATCATTTTTAATCAGGTAATATTTAAACAATCAATATCTTTTGTTACATTCAAATCCGCTGTTTTGAAATGCTGAAATTGATTTAAAATTTTATACAGGCTGATGAGGACAGTCATATGTCACAGGTACACACGGAGATTAGAGAGATGGGCGTCGTGACTGATGCGATCGTCGCGACCTGATGCGATCGTCGCGACTGATGCGATCGTCGCGACTGATGCGCCCGCAGGATCATCACACCGCTCTCGATCACCGCAGAAGAATACAGCCTTTTGCCCAGGGATTGTCGGCGCCTCCATGACAGATTGATCACGGCACCCGACATGCACCGAGAAATCATGATCATCGTCCCACCGGAGATGTTTCGCACGATTCATCTACCGTGGTGATATCTTTCAAGGACTTTCTGGATATTTTTCATGCCTCAGGTAGCGATAAATGGCTCGATGTGTCTCACATCGCCATTTTCGCCATGTAAGTGAACAAAATTTATTTATATCGGATGTGTAGCACCTGAAATATATGTTCTAATTTAATATGATGATTTTTCGGGAAGCCGAACCGCGAGTGTTGAATCGTGGCCGCTTGAACAAAAGAAGAACTGGAGTATATTTTTGGATCCCAAGCAAACTCAATGCCACGATGGTGGAATTATATCCCAAGGATACTCATCAACTACCTGCGCCGAGCAATGCACCGTTGCTTCGAGGATCGAAAGAAATTCATTCTCGTGCCATACCACCGAGAGGTTAATTTATTTTGACCTTCAATTTTCAAATTATTTATTATTTATATTTTAATTTAAATAATTACAAAAATGAATTAAATGTGATTATAATTGTGTTTATATTTCTCATGCCACGGCAAACACTCGGTGTTTGCTCATCATCGTCCCGACTTCAAATAGGTGCTATTGCATGGATTCTGCAAGGACCGAAGAAAAAATCCCACTACAAACGGCCAAAAAGGTCGTCAAACTTATTAGACAGTAAGGAATAATTTTTCCAAAGGAAAAGAATAAGATGACTTACGGGTGGTTAACGGTGAGTCCTCTATAATTATTTTATTTTATGTCATGTTCAGAAAATTATTGTCATTCTAACATATATAGGCCGATCAATGTAAATTTTCAGTGCCCGCGACAGCAGGACTCATGGGAGTGCGGTTATTACTCATGGGCAAGGTTTTTTCAGGCAGAATTTTGTAATGAACAATATGGATTTGTATAAATTAATTAGTGCAATTTATTAATTACATTTTCGGAATTTGTTTTTTTTTTTAAGAAAAGCTGCATATTTTAATGGCTAGCAAAAGTGGAGGCTTGCCAAAAACCAATAAAATTAAAAAAATAATAATAATAAAATCCTACACGGATTTTTAATTAGAAATCCGTGTAGGTCTCCTGAAGAAATTTTTAAATAAATAAACGTACATTCCTACACGGTTTGTTAATAAAAATCCTTTGAATTTGTACACGGATAAAACAGAATAGCCGTGTACAAATCTAACTGGAGCTACACGGATTTCTAATTAGAAAACCGTGTAGGAATGTTGATTCCTTCACGGTTTTCTTATTTAGAAATCTGTATAGGAATAGATATACCTACACGGTTTGTTAATTAAAAATCCGTTTAGCTCCAGTCGGATTTGTACACGGATAAAATAGAACGGCCGTGTACAAATCCTACTGGAGCTACACGGATTTAGAATGAAAATACCGTGTAGGAATGTTGATTCCTTCACGGTTTTTTATTTAGAAATCCGTATAGGAATGAATATTCCTACACGGTTTATTAAGTAAAAATCCGTGTAGCTCCAGTTAGATTTGTACACGGTTATTATAGTTTATCCGTGTCGGTTTTATGATAATTGCACACGGATAAATATCCGTTTGCAAAAGATGGCCCTTTCCTACACCCTAACATCCTACACTATTGGAAATCCGTGTAGCTCTGGGTGATTTATCCGTGTACAATCATGATATTTTGTAGTAGTGCATCTACATTTTAATTCTTAATTTAATAATATTTATGTTTGAAAAGAGGCAAAATAATTTTTAGGAAGGAGAAAAGTGGGTCCGCCCCCATGTGTAGCTCCATGTTCTCAATGAAAAATCATCTGACTCTTCCACGTTAAAGCGTAAAAATGTTCCGTGACCAAACATTAACTACAGCTCACATATATTTTAGGTCCCAGCATTAACTACAGCCCGGCATTTTTTTCCATAACCAAAAAATTAAATAATATAATATTAATAACTAAATTTTAAAAAATATTTTATCCATAACCAAACCGTCCAAACGTGGGGCGGTCCAGTGTGCAGACCAAACTGCCCCTTTGTGGGGCGGTCTATCCTCAGACCAAACCGCCCCCCCGTGGGGCGGTCTGATATATATATATATATATATATATATATATATATATATATATTTTTAGGATTTGAATTTTCAATCTAAATAATGAATGTATTTTTTTGAAATTATAGATATGAAATAAATGGGTAACTTGACTAATCTGGGCCGTCGGCAAAAGGATTTTCATGCATAATTGCTTCGAAAACTCAGACATTGCTCGCAGGGGGCTGCCGCCCCCCTGCCACCCCCCACATACTCCTAGATGATGGCCCACATACATAACAATAACGACATGTCAGTTCAAGCTGATTTCATACACAGAAAGAGAAGTCCGCAATTTTTTTTTTTAATGCGATGATGGATACATAACAATATATGCCCAAAGTAGTTACAAAAATTTGCAACTGCTTTAATGCGATGATTTAATGCACATCCATAACAATAACCGCTCACCTTGCAAAGTAGTTACAAAAAGGTATGGTGAATCATATATGCCCAAAGTAGTTACAAAAATTTGCAACTGCTGCTCACCAGTGCATCAATAATATAGACCATAGTATGGTGAATCATCATGCTTTGATTTTAGACTATGCTAATATATACATACAAAATCAGCAAACTATTCTTATAAGGCGATTGGGACCCGAATTTTCGATCATTTCCATTATTATCGGAAGAAACCTTTCGAATTCCCCCTCCCCCTCTCCCTCTTTCCTCTCCTGGGTTTAGGGTTTCGAATTCCAACCTTCTATGGATACTTCTAGCGAAAATCTAGGTAGCCTGCAGGAACCCTCGGAAAGATGCGTCATTCGATCTCAATATCTTTCCGTGAAGAATATAATTTGTGGTGCGAGTTCAATTTCGTGTTCTCTTTTTTCTTTTATCACTTATCTCCCTGTTTATTTCCATGTTAGTTGTGCTTTGTATTTGATTTAATTTCATGCGTGAGTTTCAGACGATGGAGAAGATATAGGAAATGTCAATTCCAATAATTTTTGTTCGATCATCAGAAAAGTTGAGGACCTCTATCAAAATGGTATTGTATGATTTCCAGAGGTAAGAATCCTGATGTTCAAACCTACAGTACTCTTATAGATGGGCTTTGCAAGATGAACAAATCAGAAAAGGCCAAGAGGGTTCTGAATGAGATGGTTTCAAAGGAAATATTACCTAACACTGTGACATGCAATATAATTTTGGATGCACTTTGTAAGAAGGGAGAAACTGACAAGGCAGAAAAATTACTATATGATATGCTTGATCAAGTTACCACACCTAATCTTATCACATATAATATTGTTATAAATGGATATTCTAAGCTATGCTGTTGGAAAGAGTCGATTAGGGTTTTCAAGGATATGATTGACCAAGGCTTTTTGCCGGATGAGGTTACTTATCGATCAATGATGCATTCTTTGTGCAACCAAGGACAAAGCATGGAAGCTGAAAAGTTGCTCGACTTAATGGTAAGGGGAGGTATAAATCCAGGTGTTGTATCATATCGATTTGTACTTCTTGGCTATGTAAATGATGGTAATATTGATGATGTGCTGAATATCCTAGATAGAATGCATCTTAATCATGTAGCACCAGATCTCTCTACTTACACTATCTTGCTCAAAGCATATGCTAAGATGAGAAAAGTAAATGCAGCTATGAGTGTGCTTAACAGAATGAAGAAAGAAGGGGTGAAACCTGATTTAGCTGCCTCTGCACCAGTGTTAGAACTGCTTTGGAAATTGGGACGAGATGATGATGCGAGAAATCTTATGGAGCATACAATTGGTAAGACTAATGATTGAAGTGTTTAATCCTGTTATCTACAGATAGCTTATTTGAATGTAAATGATCAAGTTGAGGACCTCTCGCTAGCATCCAACATTAGCCAAGTCAATTCTAGGACATCATCGCATTAAAAATATAAACAAATACATAATATTACAAAATACATAAATTATAAACATAATTATAAATAATCCATCATCTAGGAGTATGCGGGGGGTGGCACGAGGGCGGCAGCCCCCTGCGAGCGGTGTCTGAGTTTTCGAAGCACCGGAGAAAATTATTTCTGAGAAGTCAATTATGCATGAAAATCCTTTTGCCGACGGCCCAGATTAGTCAAGTTACCCATTTATTTCATATCTATAATTTCAAAAAAATACATTCATTATTTAGATTGAAAATTCAAATCCTAAAAAAAAAAAAAAAAATATATATATATATATATATATATATATATATATATATATATATATATATATCAGACCGCCCCACGGGGGGGCGGTTTGGTCTGAGGGTAGACTGCCCCACAGGGGGGCGGTTTGGTCTGCATAGTGGAACGCCCCCACGTTTGGACGGTTTGGTTATGGATAAAATATTTTTGAAAATTTGATTATTAATATTATATTATTTAATTTATTGGTTATGGAAAAAAATAGCCGGACTACAGCTCATAGATATTTTAATAAAGATGTCCCGTGACCAAACATTACAATAACTCTTTTATGGAACCCACCAAATGTGGAAAAAGTTGCACAGGCCCTTATAAATGAAAATATTGCATTGAGAAAAGCATTCAAGACCGTCATTTTTATTCATAACCAAAAAAATAAATAAAATAATATTAATAACCAGATCCCCAAAAAAATTTCATCCATGCCCAAACCGTCCCTTGAGCGGTTTACTTAATTTTTTTTTTTTAATGCGATGATGGATTATTTATAATTATGTTTATAATTTATATATTTTGTAATATTATGTATTTGTTTATATTTTTAATACGATGGATTTTATAATTTGTAAATAGTTTAAAACATAAGTGAACAAAATAATCAAATAACGTCTGAATGCAGGGTTAAACTTTATAATATCATATTTTCACTTCAGTGTTCACTGGCACATACACAACAAATAAAGGTGCCAATGAACACTAAAGTGAAGCAACTAAAGGTTGTGAATCAAAAGTGACGATCTAGTCGACCAAATGAAAGCACTTGCTCTGAGGAGGTACTAATAGATTACTGATCAATCTGGGCCGTCGGCAAAAGAATTTCCATGCTTCGTAACCTCAGACACCGCTCGCAAGGGGTTGCCGCCCCCTGCCACCCCCCGCATACTCCTAGAATCAGGCCCGGAGAACAAAAAAAGATTCATCCAATTCGGAATTCCCTACCAGAAATGGCAACCGATTGAAATTCGCACTCTAATCACTACAAAGCAGAATATTTTTACTGCGACCGGTATCAGAGACCGGTGCTGACGCAGGTCGCAGATAGGTCATTTTTCTCCAAAAAAAAAAAAATGAAAATCATATGCGACGAGGACTTTCAGCGAGGACATCTGCGACCGGAGCCTTCGTCGGTCGCAGATAGGTCATTTTTCTAAAAAGAAAAAGAAAACGAAAACCATATGCGACGAGGACTTTCAGCGAGGACATCTGCGACCGGCGCCTTCGCCGGTCGCTAATAGTATATTTTTTTTTTAATGGCCCGAATTTATTCTGCGAAATTTCGCCCCAAAACCCTTATTCGCGCCAGAGCCCCAAAAATTTTCGCCCCAGAGCTACATTTCGCCCCAAAATTTTCACTCCCTGCCGCCGTTCTCCGCCCTTGCTCTTGTCTCCGCCCAGAACGACGATCTCTCAGCAGAACCCTTGCTCGTGTCTCCGCCCAGAACGACGGTCTCTCTGTCGCCGTTCTCCACCAAATGCTTGCTCGTGTCTCTGTCGCGCTCGTAACAAGTTTGTGAAAATCAACTCGCGCCACTGTCAAAGAACCAACTCGGATACTTAGTAGCATCTGACATTTTAGTTATAAGTTTAGTTATAGTTTCGTTTTTTGTATTTTTTCTGTTTTTTGGTACTGTTTTTTTCTTCTTCTTTTTTTCTGTTTTTAATTTTATGTTTTTAAGCCGTTTTTTTCTTCTGTTTTTTGTATTATTACTGTTTTTTTTCTTTTTATTTTTTCGTTCTTATTTTCCGTTTTTATTTTCTGTTTTTAGTCCTTTTTTTCTATTTTTTATTTTCTGTTTTTTTTCGAAATTTGCTCCAATTTCCTCCATTTTTAGTTAGTTTGTTTAAGTTTAGTTAGTTTTTTTTAGTTTGTTTAGTTAGTTTTTTTTTTCTGTTTTTTTTCCATTTTTTTTTCTGTTTTTTTTCGAAATTTGCTCCAATTTCCTCCATTTTTAGTTAGTTTGTTTAAGTTTAGTTAGTTTTTTTTAGTTCGTTTAGTTAGTTTTTTTTTTTCTGTTTTTTCTCCATTTTTTTTTCTGTTTTGTTTAATTTGTTATTTTCAAGTTTAGATATGTAATTAGTGTTTCTGTTTTTTAGGATAAAATTATTCGATGAGAGCAATAGCAGCTTGGGAGCAACAGATCCGTGCTGTTTGTTTTTGGTGAGCATTTTCTTTAATTTTGGTACCAGCTGTACCAACAGATTGGTACCTTACAAATGCAGAAATGCAGAGATAGGTTTTGTTTTGCCCAATTTATACCTCATGAGACACCATATTATTAGAAATGAATGTTGTACATTTACTTGGGACCAACTAATTAATTTAGTACATCTCAAGTGGAGCCGATCTGAAAAGTAATACCATTTTATTTTAGGGTTTTTTTTTCGGCCAAAATTGTTAATTCATCTAATTATACATTATCAACTAAAATAGCAAAGCTTTCAAATTGTTTTTAATTCATCTAAGTATACATTATGCATGTAAACCCTTTATTCAAATTTTGAAACCCACAACCTCCCAACACATCACATTATATTGTTATGTAGTAAATCCTCTTGACTGTTGTTTTCATATAGGTCCTAGGTTGAAAGTGGCTCAAAGAGAAGTATTGAAGAAGCAGAAGAATTGCTTGTAGTCAGGCAAGTTTTCTCCCTCTCTCAATGAAGTGGTAGTTAATTACATTATATTGTGCAGTACAGTTAGTTAGTTATCAGTATAGTATTGTTTTATGATCCAACAAAACCAGAACATTTAATATGCTTTTTAGATTCATACCCGTTCAAAATTAATCCAATAGGGATTAATTTTGAATAGTCCCCGTTTTGGGACTGCTCTTTGAATACTTTGTTTCATTTAGGATGTGAAGAAATATTTGTGGATTTAGTATTTTAGAAAGATTCGGTGTCATTTTTCCTTGTTGTTCCTACGAGTACGTATTGAAGTGATTTTAGAAAGATTCGGTGTCATTTCCTTGTTGTTCCTCATTCAGGTAATATTCATTTTTTTAATGTTGTAATTATGACCAAATTGTAGTGATTGTAATAATTATTTCTATTTGCAGTACTTTTGATGCAGGGCATCCAGAAAAGACGAAGCAGGTCACAAGAATTGTTTTGCAGGAAGTACGTCAACATTATCCTGGCCCGTACACCAGATACACGGATTTCCCCGAGGATAATAAGAATGTTATCCAGGCAGAGTTTTTGGTAAGTAAAATTTTTTGAAACAAAACATCTAATAATTACTTCCTTTTTTAAAGCTAACCAACGTTCTTAATTTTTAACTATGCATTGCAAAAGCACTATCAGTTTGAACCGAATGTAAATGTGACTGAGGCATGGAATACATTTAGAAGGGTAGCTGATGGACGGTTGCAGGATATGCTCAATAAATGCAAAACCCAAGCAAAAAAGAAGTACGGAGATTCAATGACTGAGTGGAAGGAACGTGGGGCTGCTCCTCGCCCTTACAACTCCTGGATCAAGCAATCGTACTGGCCCGATCTCGTCGATCACTGGTGCAGTGACACTTTTGCCATGTGGAGCGCATAGAATGCTTTAAATATGGCCAATGCTGAAGGTTCAGGGGCCACCACGGGATTTGTGAACATGCTTGTTCACAAACAGCGATTCGTAAGTCATTTTTTAAAATAAAATTAATCTATTTAATTCCAATTGAATCTAATCGAACTAACCTTGATATTTTTTTTAAATAAAATTGTCTTTCAAATTCTTAACAGGAGCTAGACAACGGGCGCGAACCCCGATGGTCTGATGAGTTGTTCCAGCCAACTCATACGAAAAAGAAGCAGGAAAATACATTAATGTTAAGGCTAAAAATGCACAGGTAATAATACTTTTGAATTGTTTTATAAAATATCATTGTTCCGATTATACCTGATTTACAAAATTTGCGGCTGAAATATGAGAATGTTATGACTAAGAGGTATGGAGCGGATAGAGGAAAATGGCCAAATACGACAGCGACATCTGGTACTCTACGTGCATTGATGATCAGAATGTCCACGGAGATAACTATGGTCTCGGTGCTCTAGGTAAAATAAACATTCTTTCAAATTTGAAAGTTATTTTAAATTTTGCTAGATAATACTAATTGTCTTACTTTTAATGTTTCAGCTAGCACGAGACGCCTGTTTCGCTCCAGTGGGTCCAGCGGTACTCAATCGCATTCGTCACAATCATATTCTTCTAGGCCGCCAGCTCCGCAACTCACAGAAGAAGATATTGACATGATATCTGCTCGGGTGGCGGAGAGGTTGGAGGCTCAGATGGAGGCTCGGTGGGAGGCTCGATTCAGAGCTGCTTCGGTACGAAATTCAATATTTCAGTATTTTTTAATTGTGAACCCTAAACAGTAAATCATTATTATCTCAAATATTTCTTACAACTTCACAGGAAGGTTCGAGCTCGCACCAGGTCCCGCCGCCTTCTCAGGATGACAAGGTTGATGACGATGATGATGATGACGAGGGGCAGTGGTCGGATGTTGGCGGTGATGGTACTGCTTAGGACTTTTTTATATATTTATATCTTGTCAGATGGTATTGTTTAGATTTCCTGGTTTAGATGTTACTTGACACTTGCTTATCTGTTACTTGATGTTATTCGACATTTATGTTTATGTTACTTGACAGTTTTTTGATATTTATGATTATATCTGTTTTGTATGTATCAATGTCTTCTATGTGTATTATGTTCTATGTTGATATGTGTCATACCAATTATTAAATGGTGCAAATTTAAATAATTAAAAAATTCTAAAAACCTGGCATAAGACTTTCAGCGACCGGTTCTCAGTATCAGAGACCGTTTTTTTCCCTCTCAGATGCTCTTTTTATGACGTCATGATAAATTATCAGCGACCGTTTTAAACTATCAGAGACCGGTTAATTTGGTCGCAAATACATTTTGCTGACGTCACCAAAAAATATCAGCGACCGTTTTTAAAGTATCAGAGACCGTTATTTTGGTCGCAGATACGCATTTTTCTGACGTCAGCAAAAAATCAGCGGCTAAAAAAAATCGGTCGCAGAAAAAGTATCAGCGACCGGATAAAGTCATTCAGAGATCGGTGACGTCATCTGATGGGCATCAGCGACGACAGTATCAGTGACCGATGTATCAGCGACCGGAAATGGATTTCAGAGACCGGCGCCACTATCAGAGACCGGCGCTTTAACTATCAGAGACCGGAAAACCTGTCTCTGATAGTAGATTCTGTTGTAGTGAATTCAAAACTGCAACGGTACTGGTGCTGGTTTTACTGGTACCAGTCTTTTGCATGAAAATTATTTCTGAGAAAATAATGGTGCCAATGAATACTGAAGTGAAGCAAATAAAGGTTGTGAATCAAAAGCGACGATCTAGTCGACCAAATGAAAATACTTGTCCTGAGGAGGTACTAATAGATTACTGATCAGAGATGTTACTTCTCTTTTCTTTTAATTTCATATTATTTTTAGTCATTAATTTCATATCTATAATTTCAAAAAAATACATTCATTATTTCGATTGAAAATTCAAATCCTAAAAAAAAAAAAAAAATTAAGTAAATCGCCCCCTGGGGGGACGGGTTGGGGGGGGGGATAAACCGCCCCCTGAGGGGCGGTTTGGGCATGGATGAAATTTTTTTGGAGATCTGATTATTAATATTATTTTATTTATTTTTTTGGTTATGAATAAAAATAACGGCATTGAAGAACCTGAAGTTCATGAAAATCTATTCCCAACTTTTTTAGTTTCGATAAAAGGCTTGATTCCTGACTTTGTCCTCGATCGTTACATAAACTGGGAATGAGTAATTGGCTGCCTATCAACTCTGAAGTTTACCAGTGAAACGTGACCCTTTGTTCCAATTTTGGGAAATTTTACAAAGTGTTATTATCTTTCAAAATACAGAACAAAATATTATCCTTCCAAAAAATTTAACAAAATGCTCTTATGGATCCAACTTGTTCTCTCTATTTTCCTCCCTCTCACTCCTCTCAATTTACTCTCATTTATTCTTTGCTTAAGTAAAATATATAATTATGATATCTCATTTATATTTTGATTAATCTTTATTTTTTATGTATATAAATTATTTAGAACAAAAAAAAATTAAGTATGAAATGCGTATGTTAAAAAAATTTAGAATAAACTATATAAAATGCGTATTTTAAAAACATTTATTTGTTAATTTTTTTTTACGAAATAAGCTAATACCATATCTTATAATATAATATATTTTTAAAGACCCATATGTTGGAATTAAATATTCTACATTTATGTTAATATTATACTTTCTAATTCAAATAAATAAAAATTTGACACTTTAATTTTTTTATTCTAAATCATTTATACACACAAAAATAAAAATAAAATATTCAAAATGAGAATGAAATCACAATTATATATTTTACATAAGCAAAGAATAAATAAGTGTAAATAAAAATAAGTGAGAGAGATGGAAAGAGAGAGAACAAGTAGGATACACTATGATATTTTGTTAAGAATTTTTGAAAGAAAAGTATTTTGTTCTATATTTTGAAAAAGAAGAATACTTTGTAAAACTTCCCTCCAATTTTACCTATTACTTTATCTTTCTTGGAGCAGGTATGCTTGGACTATTGGTCGGATCAGATATCTGAAAAACAAAGTTGTGCCTAAATAATCATAAAAATAGGACGGTCATACTAATCTTATTTGATTTCTGTCAGATAAAAAAGTTGATAGTCTGCTGCACCAATCTTACCTTCTTTCTCATTAACTATTAATGAGAAAGGAAAAAAACGAAAAGGATAAAAAACATGGGCTGACTGCAGTCTTTATCAACTCTTTTTTCAGAACGCGTATTTGTATTATCTTCGTACGATTAAAATTTTACTATATTTTTTGTTGACAAGGTAAGCTTCAATAAGTGAGTTGGCATATGCTTATCCAGACCCACTACTACAAATATGGGATATCCTAACGCTCAGTTTTTAACAGTTTAAACCAATCTAGGTATGAATCTGATAGACTAAAGGTATTGCGGCAAGTTTATTTTGTACTTAAAAAAAAGAAAAAAATTGATAAAAAATAATTTTTCAAAAAAAGTTACGAAAAAATATTACACTCAAATAATCCACTAATATAATATAATACAAGCATTACAATCAGAACATATTTATTTTTGGGAGAATTTCATGTATACCCCTCAAAAACTTCAATATTACATATTTCCCCCTCAAAAGTTTGTAATATCATATTTATCCTTCAAAATTACAAAAACTCACATATATATACCCATTTCATCAATAAAAAATTAAATATATCTGAAAATTATTAAATAATAATATTGAAGATTCTAAAATTCAATTCAGACAACTATACCCTTTCGACCTCATTCTTCCTCTTTAGTTCATCTTAACCTGTCCTCAACAAAGAAAATTAGGAAGAAGGGTGACATTGCTTTCTTTCCGATTAGTAACAACTACAAATTGTACAGGGTTCACATACTCTATTTTTAAAATAATGAACTCCAATTGTAATTGAGAGAAGCACTGGAATTGATGTCAAAATAGTTGGAATGCTTAAGATAGTTTTTATATTCTCTGCTATTTTTTACCAGTGTAGTCTCTATGTATCAGCCTAAGGGCTTTCATACCAAAAAAAAAAAAAAAACAAGAGAAGGTTACGAAGATGCAGGCTATGTCTTCGGATTGGTATCCTCTTGCTTTTCAAATATGAATTTTTGTCAATTCGTTTAATATGATTGGAAATCATATATCTTTTTTCTTATTCTTTGACAAAAGAGGGCTGGGAGCCATGAATGAATTGGGAGCTGAGCTGAGCGATTAGCTTTTGGCTCGTGATTTGGAAGGAATTCAAGAGGCATCTTATAGTTTTTAGGAATGCATCTTGGTCAACCATGGCTTAGAACTGTTGGGGGAAGGGAAGTGAGAGATTATTGAGGGGAGGGAATAGTATGAGTTGAAAGTGGGAATGAGTAATCAAGCAAAAGAGATAGCAAGGTAGACTCTTGGTTGACAAGTTCTTCAACAAGCTGTAGAGAAGAAAATTTTGTTGGAGCAATTAGTGGGCACTCAGAGAAGAAGAATGAGAAAAGAAGAGTAGAAAGGTCTAAATTAAATTTTAGAGTATGAAATATTATTATTTAATTACATTATGATATATTTAATATATTTTATTGATGAAATGGATAAATATGTGAGTTTTTGTGATTTTGAAGGATAAATATGATATTACAAATTTTTGAGAAAAAAATACGTAATATTAAAGTTTTTGAAAGAGATACATGAAATTCCCCTTTATTTTTACAGTCCGAGGTTGACTGGAACATCCTGTTATCCTCTGTATTAAATTATAAAAGAGGATATTATTGTATAGAGTCATATAATAATGACATTAATGTCATAACAATCAAATTTGTCCTGAAAATAAAATAATAAATAAACTAACTAATTTTTTTTTTTATTTCTACTTTTATATTTTCGTAACAATCAAATTTATAGGTCAGTGACCGTCAGTCCAGTCCCATACTCCCATCCTTTACTTTAGTCAAATAAAATTAAAAAACCAGTCGAGTGTCAACAGCTGTACACCCTTGTCTCTATTTAGTAAAAGAAATCACAAGAACACGAGACTATTTAATGAACTGAAACCACAACAATTGAGTGCCAGCAAACCTTAACACTTAATCACATGTATTATTTGTTGAATTAACACCATGCTAGGCCCATGAAACTGCTATTGTGCTAATCAAATAATTGCATTAATTATATACAAACATTGGTTCTAGTTGTAATGTTTTGATCATTTGAAAGATTAGCACTCTCTCATGGAGGCTAAACTATTCGACAAACATTGAAAAATATATACAAACATTGGAAAAATTGGATAGGATAAAATCCATCCGTTTCAAAAATGCTAAACTATTCGACAACCATGAAGTTCTCCCTAAAAGAAAATAGTCCAAAACAAAGATAAATATTTATTAATTTTTTTTAATTTTATATATAAATAAGAACATGATGTTATGGTGCTATTCATAACACATTGGTCAGTACTACGAATTCACATCTTTATTTTCAAAGTTCAAACAATTGATTGAAAAACATGATCTATGAATGAAAATATACATAGAAATCGAATTTTACATTGTTTAAAATTGTGTTACTAATTTTTAACATAAACATATTTTGAGGCATGATGATGGTACTCATTAATTAGTGAAAAGAAGCCAGCATTATACTTTTCATTAATGAATCTTCTTAATTATTTTCTGTCAATTTACTTGGTACAAAATACATATATATATTGAGGATTAAAGCACCAGGTTTACAATGTGATACGCCCTGTCCTGCAAACGGGCCGTATAACTAGCCATTTTTCTTACTGGGCTCGTCCTACCTCGGAGCTCCGAGGCCGAGATATAATGGGTGGAGTGTTGTGTTGTGTTAGGAGCGCGGTGTGTTTGTGTGAGGTATTTAACTCTAACCTATCATATCTCAGTAAGTGTATTCAAAAGTCCAACCCGTAATAAATGGAGATCAACGCCTTAAATAGGCCTGGCTGTCTATACGGGCGGTAATAACACCATGTTTACTGTTGGCGGAGACAGTTTCTAGGCTGGTGCCAGGCGGAGCCTAGTTCGGACGCATCATTTGTAGGGCCTTGTCAAGCCGACATGGACCAATCACTGCTTATCTTGCCTGGTCTCTCCATGGGAGCCCAGTCCAAGCAGCTTTCGGCCCGAGACTGTTCATGATGTTCTTGAAAGCTGGTTTCGGCCTGGACTTTTTTCATGACTTCGGTCTGGCCGGGTTAGGAGTTCGAGACCGAGCCTTTTCATAGTTCGAGGCCTACCTTTGTTATGGACCGTCGATACATGGCCATATCACAATGTTTTCCAACCACACTATTGTTTTAGGCAAAACAATTTGGATCCAACGTTCATCGGATACAAATGTGTCTGATGGGTTTTTTTGTCCATCCAATCCACTTTGAGATCCATATGTATCGATTGATCAATATTCGTGTGCATCAATATTTACACAAATTCTAAAACACATCGGATGACGTCATACCCAAATTGTTCCCATTTTTAGTACCTTGCCCAAATTCAAAGGCCCAAAAAATAAATTATATTGATATGCAACCGAATTTTCTAAAAAATAATTAAATAGATGCGCTGCAAATTTGAATGCATAGCAGAACTTTAGTGGAGGGATGGGCTCCACAAAGGCAGGCCAGTCCGGGGAGCTTTTTTTATAAAACATAATTAAAATAAATAAATTTAACAAAACAGCATGATTAGCGGAAGTTTTAGAAAAACCATAAAAACCGATTTCCCAAACCGGTCTTCATATTTCCAAACCGGTTTGGATAAATTTTGATCACCCATGCCATAGCGCCACAGAAAATCCGAATGACAGAGAACCGGGTTCCCAAACCGGTTTGGCGGTGAAAAAAAAAAAAAATAGAAACCGGTTTGGGTAGGGACCGCATTTCTTCGGGTAGGGACCGCATTTCTTCTTCCCAAGTCGTTTTCAAACCAAACCGAACTCAACTCACCATTTTCCTTCCTGTCTCTGCCTCCGAACTTCCTTCAGTAAGTTTGCTTAATTTTTTTTTTCAAGTCTTAATTAGTTATTATTTCTTAATGTAAATGCATATAATTATAGGTTTCATTGAGAAGAACAAAATAAGCTTCAGATCTACTAATTTCATTAGGTATGTAGTTTAATTTTTTTTTTGGAAGATATAATCCGAAATTTTAATTTTTTGTTAGTTTAAATAAATAATTGTAGTTAATTTCACATTTGTATTGTTAAATGAAGAGTTTTTGTAGTATATCTCCCGTTAATTGATAGTATAATACGAAATTGAGGGTTATAAAAAAATTATGAGTCTATGAATAAATTGTGGAATGATATAGTAATTTTTAGTGTAATTTAGGTAATTTTTTTTATAAAAATCTGAAATATATTTTGCATTTTAATTTTTTTTGTATAAATAAGTTCTTGTAGTTTAATTTAATTTTTGTAGTATAAATAAATTTTGTAGTGTAAAATTGAGGGTTTGTAGTTTAATTTTACGGTATATGAATGACATGTATAATTTAGGTATCTTAGTGTAATTTTAATAATTGTATAATGATTTAGTAATTTAGGGTTTTGCATGTAATATAAATAAATTGTATATTGTTTTAGTTTAGTTAGTGTTATTTTAGTAACTGTATAATGATTCACATATGTAGAATAATTCTTTTTGTTGTAATTTAGGCTAGTTTTTTCGATGAATTGGAGAATTTATTCAATTTAATTTTGTTGTGAAATTTCTTTGAATAATTTTTTTTTTTGCATTGTAGTTTATGTAATTATAATTTTATGTATATAGGGCAAAATGTATTCTGAACAACCCTTACCCCCTTTGTTGGTATTGTCTGAAGACCTACACAAAATAAGCCAAGCAAGTATGTAGGTATTTGTAATAACTTTGCGATTTTACTTGAAATTTACTTATAAGGTTGAATTCAATTTTGGAATTTAATTTTTTATGCCTGGCAATTATCGTTACAGCACGAGTCCACGCTACGTACTAGCACTACGGGCATTCCTTACCAACCTCAGATGAAATCAGGTTTGGTGAATTTAGGGTTGTTTCAGATGAAAGATGTGAATAAATGTTATATTGATAAATGATTAATCACCACTCTTGTTGAGAGGTGGAGACCGGAGACGAATTCATTCCATCTTCGGTGGGGGAGTTGACAGTTACATTAGAAGATGTCAGTTGTTTGTGGGGATTGCCCATTACCGGTAATTTGCCATTTCTATTACTAATTTATTTGTTTTTAATTTATATGTTCGTCTAACACTTGTATTTACAGGTACGGCTGTAGCTGGATGTACTGATGATAATTGGTCCCAATTAATCGAAGACTGCTTGGGACATGAAGTGTACGATGGGTACGAATACGATGACGATGAATTTTTCATTAAAAAATCGGACGGTGAGACAAAGTCGAAATATTACATGCGTCTAAAATGGTTAAAGGACAGATTTGTTGAGAAGATGACACCGGCCAGTGACCAGCAGACAATCGATCAGTACACACGTGCATATTGCATGGAGTTGTTCGGGTCTATAATGTTTCCTGATTCATGTGCAAGCGGTGTCCCGATAATGTATTTACAGTTCTTAGAAAATTTGGGACCTCGATCTGTAGACTACAATTGGGGAGGTGCCGTGCTTGCTTGCCTGTATCGGGAGTTATCCCGAGCTTGTAGAAAATCGGCTGTATCGATTAATGGTCCGCTACTACTGCTCCAAATGTGGTCTTGGACTCGGTATCCTATTGGACGGCCGAGGCCCAAAATTAATTTGCCGTTTGGTCAAGGTGAATATCATTCTGAATTTGACATCCTAAATATCATTCTGAATTTGACATCCTAAAAAAAAATCGAAATTAAAAAAAAAAAAAAACTTACTACAATCTTCAGACGAATACGAAAAATATAATGTAGAGGTCGATTTGTAGATCACAACTAACTCTCAAAATTAAAAAAAAAATAAGAACTCTCAGAACTCTCGTAACTCTCATAACTATCGGAACTGAATCACTGAACTCTCGGAACTCTCTCTCGGAACTCTCTTATATAATACGCTTCACCACCGACAGAAAAAACAGAAAAAATAGGCCAAACTGGGATCCCAATCCGGTTCAGAGCTGGAGCCGGTCAAAAAGGGTCAAAACCGGGTTGGCAAATCGGTTCCACTGTGCCACACGGTTCGCCACACAGCCAAGATAAAAAACGGGTCAAAACCGGTCAAAATCGGACTCCCAATCCGGTTTCATTGATGAAACCGGTTTCCCAAACTAGTTTTTATGGTTTTTCTAAAACTTCTGCTAATTATGCTGTTTTGTTAAATTTATTTTTTTTAATTATGTTTTATAAAAAAAGCTCCAGTCCGGGCCGCTGCTCGCTGGCATCTTGTGAGGTGAGGCAAGGGTCCAAGGACGTGAGTGGAGGCATGGGACCCACAAGGCCTATAGAAATTTATAATTGTACAACCCGCTTATATCACGTGGTTTCTCTAGTAGGCTAGTACTGTGACTTGAACTTTTATTTTCAAGATCCAAAAGACCTACTTCAGTTGTCTGTGTAATCTATATATATAAAAATATTATAAGAAGTCAAATTTATTTTGGAAGGGACAAAATCCATCAATTTAAAAATTCTAATTAAACTGTTCGACAATCATGAATTTCTCCTAACTAGAAATTTATCGTCAAAAAAAAATTGTCCAAAATTTTGATATATAAATAAGAAACATGAGGTTATATATGGTGCTATGCATAACACACAATGATTCGTACTATAAATTCATACCTCTATTTTCAAAGATCAAACAATTGATCCGAACTGTTTAAAATAATATCCATGTGAAAATAAAGAGGTTTCAAATGCCTTCTGCATCCATAATGTTTGCACTTTTAATTTTTTTTTTTAATAACCAAATTTAAAAAAATATATATACGTTAAAATAAATCCGTTAGTTGTGATATATATTAATTTCTCTGCATGCACATAAAAAATTACCACTTTTCGATTTTGGTTTATATATGAATCAATAAATTGAACCCATCAACGTTCAAAATTTATCCACAATGGTGTATTTTTGCAAACTCTTGATACTAATCAAAATAAAAATCAAATTTCATGATATTTTACTTGTGCAAAGAGAAAATAATAAGGATCACATCTAACAGTTATATTTAACAATTAAGTTTTAAATTTCAAATTATTATAGTTCTAAAAATAGAGGCTTGATAGAGGCATACAAAAATAGAGTCATTTGAACCCTCCTCATCTAAGAATATATTTGAAAACTGAATTATATATATATTTTTTTCATACTATTTTTAAATTCCACGAGGCTTTTAATTTATATGAATGTGATCATCAATTTCACATCGGATAGTATCGATTAAAATAGATCCTCCTTTATCTTTCCACATATTATTTTTTATTATATCCTAAAATAAATACAAAATCCTAAAGTTACCCTCATTTTTTTTATTTCTAAAAATGTCCAGATTGCTAGAAATTCTGGCAATCCTATTCTCTTGAGGACTGTCAGAATTTTTCAAACTCTCTCTCTGTCTTTCTCGCATATTTTCCTCCAAAGCCTCGTCTATTTGTAAGTAAGTCCTTATATTTGGTAATAATTCTTTTTGTAGTCTAAATTTGTCATAAATTGGTAGAATTTGTTAGAAATGTACCAAACTTCTATAAATCAATCATAAATTAGTTATATTTTTTTTTTTATAAATCGTAGGAATTGTTAGAAATTTGTTATGAATTATGAAGTTGTTAGAAATGTACAAAAATTATAGGACCTTTTTATATTATAAATTATTATTAATTAGTATAAATTTATAGGAATTGTTATAAATCAATATAAATTATTATAAATTTATATAAATTGCAATAAATTCTTATAAATTACTATAAATTGCAATAAATTGTTATAAATTGTTAGATAATTCTAGGTTTTGTTATAAATTGTATAAAAAATACCAGACATTGTTTAAATTGACTAAAACATCAAAACTAAGGTTCTAAAAATAGCAGACTTTGTTCAGATTTACCATAACTTATTATTAAGCAATGCAAACACCAAAATTCATGTTCCAAAATACAGACTTTGTTTAGATTTACCGTAACTTGTTATTAAGGCAACAAAAACACCAAAATTCAGGTTCCAAAAATGCCATACTTTGTTCATATTTTTACGTAACTTGTAATTAAGCCATCCACTAGAGTCTCAGAGGTCTTCTATAACCAAGACGGAGCTCCAGTGCTGGATCCTCAGGTATGTTATATATATATATATATATATATATATATATGCGTAAATCTAGAGTGTGACGTGCTCACCAAGAGGGTTTGGTGAGCACAACTTCAAATATACATCAGATCGGCTTCAAATGACAAATCCAAACCGTTGAAATTCATATACTTCGTGAGTGATGCATGTACATGCAAAATTTTGGAAGTTTCAAATTTATTAACTACGAGGTCAAGCGGTCAAAGCAATGATGAAAAATGAATATATAAAACAACTAATAGAATAACTTATTAAAATATTCATTACTTTGACCGCTTGACCTCGTAGCAAATGATTTTGAAACTTCCAAAATTTTGCATGTACATGCATCACTCACGAAGTAAATGGATTTTAACGGTATGGATTAGTCATTTAAAGTCGATCCAAAGTATTTTTGGAGTTGTGCTCACCAAACACTCTTGGTGAGCACGTCACACCCTAGATTTACTCTCTCTCTCTCTCTCTCTCTCTCTCTCTATATATATATATATATATATATATATATATATATATATATATATATATATATATATATATATATATATATATATAGATGGGCTAACTTGCTTTGGGAATTAAAGAGGGTTCTTTACTTCCCGCTCAAATCTCTATTTTTAAAATTCAAATAGTCGATCCAAACAGTTAGATGTGATCTCCATATTGAAATATGCTTGGAGACCAAATTTTAGATTTTTTGGAATTTTTTTACTATTTATTAAGCCACTTTGAAAATCACTGATCCAACGGTGGCTCATATTGAATAGTGAAACCGTTGGATCAGCGATTTTCAAAGTGGCTTAATAAATAGTAAAAAAAATTAAAAAAAATGTGAAATTTGGTCTCCAAGCACATTTCAATATGGAGATCACATCTAACGGTTCGGATCGACTATTTGAATTTTGAAAATGGAGATTTGAGCTGGAAGTAAAGAACCCTCTTTACTTCCCAAAGCAAGTTAGCCCATCTCTCTCTCTCTCTCTCTCTCTCTCTCTATATATATATATATATATATATATATGAGTAGAACTAGGGTGCTCCTAAGTTCACCAAATCTCTTGTGAACTTGACTCTAAAATATATCGAATCAACTTTAAATGATGAATCCAAACCGTTGAAACCCTTCTACCTAATGAGTGATGCGTCTACATGTAAAAATTTTAAAGTTTTGAATTAATTTAATATAGAGTCAAGTGGTCAAAGGAGTCCAAAAGATGAATGTATTAAAATTAATTTATAAACCTTAAAGTTTTGACCACTTGACTCTGATATCTCGTTATTTTAGCTACATTTCCGACCGAATTTTGTACCAAAACCTGTGTCCAAAACTGTAAAATCATGATTATTACATTGATTATCTATAGAATATGGTACTGCTGCGCTTTTGTTTGTTTATTGTAGGAAATGGGCGAAGAAAGGGCGAAATCTGGCAATCTTGACATGCTACACGGGCCGTTCAACATCTCACACGGACGGTGTCATACCCTACTCGACCCCTCACACGAGCGCTGCACGACCCGGACAAGAGACACAGGCACACGGTCCGTACAACATCTCACACGGACCTTGTCAGACAAATCCGGCAGTTAATCTAAGTTTTCAAATTAATGCCTAATTAAAGAAGGACGGTTATGGGCTATAAATGGGACGATCCCTTGGACCAAAAAGACATCTAATCTGACAGAAATGAACCCTAGGAGAGTTTTACAACAATTGACTTGGAGACGAAGTAGAGAGGAGGAAATCGAGAGAATTCCGACGAATCTTCTTCGTATTTTCGGTTTTGTCATGAATTGTTTATCTTTTATTTGTTTTTATGTTTTGAGAACTATGTTTGAGTAGATTTTTTAGTTTCTTGGGTTACGATGTAGTCGAATACTTTGTTTACTGTTAGTTGTTTGATTATGTTTGATATTCTGTGTTTGCTTGTTTGTGTATGATCTTTATTACTTATTTGCGTTGTTCGATTATTATTTGGTTCTTACCATTAGGCTTGGCCACGTCTAACAAGGTATTGCGTCCAATTCTGTCCTTCAACCAGACCAAGTATTTGAGGTAAGTCGATGAACCGAGAGGGAAGACTAATTAGTAACCGATAGATGAACGTTACAGAAATCGAGAGATTCTGAATACCTTTAGTAAACCAAACAAGTAACTTAGGTCATTCATACCAATGAACGAGAGTTTAGGTTAGAATCCTAAAATGATTGAGTTGTATTTCCATTATCGAGTTTATTAAGCCAACAAACGAGAGTTGAGGTTTAGAAATATCAGGTATAGTCAGTTCGTCCTATACATAATCAATCAGTACAGAAACCAGACAACTACAGTTTCCCTCGAGTCCGACACGGACCGTGTAGGAGACTACACGGGCCGTGTGACATGGGTCGTGTACGAGAGTACACGGGTTGTGTCAGGTGAGAGGCAGAGTTGCAGATGAAATCAGAAACCCAGAAAATGCCTGTTTTAATTAGTTTTAAAATCCAGTTTAGTCAGTCTAGTTTACTTGTATTTTTATATTATTGTCAACCAATATTTCAACCAACTCAACCCCTTTTCAACACTTCTAGTTTAACGATAAATTTGGTAGAGATCTAGTTAAGTTATTGAACCGTCCCATGGATCGATACCCGATATTACCAACGATAGGACTGTACACTTGCAGTCTGAATCAGAAGTAGAATCAAGGTTTAAAAGGTACAGCTTGCTGTACTGAAACTTTGTAGTACACTTTTGTGCGAACAGACTCTATATTAAATTAATTCGAAATTTTAAAATTTTCACATGTAGACGCATCACTCATTAGGTAGAAGGGTTTCAACGGTTTGGATTCATCATTTAAAGTCGATTCGATATATTTTAGAGTCAAGTTCACAAGAGATTTGGTGAACTTAGGAGCACCCTAGTTCCACTCATATATATATATATATATATATATATATATATATATATATATATGAGAATGGCTAATATACAATCGATTGTTCCCGAGCTCTTGTGCAACCAAGTCGTTTTCCGATTTTCAAAGTCCAAACGGTCGATCTAAACCATTAGATGAGATCTTTATATTAAAATATACTTGGAGACCAAATTTTACATTTTTTTGGAATGTTTTTACTATTTATTAAGCCACTTTGAAAATCGCTGATCCAATGGTCCAGTAAAAACAGAAGCCATCGTTGGATTAGCGATTTCAAAGTGGCTTAATAAATAGTAAAAATATTCCAAAATATATAAAATTTGGTCTCCAAACATATTTTAATAAAGATATCACATCTAACGGTTTAGATCGACCGTTTGGACTTTAAAAATCGAAAAACGACTTGGTTGCACGGGAGCTCAGGAACAATCGATTATATATTAGCCATTCTCTATATATATATATATATATATATATATATATATATATATATATATATATATAGAGTAAGGCTACCATGCTTTGCAAATTAAAGTTGGTGTTTTAATTTGCGCTCATATCTTTCTTTTCAAAGTTCAAATAGTCAATCCAAAACATTAGATGTGATCTCCATATTGAAATGTGCTTGGAGACCAAATTTTACATTTTTTGGAATTTTTTTACTATTTATTAAGCCACTTTGAAAATCGCAAATCTGGTGGTCCAGAAATTGTTATTGTTCACCCGAATTTTCAGATTTTCAAAGTGGCTTAATAAATAGTAAAAAAATTTCAAAAAATATAAAATTTGGTATCCAAGCACATTTCAATATGAAGAACATGTTGAGAAGTTTGGATTGACTATTTGAACTTTGAAAATAGAGATATGAGCTTAAATTAAAACACCCACTTTAATTTGCAAAGCATGGTAGCCTTGCTCTATATATATATATATATATATGAGTAAATCTAAGGTGTGATGTGCTCACCAAGAGGGTTTGGTGAGCACAACTCCAAAAATACATCGGATTGACTTCAAATGACGAATCCAAACCGTTGAAATCCATGTACTTCTTGCGTGATGCATGTACATGCAAAATTTTGAAAGTTTCGAATTCATTTGCTACGAGGTCAAGCGGTCCAAATAATGATGAAAAATGAATATATAAAACAACTAATAGATTAATTTATTAAAAGATACTTCGACCGCTTGACCTCGTAGCAAATGAATTGGAAACTTCCAAAATTTTGCATGTACATGCATCACTCACGAAGTATATGGATTTCAACGGTTTGGATTCGTCATTTGAAGTCGATCCGATGTATTTTTGGAGTTGTGCTCACCAAACTCTCTTGGTGAGCACGTCACACCCTAGATTTACTCTATATATATATATATATAGAGAGAGAGTAGGGATCAAGTTACACCTTTTTTTTGACACATTTTGACACCTACTATTTTCGAAGTCCAAATAGTTGATCCAAACCGTTCAACATGATTGATATACTAAAATGTGCTTGGAGATCAAATTTTACTTTTTTTGGAATTTTTTACTATTTGTTAAGATGGTTACAAAATCGTTGTTTTCGGACCATTGAAAAACAACGATTTTGTAACCATCTTAATAAATAGTAAAAAAATTCAAAAAAATGTAAAATTTGATCTCCAAGCACATTTTAGTATATCAAACATGTTGAACGTTTGGATCGACTATTTTGATTTTGAAATCGTAAAATTAACCTATAAAAAAAACAGTGTCATAATATGTAAAAAAAAAAGGGTGTAATTGGATCCCTCCTCATATATATATTATCAAGTTACTAGTTATTTGTATGTTCCAAAATTAAGATTATTTGTATGTTGGGTGCGCAGTATGTGGATCAGTAACACACCAAATTCAGTTTGGAGGAGATATCAATTGGCGACGCTGCTAAGGATGTAGAGGACATTATAAACTTTTGGCGTCCAACATATCGACCACGGTATCCAGCAGCCAGGAGCTACTAGGGGTCAGACATCAGTGGACGGCTCAGATTTACTCTCAGCCGGTGAGCACTCGAGATGATGAAGGGAGCAGTATTAATTTTTCTTTGAGATTCGTGCCAAAATCTTATTTGGACTGTCCGATAAAAATGAACGGACCAAATTAAAAGCACCACAGGAATTCCACAGGTAAAAGCTCCGCAAAAGATGTGAATTCGACCCACCACCCCCTCTAGCACGCTGTGGTCGACGATAGGCTCCTTTTGTTGGGTTGTAGTTTTAGTTGGACAGGATTGTAGTATTTTTTGTACCAAATTGTGGTATTTGTTTATCTGATGTTTTAGTTTATATATCTAAATGCCTCTTTAGTAAAACAAAACATAACTCTATTCGTATAAAAAAAAATCGAACATCATCAAACATTACAAAATAACAAAAAAATCGTCTAACATTAAAAAATAACAAATAAACATGTACAAAAAATTTGGTCAAACATAACTGTCCAATTTGCTTGTACGAATGATCAGAAAATTTCATGTCCAAGAACAGTCGGCGGGGCATGTAGGGTCGCTGTTGGCCTGTTGCCTGTGAATAATTAAACTGTGAAAGGTGATGTGTTCCTTGCTGCATCTTCTCAGGTAATAAAGACTCTCAATTGTACCCATTGACTCCAAGTCAAGCCATGAGAGAAATCATTTGCAAGCCTTTGCACTTCGTGAGTATATCAATAGTATTGTAGTGAGTTATAAATCTAGTCTGCTATGCATAACAATCAATGATCCGTACTATTGAGTATTAAATTATTAATGAGCATTGAATTATTATCAACCTCCAATATGCATAACACATAATGGTCCGTACAATAAATTAATATCTCCGTTTTTAAAAATCAAACAATTGATTCTAACCGCTTAACAGTATATCTATATGAAAATAAGAAGGTTTCATATATGCCTTTATTTTTTATGCATCCATAATTTTGCAATTTGAAATTTTTTAATAACCAAATTTTAAAAAATATATTTTAAAATAAAACCTGATATATATATTATTTTCTCTCCATGCACATAAAAAATTATCATTTTTTTATTTTGGTTTATATATGAATAAATAGGTTGAAACATCAATGTCCAAAATTTATCCACAACGGTGTATTATTGCAAACTCTTGATACTAATCAAAATAAAAACCAAATTTCATGATAGGTTACTTGTGCAAAGAGAAAATAATATGGATCATATCTAATGTTTATATTTTGACAATTAAGTTTTAAATTTCAAGTTATTATAGTTGTAAAAATGGAGGCTTGATGAAGGAACACAAAAATAGAGTCATTTGAACCTGGCCTCCTCATTAGAGAATATATTTGAAAACTGAATTTTACGTTTTTTTTTTATACTATTTTTAAATAAGAAGAAAATCTCTAGATTTAAATTCTATGAGGCTTTTTCTTTATATGAATGTGATCATCAATTTCAAATCGGATAGTATCGATTAAAATAGATCCTTCTTTTTCTTACCACAGATTCTTTTTAAAATATATTAAAAAAAATACAAAGCTCGAAAGTTGCCCTCATTTTTTTTATTACTAGAAATGCTTTACTGCCAGAAATTATAGGAATCCTAGAAATTCTGGTAATCGTCAGAATTTTTCAAAATCTCTCTCCTCTCTTTCTCTCTTTCGCCCATATTTTCTTCCAAAGCCTAGTCTATATATTTACTAGTCCCTATATTTTGTAATAATTCTTTTGTTGTCCGAATTTGTTACAAATTGGTACAATTTGTTAGAAATGTACCAAACTTGAATAAATCAATCATAAATTAGTTAAAAAATTTATAAATCATAGAATTGTTAGAAATTAGTTATGAATTATAAAGTTGTTAGAAATGTACCAAATTATAGGATTTTTATATTATAAACTATTATTAATTAGTATAAATTTATAGTAATTGTTATAAATTAATATAAATTGCATTAAATTCTTATAAATTACTATAAATTTCAATAAATTGTTATAAATTGTTAGATAATTCTAGGAATTGTTATAAATTGTTTAAAAAATACCAAACATTGTTTAGATTTACTGTAACTTGTTATTAAGCCAACAAAACATCAAAACTCTGGTTCCCAAAATACCACACTTTGTTCAGATTTACCATAACTTGTTATTAAACCATGCAAACACCAAAATTCAGGTTCCAAAATATAGACTTTGTTTAGATTTACCGTAACTTGTTATTAAGGCAACAAAACACCAAAATTCAGGTTTCAAAAATATCAGACTTTGTTCATATTTTTACATAACTTGTAATTAAGCCATCCACTAGAACCTCGGAGGCCTACTATAAGTAGGACGGAGCACCAGTGGTGGATCTTCAGGTATGTTATATATATATATATATATTTTATCAAGTTACTAGTTATTTGTATGTTTCAAAATTAAGATTATTTGTATGTAGGGTGCGCAGGTGGTGGATTAGCAGCACACCAAATTCACTTTGGACGATATATCAATTGGCAGAAAAATCAGATATTTTGAATTATTTTCAAATTAGCTATTCTGAAATCCAACATCCAGTCATTGAATTATTTTGAGATGCGTGCGCAGAAAAATCAGCTATTTTGAGATGTGTGAACAAAAAAATTGGACAGCTGGATCTTGGATTTCAGGGATTTCAAGGTTACTGTTCATGAATTTTGGATTTCAACCGATCTGAATCCCAATTGGCGACGCTGCTAACGATGTAGAGGACATTACGAGCTTCTAGCGTCCAACATATCGACCACGGTATCCAGCAGCCAGGTCCCACGACCATGAGTCGGTAGCAGATCACAAGCAATGGATGCCTTCTTCTAGACACCACTGCCGGCTACGTACCCAGCACCATGTAGGAGGATCCATGCGAAAGTGCCTTACAGTAGGGTGCCATTCAGGAGGACACCATTTGGTAGGATAGACCGACCCATGAGAGCTACTAGGGGTCAGGCAGTAGACGGATGGTCCCCCTCTAGTCGTTGTTAGTGCGACCCACCACAGACTAGTATCCTCTGTAGAGCTATGTAGAGCTGATTGGATGGCGCAGATTTACTTTCAGTCGGTGAGTGCTCGGGATGATGAAGGGGCAGTATTAATTTTTCTTTGAGATTCGTGCCAAAATCTTATTTGGTCCGTCCGATCAAAATGAACGGACCAGATTCAAAGCACCGCAGGAACTCCGCAGGTAAAAGCTCCGTAGAGGATGTGAATTAGACCCAGCACCCCCTCTAGCACGCCGTGGTCGACGACGGTAGGCTTTTTTTGTTGGGTTCTAGTTTTAGTTAGGCATGATTGTAGGATTTTATGTTTGGATTATTGTATTTTTCGTGCTGAATTGTAGTATTTATTTATCTGATGTTTAGTTTATCTAAATGCCTCTTTAGTAAAACAAAACATAACTCTAATCGTATAACTAGGTTGGACATTTTTTGGTCCATATGAATTACAACCGTCAGATGAACCATTTTTTTGCTAAGAATTTTTTGGTACTTAGTGTGGATCATTTTTAATACTTTCAAATTGTATGAAATCTAATGACTAGAAATTCAATGTCAAAATAAAATTGGTATTATGTGGCCATGGGATTTGAACCCATGTCATGTGGAATAAGAGACAAAAGAAATACCACTACACTACAATGAATTTGATGTTATTATATTGATTATATACTATATATATTATAAAATAGTAGTATTTTCAGAACGGATTTTTAATCTGAATTTTTTTTCTACTTAAGCACCCACCTCTCTAAGGTAAAAACTTAAACACCATTTCTACTTAAGCAAAATATAAAAATATTAACCCCTTCTATGTTGTTACCAGATCTAGAACTGACACGGACTAAAATACAAAAATTCACGAAAATGCAAAAATATTCACCCCTTCTTGTTACTAACTAATACCAAATTATAATTATAGTAATATAATTCATATTAATTTTTATTTTATTAATATCAATAATGGATCTTGCATATACCTTTTCTCGTTACTAACTAATTTACCAAATTATAATTGTAGTATGGATCGAACGAGGCCGCTTACTCCAACGAGCAAATCAATGATATGAGAGATATGTGGGCAAGGTAGTTTACTTTCGAATTTTGTAATGAACAATGTGGATTTGTATAAATTAATTCGTGATATAATTGAGTTAGTGTAAATAACAACATGAATTGAGAATTGTTATGTTTCGAGAATCTAGTTCTTAAAAAAACTGCCTCTGTTTTGGAAAAAAACCAATCTGCAATAATATATTTACTGGCTAGTAAAAGTGGAGACTAGCAAAAAAAAAAGACAAAAAAAAAGGACCATGATACACGGATATTTAATGAAAATCTGTGTAGAAAGATGTTAAATAAATAAACGGGATTCAACAATTTTTCTACACAGATTTTTAAATAAAAGTCTGAGTAGGATTGTTTCCTACACAGATTTTTATTTAAAAATTCATGTAGGAAGGTTGTTGAACCCCGTTTATTTATTTAATATCCTGTTTTGGAGAGCTACACGGATTTTAACTAAATATTCTTGTAATAAGAGTATTCCTACACGGATATTTAGTTAAAATCCGTGTAGTTCGGTTGTGATGAGATGCACTGTGGGAGGTTTTGTACACGGCACTCCATTAAATAATCCATGTAGGATTATTATAATCTTCAATGGGTAATTATCTGTGTGTAAATAGTTGCATATTCCTATACCCTAACATTGTACATGGCAGAAAATCCGTGTAGCTCCTTCATATTTGTCCGTGTACAATCTGTTTTTTTGTAGTAGTGCTTCGAGCAAATATATGCAGCTCCTGCTATTTGTTTAATCAAAGCGAATGAGAAGGTTCATTCAAAGATCCAGATTAACCCACCATCTTAATTGGATCTAGGTTCATTCACAGATCACAGATCCAGACTAACACTCAAATTTTGAATTTGCATAGCTTATTGAAATAGTAGAACCTAGTTGTCCTAAACTATCTCTATTTTGTAGGTTTATACGCTTGTAAATTGACCATTACTATAGTTGCAATTAGTGTTATGAATTTTATTAGATTTGACCTACACAAATCATAAGGATAGAATATGAATAAGTTAATATTTAATAGGTAAAAGTAGAATATGAGTAAGAGTAATTTTAAGTAGGCATTAGTATGAAAATGTCTCCATCTGACATGTACCATACCTATTGACACCCCTAATTGTATTTGATTGGAATAAGTTCTCTTCTAAATTTCCGTCCTTAATTTGGTAATTTGATAGAACTTCAAGTTTTTCCCTTTTTTGTTTGCTTTTATTTTTTTTAGCAAATTCCATTATAACTTCTGACGAATCTTTGTTGAGTGCCGATATATAGAGATTGGTAAATGTCCCTGGGGACCCGACCTGCCCGTGCCCTGCCCATGTCCGTGTCCGTGCCCGTGCCACGGGCATCCACGGGTACACGGGCACACGGGCACGGGCGTTAAACGGGCCGGACTCGTTTTTTTGGAAAAATGCCCGTGAGTGCCCCGCCCGCCGTGCCCGTCGCTCGTGCCCGTGACGCCCGTGTCCATGAGCCCGTGAGCCCGTGCCCGTGTCCCTGCCCGTGAGCCCGTGCCCGTGTCCCTGCCCGTGAGCCCGTGACAGATTTTTTTATTTTCTTTTCTAAAATTCAAAAATGAGAAATATTTTTTTTTAAAACTTTAAACGGTCATAACTTTTGCGAGGAAAGTCGGATTGATGCGTATGACGTCAATTCGGAAAGGGAAGGAGGAGACGGTGGCGACCGTCATCCCGGGGTGTAACCCCGTAACCCCGGATATCCGACAAATCAGAATCGCCAAAAAATATCGTTTAGTGCCTCAAAAATTAAGTTTAAGATTTTTAGTGTCTCAACTGAATTACGGTCCCCACGGGCAATTGCCACAGGAGAAGTCTTATACAAGCATTATGTCTTCCGGTTCGATTTCAAGGACTCGAAATAAACTAAATTATATATTTTTCTATCCAATTTCAAAGAAACATATCAATTTTTTTGGTTATGAACATAATTATAATTAATCTATCATCGTATTAAAAAAAAAAAAAACTAAACCGCCCCACTGGGGGGCGGGTTGCTTGGGGACTAAACCGGCCCCCCGGAGGGAGGGGGGTTTAGTTATGAATGGAAATAAATCTCAAAATTGGTTATTAAATTAAAAAAGTATTCTCGCAAACAGAATTACGAAGGTATTCTCGAAAATTTGCTCACAAAATTAAAAAGGTAACATTAATTTTTGTTAGATTACATTTTGTTTGATTAAATTTTGCTATATTAAATTTTGTTAGATTGAAATATTGAATGTTAGATTTATTTTTGTAGAGTAATTTAAAAATTAAATTTGATGTTAGATTTATTTTTGTAGAACAATTTAGAATTTAAATTGAATTTTAGATTTATTAAATGTTAAGTAATTAAATTTGTTATATTTATTGAATGTTAGATTTATTAAATTTATAACAAGAATTATTGAGTTACAACCATGTCAAATGAATTTAAATTGGTATGAATTTGGATTTATAATTATTCAAAATTTGGATTTATAATAGAAAAAAAAAAAACAGAAAAAAACAGAAAAAAAAACAGAAAAAAAACAGAAAAAAAACAGCAAAAAAAAAAACAGGAAAAAAAAAAAAAAAAAGAAAAAAAAAACCGGACCTGCCCGTCCTGCCCCCCGGTGCCCGGCCCGTCCTACCCCCGCGTCCGTGACGGGCACGGGCATTAAACGGGCAGGACATAATTTTTGAAAAAAATGCCCGTGATACCCGGCCCGTTGTGCCCGCGACGCCCGTGCCCGTAGTGGTCTGTGGCCGTGCACGGGCTTTGCCCTGCCTATCCTGCCCTGTTCGTTAGTAGAACACTACCTATATAACATTGTATTTGTTTATTTGAAAAAAGAAAGATGCTCGTGAAAATGCGCTCAGTGCAGGTAGGGAAAGGAGACAATAACCGGCATTTTTTTCCATAACCAAAAAATTAAATAATATAATATTAATAACCAAATATTAAAATTTATTTTATCCATAACCAGACCGCCCAAACGTGGGGCGGTCCACTGTGCAGACCAAATCGCCCCCCCGTGGGGCGGTCTACCCTCAGACCAAACCGCCCCCCCGTGGGGCGGTCTGAATAATTTTTTTTTTTTGTATTTTGTGTATAAAATGATTATTTTCTCTCTCCAGAGTCACAATAATCCACTCACTCTTCTTCCAAACCGACTTCGCTCTCAAACAGGTCTTGCGAGGCGATTTTTTAGGCGATTCTGAGGCGATTGCGATCAACAGTGCGCTCAACAGTGACCGAGGTTTTTTTAATTTTTTTTAAATGTTAAAAATTTCATAAATAAACAAAATAACTAATATTGAACGACAAATTTCTTTTCTAATGTCAGAAAAAAGTCAAAAATGTTCATTGCATTGTACTTGGGTGGAAAAATCATGAAAGGAGAGTTCGGATGCCAATACTCGAAAGATGCGACTTACGGCTTCCAGGTGAATGCCAATGCTTCAATTTATGAAGTAAAGGAAATAATAATGCAACAAACCGGTTGGGACCGTGTCCAATTTACCGTACAAATCAGTACCCGAATTAACAATCAACCCCTCGGTGCCAAACCTTACTATATAAAATATCCTATAGAAGAGCAGGATATATGGAAAGCTATGTACGGATTTTTTGAGTCCAATTTAATCCTGGTAATGGACCTATTTTGCAAAAAAGTTTCGATTCAACCAGTTAGTGTCCCGAGAGAACCTTCTACCCAGAACAACCTGTATACTGGGGCTGGACCTTATACCCAAAACAACTTGGATTATGATCACAACCTGAATTATGATCACAACCAGGATTATGATCACAACCAGGATGTGAACTCACCCAATCGTGAGCCTATGAGACGAGATAGGTATTTGCAAGTACCTGAGTATAGTGTTGCACCTCGGGCTGAAACTAGAAGACAGTCATGTGTTGGTCGAGTTGGATACCAATCAGTACCTGATCCATTACCTAACTACAGCCCCCCTGAACCTAGAAGACAATCCACAGTCGATCGAAATGATAGAGACATTGATTTTGATGATATTGATGAGATACCGACAAAAGAAATTGATACTGGTGATGATTGGGATGGGGATTGGGGTTCAGACAGATTATCAGAGGGCGACGATGAGGAGATTATGCCTCCTCCAATTGAAGACAGATTTTCGATCAGGAGACGAGGAGACAAGCACCCGGTAAGGACATTCAATGACACTACTTCTTTTGAAGAAGCAGACATTTCTTTTTTTGGGACATGCGTTGTATACAACGAAGAGATTAGCCCGGGCTAGCTTTACACCAACATAGAACAACTGTCGACCAAAGTTAAGCAGTTCCATTTGAAGGGTAATTGGGAGTTTACAGTGGCCAGGCATGAGAGGAACCGGTATGTTGTAATTTGCAAGGATACAAAGTGCAAATGAAAATGTCTGCCGCGCCTAAAGGCAAGGGAGAGGCATGGATAATTAAGAAGGTCGAAGGACCACACACTTGCAAGAGTGCGTCAAGAAGATCAGATCATAGTGCGCTGACGGCAGCATTTATTGCCGATGTAATTATGACAGACATTAAGGAGGACCCTGCGATGAGCATTAAGGAGGTCGCTCGTGCGGCGAGACGAGTCTATGAACATGTAGTCCCACATTACAATAGGTTGTGGAGGGGTCGGGAACTTGCAGTATGCAGATGCTTCGGAACCTGGAAGGGGTCGTACAATCTCCTCGCACCATTGCTGATGGCCATAACAAGTACAAATCTGGGAACCAGGGTCGAGCAGTGGCATGTACCAACCGATACACCCGGTGAGGTACAATTCAAGGGCATAGCATGGGCTTTCGGTCCATGTATTGAAGCATTTCAATATGTTAGACCCTGTGATCGCATCGATGCATGCTTCATGTCCGGCCGGTATGGTGGGGCTCTGCTTATAGCATGTGCATATGATGCTGAAAACCAGCTGTTACCCATAGCTTTTGCCATTGTTCAACAGGAGGATGGTCCAAATTGGGGTTTTTTCATGTCATTTCTGAGAAGAGAGGTGATAGGGGAACGAGGTTCGTCGCGTGATATCGGACCACAGACAAGGGCATCAAGCATGTATTTGATAGCCTCAACTATGGGTGGAACACGAATACGGGAGAGTCTGTGCACAGGTAGTGCATGCAACACATTTCAGAGAACCTGTGCAAAAATACTGGCGGCGGAGAATGAGTTGCTGACAGGTTCAAAATTGGCAGCAAGAGGAAAAAACCACGACGAATGGAAGAGATGTTCAGAGATTTTGCCAGAGTATGTATGCATTATTTTTTTTTTTTTTACATTTGCACGACTTGTATCACTGAGGTATATTTCTATTTTTTGTAGACATTTCTAGAGGCAAATGCCTACTTAGCGAAGGCGGGCAAGAGACGTCCGCGCGATCCGATGGAGCCGTCAGCATATGAGAAGATATTTCAATCATGTGATGGAGGTTGGAGATGGGGAATTATGACCACTAATGGGTCAGAGTCGTTATACAATGTCTTCAAACAGAGTCGTATGTTACCCGTGGTTTCACTGGTGGAGGATACATTTTACAAGTTAAATGCTTGGTTTGTTGAGAGGCATGCTAAAGCCACTGTATTAGCGAGTAGGGACCAACTGTTCTCAGATAGAGTAGAGAAGAAATTAAGAAAACACAGAGAAAAAGGTTATGTCATGCACGTTGTAGCATATGGCAGCACAGGTACGGAATATGAAGTGCAGGTTCCAAGTGAGATCATTCCACCAGTGGTGGGACAAAGTGGCATTATACAAACTCATGAACGCGCATGCAAGTACAGAGTCGTTTTAGGCGCGAACAATCAAGTAACGTGCGAGTGCCAAGGCCCCCAGTTAGTTCGCATTCCGTGTTCTCATGTTATGGCGGTTTGTCGAAAATGGAATTTCCTTGAAGACGTCTTTGTTGACAACTATTACCGTACTGATTGCCTTCTGAACACCTGGGGAGCATCATTTCACAGCTACCCCAACCAATACCACTGGCCATACTACCTTGGACCTATGGTGGTTCCTGATAAGAAATGGATCAGGAAGGGGAGGAGGAAACACAAGCGGCGCGTAATGGAAATGGACAGGATGCAAGGTCGGCGAGTGGGACATGAGGCTCACCGTTCGACTACTGACAGGCAGATTAGAGGTATGTAGATGATCGTACACAACTTAAAAATGATTTGAAATTAAATTTAAATATTGATACTTAATGTTCAATGAAATGCATTGCAGAGGCAATAAATGAAGCCAACGAAAGAGAGAATGCTAGAGTGGTTGCCGATGCGGGACCTTCTGGAAGCAGGCGACCCAGTCAGGGAAGCCACTCAGGGAGTAATCAGGGCTCTACAACTGCTAGTGTCGCGCCGTCATCCACTTCCAGAACCCTAAGAAGTAGACTTGGTCTGTTCGGACGCAGGAAGAGTTAATTCAATAAATATTGTATTTATATTTGTAAGTTATTTAATTAACGTATGTTGTGAACCATTTTTCTTAGAAATTGCGGACTTGGGCATATATTGTTATGTATCCATCATCACATTAAAATTATTTCTGAGTTTTCGAAGCACCGCTCAGTTCATTCCGGAGAAAATTATTTCTGAGAAGTCAATTATGCATGAAAATCATTTTGCCGACGGCCTAGATTAGTCAAGTTACCCATTTATTTCATATCTATAATTTCAAACAAAATACATTCATTATTTAGATTGAAAATTCAAATCCTAAAAAAAAAAAAAAAAAAAAAATTAATTCAGACCGCCCCATGGGGAGGCGGTTTGGTCTGCACAGTGGACCGCCCCACGTTTGGGCGGTCTGGTTATGGATAAAATAAATTTTAAAATTTGGTTATTAATATTATATTATTTAATTTTTTGGTTATGGAAAAAAATGCCGGAGACAATAACATGTGCTGTACCTTTGAGCAAAGCATTAAAAAAATAATATATCCTCTTTCCAATAATTCAATGTCCCATTTGCCGTGCCTTTCAGCAAAGCAAAAAAAAATAATAATAATAAAAAAATAAACAAAGAAAGAAAGAATCTATTTCTTCTTCGAGCAAATATATGCAGCTCCTGCTATTTGTTTATTCGAAGCGAATGAGATCAAGGTTCATTCACGGATATAAACATTAGATGTGTTTGCTTGTTCGTCGCTCATGCTTCTCTCTCTTGAGCAAGGTCTCTCTCTCTCTCTCTCATGTTTTTATTTCCTTTCTTTGAAATTAATGGTGCAAGATATCTCTCATGTTTTTATTTCCTTTCTTTGAAAGGAGGATAGAGAAAGATGTAATCTGTAAATAAAATATTCAATGACTTTATACATCATGCATGTTTACAAACAATTAGTTGAATATGTTTACAAACATATTCAACTAATTGTTTTAATGATCTCTAACACTCCCTTTCAAGTTCGAATAATTTCTTATGTTTTGAGTATTTTCTTTATATATTATTGCTAAGACATTAAAAGTTCAACCATTTGATCCGACGATTTAACTAGTTGATTATATTAAAGATAGTTGCAGTCCTGTTACAATAACATTGTATCAAACTTTATATAAAGGTGTAACGAAGCATAAATACAATTAATGCTGTCTTTACAAATTACAAACTCGCAGGCCACGTCTTATAGTAGGATAAAGTAGAGAAATAAAATAATAATATCTATTTTCACTTTGATATCATACAAAATAAAGAGCTCGTTTATCTGTCAACACTGTCCCTCTTTCAAACTTCAATTTTTAATAAAATTCAACTAAGAACAAAAACAATAGTTGACAAGGGGAATAGAAACGATTATCCAATATTTAATTCCTTATCTCCTCTTGAAAAAAAAATTCTTGCGCTAAAGTACTAAACATATATATTTCTGAAATATAGCATCAACGCATCCGTATCCGCAGCTGTAGGCATATATCACTCTGATGATTTCCGTATCCGCAGCTGTCAGTTTTTTGGTTATAAATTCTTCATCCGAACACTGTTCATCGAGGTGATTCAAAATCCTTTAAAAAAACTAAGAACAAGTTGTAGAATATAAATACATAACCTCAATCATTCCATGACCTCCATAATACAGAATTGGGGCTCAGCATCTTTCATTATATCTTAAAAATAAGATCCTCTAGTTTTACCGAACTTTGCTAGACAATCTGAATCTCAGAACCCTTCTAATCAAACTTAGATATAAAAAAAAATATGGATTTCATTTAGAAATTATGCATCACTGCATAAAATTCAATTTCGAATTCATGATAAACATTAATTCATAAAAGTGTACTTCTTTTATAAAGTAATAAAGTAAGTATTTTAATCGTAAACGAAAATATTCAACTAATTAAATTGAGAAGAACGTTAAATTTGACATATGTACACAAATATTATCTAATTTGACATATGTATACTACGTAAAATGTCATTATTTTGAATTATTACAACACAAATACTGACATAAAAGTCTATAATTGGACCAAAAAAAATTAATTTAAACATGTTTTATGAGTCTAGCTACTATAACATGAGTGTTATTTCGGTCGTAGTGAAACTGACTCTAAAATCCATCGAATAGGTTTCAAACAATGAATCCAAACAATGAAGTCAAGTGGTCAAAAGGGAAGATTTTGATGTTATTTTTAATTCACTTATTTTTTATTTTTTACCACTTGACTTCATACTAAATGAAATCTAAAATTTATAAATTTTGCATGTAAATGCAACCCTTATGTAGTAAATTGGTTTGAATGGTTTGGATTCCTTGTTTGATGCCTATTTGATAGATTTTTTAGTCAGTGTCACTACGGCTAAAATAACACTGATGTCATAGTGGCCAAGCTCTATGTTTATTATGTATGTTATGTGTACTATTTTCTTCCTCTAACCTCAATAGAGAAAATGTTGTTTCTTAGGTCTTACAAGCCATTGCAATGAGCAACGATCAAAAGGAAGCCAAGTTAAAGTCCAGTATTGCAGATTTAATGGGACCACTGCTGAAACGTCTTGAATTAGCCTAAGGGGAGAGTTTCTGAGAACAGGGAGATAGAGAAAATCATTGACAAAATTAGAAGAGAGGTTGAAAAGACAAAAGATAGTTTTGATAGCATACAAAATCGGGAAAGGGTGCTAATTGGTCTCTTTGGAAAGATAGAAAGACAAATTAATCCCTGGGTTGATGATAATGAGAAAATGACTGAAATGAATGAAAGCACTATAATGACCGAACTAAATTATACTCTTTGTAAGCTATCAGAGATACCTACTGAGAAGGCACCTGATTTGTCTCAGAATGGCAAAACAACTGATGTAGCAGAATCATCAAATAGAAGTTATCAAGAGAATAAATCTTCGAAGGATTTTATAGATCTAGAGGAGTTGGGTGTCTGTTCTGTTCTTTGCCTGTATAGCCTTGGCATTTTTCCAGAAAGTACAGAACTGGAGAAGAGATTTGTGATTTACTGGTGGATTAGTCTAGGGCTTTTACCCTGGACTAGTTGGAATGAAGCTAAGAAGAGTGGCAATGAAATCTATTCAGATCTGAAGAAGAAGGGTTTCCTCAAAACCGTACATATAGAAAACTGTGATCAAGAAGTAATTAACCGCTGCACCATCAATCCCACAGTACATAAGTGGTTGTTGCCCACCAATAAGGATAATGTGATCTTTAGTTTTGACAGAAGGAAACACTTTAGTTCGCCCTTTTTTGGTGATTGGTTCAATGAGAGAGTACTAGTAAATCTAGACGAGAAGTAACTCAATTCTGACAACATCAGCATCAACATCAAAAATAACTTGCAAGTGGTTCAACTTGGCAGTTGGTGTTACACAGAGGCAAAGGTTGACAAAAAGGCCAAGGAAACCGGGCCTAAAAAAACAATGTCAATTGACCACATTGAGATCGACAAAACCGATTTCTTAAAGAATTTGGGTGAAAAGGTGACCTACCTTAGCCTGCGAGGCATTTCGGGGATAGAAGAGATTCATGAATCAATTGGGAAACTGGAAAACCTAATAGTACTAGACCTTAGGGCTTGTCATAATTTGATCAAATTACCACAAAAGCCAAGGTCCACACAGAATCCAAGGTCTACATTAAAACAAAAATCATTTAGATGGAAATTACCCCAACAATGTTGGTTCAAGAAATTAATTGCATCAGAATTAACCTATGAAAGCTGGTTCAATAAGCTGATGGTTTTAGATATTTCAGAATGCTATCTATTAGATCATATGCCAAAATGGATATGTGAGCTCTCTAATTTAGAGGTGTTGAAGGGTTTTGTGGTTGGAAGCATTGGAAACAAAAACCAATCATGTCGCATATCTGATCTCTCCAAACTGAATAAACTCAAGAAGCTCACCATAAGAATTGGTAGAGAGCATTTGGTTACCGAAGATTTCAGTGGCTTAAAATCTCTGCACACACTTTTGGTACTGACCATAACATGGGGAGATAATAAGTCCAGTTCTATGGTACAAGCCAATTGTTTCCCAAAGAATCTTGAAAAGTTAGATATCAGATGTTATCCAGGAAATGAGGCATCAGAGCTCCTGAAACCAGCAGAGTTGAAAAACTTGAAGAAATTATATATTAGAGGTGGAAAGCTTGCTAAAATTCCTTGCAATGAAAGCTGGAATGTGGAGATATTGCGCCTCAGGTTCTTGAACAATTTGGATGATCCAACTGACTTGGAAGGGCTCAGACGTGGATTTAGTAGTTTAAAGTACGTGGAATATGTGGAATGTCCTGAGCTCAAGAACTTCCCCAAGGATAGGATTAGTTGGAGTAAGGAGGAGGAGGAGCTTTTCCAAAGTGCCAATGCTAGTGAGACAGCCAATTAGTCATCGGGCCTTTTGAAGACTAGATGATGCAGTGTGTCATGCTTTCTAGATCATTTATTTATGTCAGTTTTACATATGTGATAATTTTATGATATTATGGTATTTATGTCGCATGGAATTTATTGGCATGTATGGATACCAGTTTTTTACGAACAATAAGATTGTAACCATATATGGATATTGTTGCTTGATTATTTTATTGTAAGGGGATGCACAATTTATTGCAAGAATTTCACACATAAATTTTCATTGTATTTTTCTTGCTCCACTGATTTGAACTTTCATTTGTTTTATTAATTTTCTTAATGCAATCTCCGTACCATTCGGTTGTTATTACTTTCTCCATACTACCATTCGGTTGTACAAATTTACTTCAATGAGAATTTTAAGCTTTAACAAAACATAAAAACTTAAATTATGGTCCTCAATTAATTACCAATTTAGCATCCCCGCTGTAGTTCACTCAAGCTTTTGTTCAAATTTGGAGAAAAAAAATTACATTCAACATAAATTACATAAGAATAATTAAACGGAAGAAAAACGTTTGAAATATATGGACAAAATTGTTCAACAAAATCTGCACTACCGGAGGAACAGAAATAAGCTTGCTGTCTAAGTGGATGTTGATCTGCTCCAGATCGACAATTTTTTTTCTTATTTTTGCTCTTTGACACCGCCCGGACCTCACCGCTCTGATACTCTTTTTGTCATTAGGCCTCACCATACAATGACATGTCATATTGGACGGTTCAACAGGCCTTGACATTGTCCAGACGCTCAAGTAAAATAGAAAGTTCCAGCAGTGGTAGTAATACTATCCAAAACCGTCATTGTTTGACACTATTTAGTATTTTGGCCATAAATTTTTCATATGATCTCCAATTAATGTGTTTTATAGTTACATGGAAAGCTGGAAATATGCTCTACAGCTTTAATGCTATATGTTTTTCTAGATATAGAACACAATATGGTCAAAATTGTGTTGATATAGCAACGTGACAGTTTTTGGGATTTTTGTCATTAATTAATTAGATATGAGTTTTGAGTGTGTTATAAATAGGCTCGAAAGAGTTTTTGAATTATGCTGTTCAAACTTTATTTTATGAGTTTCTAGTAGGGTATTTTGAGGGTCACTAAGTGGGTAAGTAAGAGTATTTTGGGAGTAAAAACTTAGTTGAAGTAATATTAATGTTTAGGTAACTTTTGAGTGATATTATGAGGCTATAAAAGAATCCAAACTGAATTTGTAACAAAGCTTTTGAAATATTACGAAAATTATGTAACTGAGTTGAGTTAAGCTTTCTCACACCCGAAACTAGAAATTCATATTACAAAGTGATTAATCCCCCCCTTGTGTTAATTAATTTACTTAAAACACACAAGGCTGAACAAATACTAATAAATTGCGGAAGCAGAAGTAATATCATAAAATATACAAGTCATATTATCCATATCAATAATGTATGTTTAGTTATGTGACATCATCAAGGTCGAACGAATATAAAATAATACAACAACTAAGAACGGAGATACATGATCTAACGAATCTGATACATAACGCAAAAGTACCACTAGAGGTCGAAACCGACACAACCTAAATATAAAAGATACACGTGACATCATCAAGGTCAGCTCCTGGTAAATTCTCACGTCCGATCACTAGTCTCTGTACCTAAAAACCCAAGTGATTTACCATTTTTCTCTAGTATGATTTACCATTTTTTTTCTTTTTCTTACCGAGGGATGAGGCTCTCTGGCTCTAAGGTTTCTCTCGGTTTAGGTTTTTTCTCTCACCAAGGGATGAGGTCCTTTGGCGCTAAGGTTCCTCTTGGTTTGAATTTTTTTTTGACCGAAGGATGAGGCTCTTTGGGTCTAAGGTTTCTCTAAGTTTGATTGTTTTGTACCGTTGGGTTATTTGTACCAATTGTTTCTGGTACAGGTATTATCAAGTTTCAAACGTCCTCTTTGTTATTTTCTGGTATCGGATACCAGTATGGTTTTACCGTTGGGTCACCTATTCTAATTTAAGGTATTCTACCTTGCAATCTTTGTTTTATTAAGATTGGTAATGTGTATAATAAAACTTGCTCACCTCATTTTTCTCTTTTTATAGTATAATTTATTTAAGCAAAATATGCATTTTTGAAAAAAAAAATTTGTTTATGTAATCGTTAAGTATATATTTTTTTTGTGACATATTAAATAATTTTTGTTTTGAACATAATTCGTAGTACTCTGTTATTTATCAATTTATCATATAATAATTTTTTGTAAAAACTAATTTCTTTTAAATTTAATTATGATGCATTTTGAAAATCTAAGTATAATTTAATTATGATGTGTAGAACATAAATTTGATATAAATGAAGATTAGAATTATGCTTCTTTTGAAAGTAATTTACATAAAGTATAATTTTACTAAAGTAGATTTGTAAAAAATAATAAAACATTTTTAACCTATTACAAAATATGTTACTATTAACAATTAATTTATACCGTTTGTGACTAAAATATATTGGTTATCATTAACAAGTCTAATATAGTAAAGAGTTTTTTTTTTTCATTTTTTTTGGTATTGTTACGGTGACCTTTCGGGTAGAAAGGTTTTTGGGTTTTTTTTGTTATGGTGGCTCTAGTAGTTGTTTGACTCTAGTAGCTCTTGATTATCTCGATGTGAATTGGATACCGAATTTTGTGTTTGGTGGCTTTTCGGCCTTTTATATTATGGTGGCCTTTTGGCTCTTGGTATTGGTGACCATCATTGATTTTCAAGATAGTTTGTAAAAAATTTAAATTCGGTACCATCTAAATATTTAATTCATGCATTAAATTAGGCATATAGTAAATTAACAATTTTTTTGAAAGGATAATTTCGCAATTTTACAAACTATTATAATTGTTATAGGAAAATTAGAAGATTTTATATATTTTATTGAAAGGATGTCTAAAAATCTTGTGCCATATTTCTCTCATAATTTTTTGTTATAGAAATATAATTTATTTTTTTACAAAAAAAAAACATAATTTCACCATAATTAATCCCAATCAGTCCTTAATGAAAGGTTAAATTCAACAATAAAAACTATTTCGAGTCTCCTACCATATTTAAAAAGAGAAAAAAAAAATGAAATATTGAAAAATTTCTATCAACCACGTCCTACAAACCCATCAAAAATCGAATTCAGATTCAGCAAGGTACAACACCTTGTAGAGTGAGATCCGAACAGTTCATTTTAATCTAGCACATATCTTAAAGAGGACATGTGTATCAACCACATTCCAAATAAATTAAATTTGACTCCGATGATTGGTAATTACATCCCGTCTGGTACCGCAGCAGTTACATTCAGAAATCATGATTTGTTTTCTTATCCCTACACACAAAAATAAAATAAAAATAAGAATCATTCCATTAAATTTACTGGGACCAAAAACCCGGCATTTTTTTCCATAACCAAAAAATTAAATAATATAATATTAATAACCAAATTTTAAAATTTATTTTATCCATAACCAAACTGCCCAAACGTAGGGCGGTCCACTGTGCAGACCAAACTGCCCCCCCGTGGGGCGGTCTGAATTAATTTTTTTTTTTTTTTTTTTTAGGATTTGAATTTTCAATCTAAATAATGAATATATTTTGTTTGAAATTATAGATATGAAATAAATGGGTAACTTGACTAATCTAGGCCGTCGGCAAAATGATTTTCATGCATAATTGACTTCTCAGAAATAATTTTCTCCGGACTGAACTGAGCGGTGCTTCGAAAACTCAGAAATAATTTTAATGCGATGATGGATACATAACAATATATGCCCAAGTCCGCAATTTCTAAAGAAAATGGTTCACAACATAAGTTAATTAAATAACTTACAAATATAAATACAATATTTATTGAATTAACTCTTCCTACGTTCGAACAGACCAAGTCTACTTCTTAGGGTTCTGGAAGTGGATGACGGCGCGACACTAGCAGTTGTAGAGCCTTGACTACTCCCTGAGTGGCTTCCCTGATTGGGTCGCCTGCTTCCAGAAGGTCCCGCATCGGCAACCACTCTAGCATTCTCTCTTTCGTTGGCTTCGTTTATTGCCTCTACAATGCATTTCATTGAACATTAAATATCAATCTTGAAATTTAATTTCAAATCATTTTTAAGTTGTGTACGATCATCTACATACCTCTAATTTGCCTGTCAGTAGTCGAACAGTGAGCCTCATGTCCCACTCGCCGACCTTGCATCCTGTCCATTTCCATTACGCACCGCTTGTGTTTCCTCCTCCCCTTCCTGATCCATTTCTTATCAGGAACCACCGTAGGTCCAATATAGTATGGCCACTGGTACTGGTTGGGGTAGCTGTGAAATGATGCTTCCCAGGTGTTCAGAAGGCAATTAGTACGGTAATAGTTGTCAACAAAGACGTCTTCAAGGAAATTCCGTTTTCGACAAACCGCCATAACATGAGAACATGGAATGCGAACACGGAATGGGAACTAACTGGGGGCCTTGGCACTCGCACGTTACTTGATTGTTCGTGCCTAAAATGACTCTGTACTTGCATGCGCGTTCATGAGTTTGTATAATGCCACTTTGTCCCACCACCGGTGGAATGATCTCACTTGAAACCTGCACTTCATATTCCGTACCTGTGCTGCCATATGCTACAACGTGCATGACAGAATCTTTTTCTCTGTGTTTTCTTAATTTCTCCTCTACTCTATCTAAGAACAGTTGGTCCCTACTCGCTAATACAGTGGCTTTAGCATGCCTCTCAACAAACCAAGCATTTAACTTGTAAAATGTATCCTCCACCAGTGAAACCACGGGTAACATACGACTCTGTTTGAAGACATTGTTTAACGACTCTGACCCATTAGTGGTCATAATTCCCCATCTCCAACCTCCATCACATGATTGAAATATCTTCTCATATGCTGACGGCTCCATCGGATCACGCGGACGTCTCTTGCCCGCCTTCGCTAAGTAGGCATTTGCCTCTGGAAATGTCTACAAAAAATAGAAATATACCTCAGTGATACAAGTCGTGCAAATGTAAAAAAAAAAAAATAATGCATACATACTCTGGCAAAATCTCTGAACATCTCTTCCATTCGTTGTGGTTTTTTCCTCTTGCAGCCAATTTTGAACCTGTCAGCAACCCATTCTCGGCCGCCGGTATGTTCGCACAGGTTCTCTGAAATGTGTTGCATGCAGTACCTGTGCACAGACTCTCCCGTATTCGTGTTCCACCCATAGTTGAGGCTATCAAATACATGCTTGATGCCCTTGTGCTGGTCTGATATCACGCAGACGAACCTGTTCCCTATCACCTCTCTTCTCAGAAATGACATGAAAAAACCCCAATTTGGACCATCCTCCCGTTGAACAATGGAAAAAGCTATAGGTAACAGCTGGTTTTCAGCATCATATGCACATGCTATAAGCAGAGCCCCACCATACCGGCCGGACATGAAGCATGCATCGATGCTGATCACAGGTCTAACATATTGAAATGATTCAATACATGGACCGAAAGCCCATGCTATGCCCTTGAATTGTACCTCACCGGGTGTATCGGTTGGTACATGCCACTGCTCGAACCTGGTTCCCGGATTTGTACTTGTTATGGCCATCAGCAATGGTGCGAGGAGATTGTACGACCCCTTCTAGGTTCCGAAGCATCTGCATACTGCAAGTTCCCGACCCATCCACAACCTATTGTAATGTGGGACTACATGTTCATAGACTCGTCTCACCGCACGAGCGACCTCCTTAATGCTCATCGCAGGGTCCTCCTTAATGTCTGTCATAATTACATCGGCAATAAGTACTGCCGTCAGCGCACTATGATCTGATCTTCTTGACGCACTCTTGCAAGTGTGTGGTCCTTCGACCTTCTTAATTATCCATGCTTCTCCCTTGCCTTTAGGCGCGGTAGACATTTTCCATTTGCACTTTGTATCCTTGCAAATTACAACATACCGGTTCCTCTCCCGCCTGGCCACTGTAAACTCCCAATTACCCTTCAAATGGAACTGCTTAACTTTGGTCGACAGTTCTTCTATGTTGGTGTAAAGTTGGCCCGGGCTAATCTCTTCGTTGTATACAACGCGTGTCCCAAAAAAAGAAATGTCTGCTTCTTCAAAAGAAATAGTGTCATTGAATGTCCTTACCGGATGCTTGTCTCCTCGTCCCCTGATCGGAAATCTGTCTTCAATTGGAGGAGGCATAATCTCCTTATCGTCGCCCTCTGATAATCTGTCTGAACCCCAATCCCCATCCCAATCATCACCAGTATCAATTTTCTTTGTCGGTATCTCATCAATATCATCAAAATCAATGCCTCTATCATTTCGATCGACTGTGGACTGTCTTCTAGGTTCAGGGGGGCTGTAGTTAGGTAATGGATCGGCAGTCGATTGGTATCCAACCCGACCAACACATGACCGTCTTCTAGTTTCAGCCCGGGGTGTAACACTATACTCAGGTACTTGCAAATACCTATCTCGTCTCATAGGCTCACGAGGGGGTGAGTTCACATCCTGGTTGTGATCATAATCCTAGTTGTGATCATAATCCAGGTTGTGATCATAATCCAGGTTGTTTTGGGTAGAAGGTCCAGCCCCAGTATCCAGGTTGTTCTGGGTAGAAAGTTCTCTCGGGACACCAACCGGTTGAATCGAAACTTTTTGCAAAATAGGTCCATTACCGGGATTAAATTGGACTCAAAAAATCCGTACATAGCTTTCCATATATCCTGCTCTTCTATATGATATTTTATATAGTAAGATTTGGCACCGGGGGGTTGATTGTTAATTTGGGTACTGATTTGTACGGTAAATTGGACACGGTCCCAACCGGATTGTTGCATTATTATTTCCTTTACTTCATAAATTGAAGTATTGGCATTCACCTGGAAGCCGTAAGTCGCATCTTTCGAGTATTGGCATCCGAACTCTCCTTTCGTGATTTTTCCACCCAAGTACAATGCAATGAACATTTTTGAGTTTTTTCTGACATTAGAAAAGAAATTTGTCGTTCAATATTAGTTATTTTGTTTATTTATGAAATTTTTAACATTTAAAAAAAAATTAAAAAAACCTCGGTCACTGTTGAGCGCACTGTTGATCGCAATCGCCTCAGAATCGCCTAAAAAATCGCCTCGCAGCACTGTTTGAGAGCAGAAGTCAGTTTGGAAGAAGAGTGAGTGGATTATTGTGACTCTGGAGAGAGAAAATAATCATTTTATACACAAAATACAAAAAAAAAAAAATTATTCAGACCGCCCCACGGGGGGGCGGTTTGGTCTGCACAGTGGACCGCCCCACGTTTGGGTGGTCTGGTTATGGATAAAATAAATTTTAAAATTTGGTTATTAATATTATATTATTTAATTTTTTGGTTATGGAAAAAAATGCGGGACCAAAAACCATATCCTTGGGAAGACGCACTCCATGCCACATCTTTAAAACAACTTCCCCGAAAAATCATTTCATTGGGCCAGGATACGCACTCCATGCCACATCTTGAAATCTACTAGGCCTAAAAATTATTTCCTTCTCGGCTGACACTTTTAGCTTAAATCCAATTATACCAATCTTTGCTATATATACAGGCACTACTCTTGGTGAATATATTCAAATAGAGTAGTGCCTATATATCCACACCTATACAGGCACTAACTCTGGTGAGCGGCAAAGCTCCTCATTCTTTTGGTTGCGAAATTGTTGATTTCTTTTGTTGGAATTAATCTGATAATTTCTGTTAAATTCAATCAAACAATTTGTGAATATAATGGTTTTAGATTTGAAAAATTCCTTACAGATCGTCAAAAATATTGGTTAGATTGAACGTAGAAAAAATCACCTACCTCAAAAAATGCATAAAAGATGATGAGTGATTTGTCAAGTTTTTTGTCTTAATGTGCAGACATTAGTTGAATATTTTTTTTTGTTTTAGAATGAATACATGTGTGTTCCGAATGAATATTATCGGATGGTTTTATGGTCCGCATCTTTTTTGCGCAATTAATGCGTTTTTTTTGTCGTTTAGCGTGACTAACGCGTTTTTATCCGAGAGACAGAATGGAGAATAATTAAGTGGGGAAAGATAGAATTATCCTTTTTTTAAAAATAGAGTATGTGTGCACAATAAAAAAATATCCTTTTCTAAGAACAATAAAAAAAATATCAAACATATCCTATATATAATTGTTTTTTGTTGTTGTTGGAGAAGGTGGGCACACAAAATGAATGAATTTGATTGCATAAAGAGAACATGATATATCTAAATAAGAAAATTGAATGAATTTGATTGCATAAGTAATGCAAGACTAAATAAAAACAAAATGTCAAATGGTTTTTTAAAGACAAAATTGAATAAATCTGATTACAAAAAGAAAACGTTGAATAAGAATCATGTTTAACACAGTTAACTAAAAGATTGCATTTTGTATGTGAGATGCATTCATGCATGTTCAAAATCTAGTTCTAGATGCAATTTATTAAATAAAATCATAACGCGCGCCATGCTGTACTTGAATAAAATGAGAACTTATTTTTTTTAGGGCTGCTATTAATTAAATTAATTAAAACATTTTTTTTTTCTGAGGGCAGCACATGCATGAATTAGAGAGGTTGCAAAAGTTTGCTAGATCATTTTTGTCTCCGGTCTGCCAACTATACAGAATAACACATCGTTTTATATTTTCATTCATAAATACAAATATGAGCAAGGCTCATGATAAAAAAAATGTTTGGTGAGCATTATTCGATAATTTATTGGATTAGATTCAAGCGACTTATTGAAAAACTGATCTACTTCATGAGTGATTCGTGTATATATAAAATTTTGAAATTTTCGAATTCATTTAGTACAAAGTCAAAGCTGTAAAAAACATAATGATTTATAAGTTCTTTTAATGCATTAATTTTTTTATTTTTTACCGCTTGCTTCGTAGAAAATGAATTCGAAATTTTAAATTTTTTGAGATAATTAATAAATTTAAGAGAAATTTAGATATATACCCATCATAACTTCTAGATTTAGATATTTCCCCACCAAATATTCAAAATTAGTTATTTGCTCATCAAAACTCACTTAATTGATCAATATCCCATATTTTAATTTAATCACTTAAAAATAAATATTTAATATTAATAAAACATTAGCAGGACAGTTTCACCCTTCCTCTTTATCACATCCATTAACAGAAGAATAAAACAAAAACGTCAGAAACTGTACGAACTTAAAACAAAAGCAGAGTTCCAATTTCACCTCCAAGTGTACGCAATATGTATCAAAACTAATCTTAGGTTCTATTAATGAAAGGAAGCTAGTCCCATGTAAAGAAGAGTGGAGAGTGTCATTAGGGATAAATTCATAGTTGAGCAACTTCTGTTAAAGGCTGACGCCAATAATCAAATTAATTTTCCGGTGTCTCTGTATGTCTGATGCGTGAAATGATGCAACATGCAAATATTCATATCTATACTTTCCTCCCTTAATCTTAATCTTCCTCTTCTGGCCACTGCAAAATTTGATGAGTTAACTTTAATTCCTTCACACAATAATCAACAGCTGTAAATTATGCTCAATAGATTGCTATTTGATTGTACAGCCGTTGGACTTCATAACTATAGCACAATTTGTTAATTATAAAACAATTGAAAACGAATTAAAATATAATGGAGAGGTCAAAAGCATAAAAAAATAAACAAGTTTCGGAGTAGCTTCTGATAAGTAATACCATACCTGGACATAAACTCCAATGGCATCGAGGTATGCTCCAGAGCGTCCATGGAAACCTATGATTTGACCGTCAAAAGCAGAGAGTTCGAAAGGAGTCCCTTCTTTCTTGCCATATGGTCCGTAACTTTTCTTATTGGTTATCAGTTGTAGTGACCTCACAATAAATATGTCACCGAAATAGCCAACATAGCCTCTCACAGCCTTAATGTACTCGTATTGAAGATTGATCTACAAACCATAAAGAAAACTTTATGCATATAACAGTTTGTTGGTAGCTTTCAATTATTAAAAAAAACAGTTCGTTTGCTCTTTTGTATGTATCTGCAATACTAAAATAAAAAATAAAAAAATAAAGAATCTAGAAAATGTAAAATCGACCCAAGAGAAGTTGATGTTTGGTGGAAGAATCTGGTACCTCAGTCAACGTTCCTGTTTCTCCGCCCCACAGTGAGGTGCGTTCAGTAGCGTCATCATCAAGTTTATAATGTAGAGAAAGAGCGTCAATATTATCACCATGGCGAATACTGATATTAACAATGTGATCAACGGCAGACATCCGGTGCATATCTCTTGTTGAACCCCCGCTGCCACCGCAAAGAACCGACTTGCTTATGAAAAACTTAACCTTGGCAATGCAAAATTATGTTATAATATCAATTTAAACCAAACCTACATATATATAATTTACAGAAAAGGCTAGAAGGACAAATAATAATTAGAAAAAATGTTTCTGAGTAGTTTTGACAAGCATATATAATAGTTGTAAATACCTGCTTTACATAAACTCCAACACGCGTAATATAATTATTTTGAACGCTTGCAAAGAAGCCAATAATTTGATAGCGGATCGGAGAAGTGTGTTCAAAGGATGTCCCTTCTTCCTTGCCGTATGGTCCATAAACGTTCAAATTAGTTTTGAATACCAGTGATTTCAAATAATTAGAGTCCTGGTTGCCTTTTACAGACTTAATGTACTCCATTGCTTCAAGATTTATCTACAAAAACATAAAACTTGTGATAACTTTATGCATGCACATAACTGTTTATTAGTTATGAATGATTAAACTTCTAAATTGTGCATTAGGAGACAAAATTTACAAGGAACAACTAAAAAGTTAACAGTGGTACTTTTGTATATATAATACAAGGACATTGTTCCAAGAAAAGAAAATTACCTGTAACTTACATCATTATTTTACCTTATTATGTTTTGTTTTTCATTAAATGCTTCAGTTGTGAGTTCCTAGAGTTTTTTTTTTTCGAAAACAGATAGATCAGTTATAGAACAAAAAAATGCTACAGTAATTTTATTTATTTATTTTTATTTAAGGGCTCCATACACTCTAGCATCTTTTAGATGCCATTCTTTATAATTGAACCTGTGACCTCTTTGTACAGAGACGGAGCTAGTGCCACTGCACTAAGCCCGTGGATCATTGCTCTAGTAATTTATATTAGAATAATTATATATAACCCTCCATTCCCATCTCACCTTCATCCCCGCAGTTCTAAAAAGGAAAGTTGCTAACTAACTTTTTGTCTTTTAGTGGGGGGACAACATTTTTCGCTGCCGGACACCAATGGTTAATACTACAATGAACAAGTTAAATACTAGATCGATGCACGGTAAATACATTAAAGACTGAAGTTAAATACTGCAGGAAATTTAAACCATCAAATTGTCGGTAACTAATTTTTTTGTGTCTTTTAGTTGGGGGGTATGAGCGGATGGTGGTGCGGGGACAATAATTACAGATTGATAGACATTATTACGTACCACTATCTCTAATTGTTAAGAATAATTATATAGAACCTCACATTCTCATCCCCTCTTAAATACTAACTCCTCTAAAGTTAAATATTAACATTCCTAAAGTTAAATACTGATGTGTATAAAGTTAAATATTAAGATATAGGATGCTAAATAGAATCCATGCAACTTATTTATAATTTTAGAGATTAATACTTTTGACTTTAAAGATAAATACTGACGTTCATAATGTTAATACTAACATTTCTCTAAAGTTAAATACTGATGTGCGGAATGCGGGAACATTAGTTTGTCATTTTTTGCGGGGACAGATTGTGTCGTTGTTGGATGCAGACGGTTAATACTTCAATGAATAGAGTTAAATACTTCATCGATGCACTATTAATACTCCAATGAATAGAGTTAAATACTGCACGAAATTTAAACATCAAATGTCGGAACCTAATTTTTTTTGTCTTTTAGTGCGGGGACGCAAATGTCGGAACCTAATTTTTTTTGTCTTTTAGTGCGGGGACACGGAGACAGAAAACTTAATTTTTTGTGGGGACATAAATTGCTTCGCTGTTGGATAGACGGTTAATACTCCAATAAATAGGGTTAAATACTTGTTCGATGCACTGTAAATACATTACATATAGATGTTAAATACTACGCGGAACCATATTTTTTTGTCTTTTAGTGCGGGGATAGAGGGGGGATGGAGATACGGGGACAGTTATCTGGGTCCTTTATATTAAACCAAAATGAACATTTCAATTCGTGGCCAATTTTGAAACAAATAAGGGTCCCTGTGCAGCAATTAAGATTTAATTTTATATCACAAGTTTACATGAGCATTTATACTTGTACAGCTTAATGATATTTTAAAGGTTTATAATTGAGGATGAGCTACCAGAATGTAAAAGATAATGATTGAGCACATATCAAGAAGGGAAAGACTAAAATATCAATGCATCCCATCGTGAACTTTATAAAAGCACTACTATCAATATATTGGTGCAACTGACTTTTCAGTATCTTGATATTTTATAAAATAAAAATGCTGATTTACGTCTAAATTAAGATAAATTGGTATAAATCAGAACTAACAGTTTTTGTTCCTCTTTAAAAATATATTTATAATTGATAAGAACTGGTGAAGAAGTTTCTTAAGCTGGAGTTCTGGAGTAGTACTGTTGAGTGATCATTTATGTGATATTAGTAATTAAAACATTGCATTAATTAAGGAATGACCTCTCTGAATATTTGACAAGCACAAAAGCTGAGAACAATTAATCCGCAGATTTTAATTAATTTATTAATTTTGGTTTACGTAATGAGCTCTCTGTTTTCAGTAACCGGCCAAAATAAAAGGGTAATAAAAACAGAGGCCTTGTATATACAAATTAATTGGGTCAATTAAATAGACGTGGTTCTCTCAACTTCTTATTTTATTGATTTATATTTCATTTGGTTGATAATAATTTAAGAATTTATCGTTATGAATTAAAAGTCATCAGTCACTTGAACTTTATCGATCTTAATTTACAATAAAAAAAATTGACATCATTTACTAAATTAAATCAGGAAAATGTATGTACCTCATCCAACGTTCCTTCATTTCTACCCCAATAGCTTAGAACAATGCTCAGATTTTAATTAATTAATTTATTTTATTCAAGGAAAAAGCTCTCTGTTGTACACGGCCTAAATATATAAAAGGGTAATAAAAATAGAGCCCTTGTATACATCAATTGCTTTAGCCAACTAAGTAGACGGGGTTCACTCTTCATTTTTTTAATTTCTTATGTGTGCTAATAATTTTAATCTAGAAAATAATTTAATAATATAATTAGAAAATAATAGTTAGTGACTTGATCTTGTTCGATTTTTGCAATTAAAAAATATTGTCCATTACAAAAGCTTCGAAAGGCACATACCTCAGTAAGTTTTCCTCCATCTTTGCCCCATCGGTCAGTGCATTGCGTGATGCCATTACGTTCAAAATACACAGTAAGACCATCAATCTTGTCACTATGGTAGATACTAATTTTAACAATGCGAGTAATGCCCGTAGGATACAAATGTCTCACTATCCAACATTGACCAATGAATGGTCCCTCCTTTATTATAGTACCATTTGACTGGATACAGAGAGAATACAAATATATGTTATAAATTCTATGTTAGAATGATCTGTTAATTAATTAATATAGAAACCGAAACTTAAAAAAACAAAATAGAAACAAAAGGTTAAAATATCTTGACCAAATGTAATAAACTAAAATAAAATAACTCAAGAAACAACATTTTGTCATGTGTATCCGTAGGACGAGTTATATTATAGTTCTTACCATCGGTAGGCATAATTAATGCACTACATTTTAATAGGGCAGAATGTTTATGTTGGGCTTTGTTTCTATGGATTGCCTTGATATATATAGCTGTGGGTAATTGCAAAGGCATACAATTTTGGTGTGTATTGTTAGATGTGTGATTACCTCATTTTTCACAGTTCCATTTATTTTCCGCAAAAAAACAATTTAAGTTGAACTTCAATGAATTATCTGAACGATATATTCATGTGCTTTTTAATAAATTTTATCAATAAAAATGAGTTATATTTTTATTTTTCACAACTACTTCTTTTAGGCAACAAAGAAAAAATATTTTCATACTAGGTAAATGAAAAAACCGCATTTATTTTAAAGGTCGCCCCTGTTTATTTCCGACGACAATTGGAGCCTCTTAAAAAAACAATTTGAATCAATTGAAATTGGTTGTATTATTTTGAGCCATGTACATGGATGGACGGCCCATAAACATCAATGAAAAAACCACAATCCAGGAGCTCAGATCTGAACCAATGAGAGGCAATCTCTTCTGCTAGCCCACCGTTGGCACAAAGTACTAATTTTGTGCCAATAATACCCTTAACAATGCAAATTAAACTATGAGTTATAAAATATTCTGGTGCCATGATCCAAATCTTTATTATTGAAGTTCAAACAACCAATTTGAATTGTTGAACAACCCCAAATGAAAAAGTAATTAAAGACCAAATTTTGTATCTTTTAGAACTATGTTACTATTTTTTCAAATAGATAGAAAAATATTTTGTTCATATGATCCATAAGTTTTAGATCATGGGAATTTTCTACCTATCTAAGAAAATAGAAAATATTCTAAATATTATTGAATTTAGTCTCGAAGTACATTTTCATACGAAAATCATGCTTAATGGTTCGGATTAATTGTTTGAACTTTTAAAATAAAAATCTAGGTCCTCAGTACAAGTAGACCTCTAATATGCGCATAATCATAGCCTTACATTAATTTAAAGAAAATTTGCATAAAGGAAATAGAAAATAAATTTTCAGATCTGAACAAATGAGAGGCAATCTCTTCTGCTAGCCCACCATCCGAAATTTTTATTAATATACAAAAAAAAAATAACAATCTATCAAATTTTTCTATGAAATTCGAAATCTACTAAAACCAATGATATTGTCATAAGTTTCAGAAGCTAAAACCGATCACAAAGCCATCGGTTTTAGAAGCTAGAACCGATGACAATGTCATCGGTTTCAGCCTCAAAATCCAATTCCCATCCAACAATGCACGAGATAACTTTGAGTAATATATCAATGCCCAATTTTTTATGCGAGATTTATATCAATTAAAACAACAAACGACTTGGATGGAAATCTAACAAAAGTAATGATTGACTTGCTTTGAAAAGTTTTCTTAAATTTTTATTTTTTAAAAAATATAAAAACATATGATTTTTATTTACCTAGAAATGACTTTTGAACCGGAATCAATAATTTAGATTCAAAATATTTTTTTATTTTTTTCCAATAACACACAAATAAATATTTTAATTTTTCTTACAGCTGCGAAAAATCCAATCTGAAAAATGTTGATCCAGATTATTTGCTGTAGTCTTTCTAATAAATCAAATTATATTGTATTCTATCTACTTTCAAAGAAATATAAAAATATTTCTAACATTTTAATATAAAAAATAAATAAATAATAATATTTTCCAATTAAATAAAATAACTAAATAAAAAATTGAGATATATTGGAAAATTGGATGGGGAATTAGATTTTGAGGCTGAAACTCGGTTCTAGCTTCTGAAACCAATGACTTTGTGATTGATTTTAGCTTCTGAAACTGATGACAATGTCATGAATTTGGGTAGATTTCGAATTTCACAGAAAAATTGAATAGATTTTTAAATTTATTATTTTTTGTATATTAATAAAAAATTTCGGCCCGCAGTTGGTACAAAGTACTAATTTTGTGCCAATAATACCATTAGCAATGCAAATTAATCTATGAGTTATAAAATATTCTGGTGCCATGATCCAAATCTTTATTATTGAAGTTCAAACAACCAATTTGAATTGTTAAACAAAAAATGTAATTAAAGACCAAATTTTAAATCTTTTAGAATTTTGTTACTATTTTTTGTGTTCACACGATCAATAATTTCTAGATCACAGGAATTTTCTACCTATCTAAAAAAATAGAAAAATTATAAAATTATTGAATTTAGTTTCCAAATACATTTTCATACAAAGGTCATATTTAATAGTTTGGATCAATTGTTTGAAATTTTAAAATAAAAATATAAATTCTTAGTACAGGTAGACCCTAATATGTGCATAATCATAGCCTTACATTAATTTAAATAAAATTTTCAGAAAGGAAATAGAAAATAAATTCAGAGTAGTTAATGAAAAACATTATAGTTGCCTACCTGCCGGATATAAACTCCAAGAGCGTTGACCCCAACATTTTTTGTATAGCATGCATGAAAGCCAATTATTTGACCGCCAGGAGGTGCAGGATATTCGAAAGATTCCCTAGTTTGAATGCCGTAAGGTCCATAAACTTTCAGATTGGTTTTCAGTTGCAGTGACATCACAAAACAACGGCCACCGGGATAGCGGACCACGGAGCCACTGGGATAGCGGACCACGGAGTCATTTACAGACGTAATGTACTCGTTTGTTTGAAGAATGACCTACAAAATAAAACAAAACGTAGCCATTTACAGAACTTCTTGTTAGTAGGTTTAAATGTTCATAGGTAAGTTCAGAGTGATTAAAACTACTTTACTATATATATGTATTAGGAGACAAATTTTACAAGGAACAACGACCAAGAAGTTCAAATTGGTATTTTTGTATAAACTATATACTGTTCCAAGCAATTAATACTTTAATTTACACCATGAATTTATCCTATTACGTTTTTTTTATATTAAATACTTCTTGTTGACATGAGGAATTTATACTGGTAAAGTTTAATAATATTTGAAAGGTTGACAAGTGAGTAGTGTTGACATTTAAAAATCACTACTATCAAGATATTGGCTTAGCTGACTTTTCAGTATCTTGACATTTTGTAAAACAATAAAACTGATATACGTCTAAATGTAGATCAAATAATGTATATATGTCAAAAAGTTTCTGAAGCTGCAGTTCTGGGTTGTGAAAGATCTCATTATTTCAAGAAAATAAAAGACATAGGCCCTGTGACCGTTTATAAGGTATAGTAACTAAAAGATCTCATTATTTCAAGAAACAATATAGCCATTGAATTAATTAAGGAGTGTCCTCCCTGACAAATTTTTAGAACAATTGCTAAAATGACAAGTGCTAAGAACAATCCTCTAGTTTTATTTATTAATTTTATTTAATTACAGGGTTCTCGGTTAAAAACCCGGTCTCAATAAAAATGCATTGCTTTACCCAATTAAATTAATTGGATGTGGTTCTCCCAACATTTTATTTTGTTTTGTTTATTTATTTTGTTTGGTAATAATTTACCTATATAGTAATTTAAGAATTTATAATAACAAAATAAAAGTCGGCTACTTGATCTTCATCGAACTTTAAAAAAAAAAAAGAGGCATCTATTAATTACTAAAGCTGCAAATGGTACGTACCTCAATCGGGTCTCCGTATTCTCTGCCCCATAAGTCGGTGCATTGCGTGGTGCCATTACGTTCAAAATACACCTTTAGACTATAAATATGGTCACTATGGTAGATACTAATTTTAACAATACGAGTAATGCCCGTAGGATCCATTTCTTTCTCTTCCATATCGTCACCGAAGAATCCACCTTTTTTTATTATAGAAACGGTTGACTGCATACAAAGAACACAAATACATGTAGTAAATAAAAGTTTAAAGGATCTTGACCTCATGTAATAAAATAAAATAAAAAATAAAAAAATTATAGAAACAAAAACATTGATCTGTCAATGGATATGATACAGGCCGGGTGGAAGCATTTCCATAACCACACCCGTCATGATAACAAAAAAAAGTAACTGTCCTTATTCGTACACTATAAGTTAATGAAAAATAATCTTATATATACTTATCCGTCTTTTTGTATATGAAATGGGTCGGATAAACGGATAAAAATGATCTTATCTTAACCATCTATATGTGTGGACGAGTTATTATGGTACTCACCATCGGTCGGTGTTGGTATAATTGATGCACTACAATAGAGAAGAATGTTTATGTTGGGCTTTGTTTCTATGGATTGATTTGAGTAATCTAGAGCCACAACATACAGCATTTATATTCTGGGTGATGGTTCACTTTTCATAGTAAACCCTACCAAACTTTATATTTACATGCAATTTAGGGCTGCTAATGAGTCGAGCCGGCTCGCGAATCTATGAGTTGAGCAGCTCAATATTTCATAACGAATCGGACTCAAAACTAAAAAAAAGTCCAAACTCGACTCGGCTCACTTTTGAAGAAAAAAGCTCGGCTCATGTAAACACTTGGCTCGACTCGGCTCGGCTCGCAAGCTCGTGAACTGGCTCGCGAGCCGAGCTTTTTTCATGTTTAAAGAGATTACTGTTACGTTACGAAACAAAATATTCTAATCGATTTATATATATATGTGTATATATATATATTTCTAGACATAAAAATATACCTAAAGGGCTTATAGGTAAATTTTTTTTTTTAATATGACATGAATTTATTTTTATTCAAAATGAATAGATATTGATGCTTTTAATATTTAGTCAAATAAATCATATATATATTATGCAAAAAGGGGTTTATTCTAATAACCATATATTTATATAAGGGTTTATGTGCATATATTACATCCCTATGTAATATTAATTAAATTAAGGAGCTTATAGGCAAAATTACCAAATTTATTAACCAAACCCTTTTCTTTCTTCCTTCTCCACCGTATAATTTCTAAAGGAACCGTGTATTAGTGTGTATGTGTGGGTGAGTGGCGCAAGAGGAGGAAAAAAGTGAGAGAGAGATCAAATTCTGCGAAATCGATCGATTCGATCTGAAATTCGAGATTCGAGCCAAGTAGATACTCTAATCCTCTTCTCATTTGGTAAATTTCCTTTCTTAAATTATCGAAAACCTAAGTCTCGATTTAAATGTCGAATTTTCGGTTGAAGTTTGGAATTGGATTCGGGTTTTCGAATTATCGTTAAACTTCGGTTGCTTGAATCGAATTTCTAAATTGAATTTGATAGATATGGATGGATTATTGGATTTAGGGTTTTTGAATTGATTCTAGGGTTTTAGTGATTCAAAGAATACGGAACGATCGATTATTCGATCAAATTAAACCGTTAAGCCGAAATGAACGATCGATGGTTTCAAACCTAATACCACATTTTATCGACCAAATTAGGAGTTATTTAACCTAATTTAAATTGGGTAAATGAATAGGTATTTATGGTTATATGGTATCGAATTAGGAAATGATGCCGCAATCGACCGTACCAACCCGGTACCAAAAACCTGAACTTAAATAACGATTATGCGTATCTTTTAAATAGATTTGGTAAGGTGTCCGGGCCGTGCAGCGCCTGCGTAGGGGGTCGAGTAGGGTATTACACGGTCCGTGTGGATTGTGACTCGGCCCGAGTAGGGTTTGACACGGTCCGTGTGGATTGTGACTCCGCCCGTGTAGGAAGTCCAGATTTTAGAATCTATTAACGATCATCATACTCAGGTGCGGGGTTTCTGGACTTGTTTGATATTTTATTTTCAGAATTAAACTATTGTTTCATTTGTCATGTTGATTACTCTTTGTTGCATAAACTGAATTAAGCATTGCATTTGCATAGCCAATCTATTTCAATTCGAATTGCTGTAATCTGGGTGATTTGCATGCTGGTATGGTTTATTATTGTGTCGATCTATGAGATCTGATCTGTAGTTGAAAGTCACCAGAATTTGATAAATAAACGGATACGTGTCACCGGCGAGTGACAAGTCACCTAGTGTGACATTCGCAAAACCTGGATATCCGGTTTTGCAAGGATCTTAAAGCTTTAAGTCGGGCCCGGGTAAGTCCTCGCACCGGTTGGGGCAATGGCAATGCGATATGATGATGGTTATGGATATAGGTGACTAGTGTGAAACGTCTAAAGCATTATCCGTTATGATAATGCGGTTGAAAAGTCTATTGATATTACGTTCTTGAATGATTTCAAATGAATTTTCTTGATATGATCTCGAAACCGAGTTTAGGAAATGGTTAAGCCAAGCGATACGAGATGGGTGTCACATAAAGGGTCCAAGTAGGGTGGTCCATCCGTAGGCGTCCGGAACCCTACGGGTGTCGACGGGCTAATGAGTAGGGTGGAACATCTCGTATTTGCTACCGGACGTAATAATATGAGTTAAACCGAATGTTGTGTGTAGTTGAATTTCAAATTGACAATTCCTTTATTGTGATTTCATTTGTTTACTGTAGTCGTATTGACGCACTACTGTTTAATCATATATTGTTATATACATGTTAGGTAATTTGTTTATGGTCTATTTTTGAAAATAGAACTTGATTGCAAGTCCAAGAACTTATCTCGTGGCAAATATTCGCACCGGGAATTTTATTCTCATCCCGTTTTGGGTAATTCTTTTCGGAGTTCAGGGCGGTTGATCCGGGAGAGGCACGACAGGTCTAGACTCCCGATTACCTGTTTTGTTTGGTATTTGACTAGAGATGTGTATTTATGTTTTTGGTTGTATATATCTATTCTCTATGTCATGAACCATGTCGTATCTGTATGTGATACCGTTCTGTTTATTATGACGTACCTGACTTTGATATTTGATCGGTTATGTATATTGTGCTTTTATGTGCTTGTTTGGGGGTTGATTTTAATTTATATCGTAATTGCCTTGTAAGCATATGGGAAACTATATGTTTACGGCAGGGATCCTGTCGCATTCTGTATCTGATGGCTACGGGGTGTGACAATTACAATATAAAAAAAATAGAATAATAAACTAACTATATCATGTAAATAACATTTATATTAAATATAGAATACAATAGATAATTTTTTCACCGATTTCAAATTTCAAACTTTTTTGAAATTTCAAATTTTTTGAAATTTCGATTTTTTTTGAAATTTCGAATTTTTTGAAATTTCGAATTTTTTGAAATTTTGAATTTTTGGAAATTTCGAATTTTTTGAAATTTCGAATTTTTTGAAATTTTGAATAATTCGAAATTTCAAATTTTTGGAAATTTCGAATTTGTTCAAATTTCAAGTTTTTTCAAATTTCAAGTTTTGTTTCAAATTTCAATTTTTTTTTCAAATTTTAAGTTTTTTCAAATTTCAAGTTTTGTTTCAAATTTCAATTTTTTTTTTTCAAATTTTAAGTTTTTTCAAATGTCAATTTTTTGAGGCAGCATATTTACATAATTTACAATTACACAGTATATTTTGAATTCAAATATAATTAATCTCCATAATTTACAATTACACAGTATCATTGTAGCAACAGATTTTGATCATATGAAAATGTCCAGTTCTATTATAACTACTTTGTTGGACTTGGCTCGAGAGACGAGCTGAGCCGAGCTTTTTTATTTCGAAATCGAGTCGAGTCAGACCGAAACAAGTATACTTATCTTAATGAGTTGAGCCGAATCTGAACCGAACCTAGCTCATTAGCACCCTTCCATGCACTAGAAGGTTGATTGCAAAAGCTAGTAACCTTACATAGATGTGTAATCACATTATTTTTCACTTTTCCATTTGTTTTACATTTAACAATAATTTAAGGTGAACTTCAATGAATTCTCTCGGTGATATAATCATGTGCGTTTTTGAATATTTCACTGGTCTAAACTACTTATTTAAGAAAATACAGAAAATTTATTTTCTTACTACGTAAATAAAAAAAAATCCCATTCATTTTAGGGGTCGCTCATGTTTATTTCTGGCGATACTTGTGGGCGCCTCTTTAAAATCAATTTGAATCCACTGAAAATTATCCTTTTATTCTTAGTCGTTGGATCAGAATCCATTATAAGAAAACCATTATCTGTGGAGATATCAAACAATCATAGACATGAAAATTAAAGAAAAATGGCAAACCGCGCCTTTGCTTTTTGGAAATAGAAACAGTGGAAATGCACTCCCTTGGCCTCATTTTCTAGAAGGATATCTATTTCGATTACGTGTTATATATGCTTTATTATATATTCCACATGCTCATGCGGAAGAATTGATTATTATTTCTTACTAATAATTTATCTAATTGTATGTGTTTCGTGCGGAGCCGTTTAGATGTAAGATAATACACATTCATTTTAGGTGTGCAAATTTTGCAAAGGTGGAATATGTAGATGTTTTAATTCCATATGTTGCCTTAGCAAATATGAAGAACCAATGTATGTTTGTGAAAATATCAACAAGTTAGGCCTGATGTAACTTAGCATATTCTTGACTTGTATATCACGGGATGCTAACTGTCTTTTAATTTCCCAATCTGTCCCTCAAGTACACTTTTCTTTTTTGTACTTGCTTTGTTTCTCTCTCCCATCAAAAAAGAAAAAAAAAATCCTTCGTTTTATAAAATATGCTCTAGCCTTACACACATAATGATTATTATTCCAACATCTATTGGGTGCATGTGAAAAACTTGAACGCGTACATGGATGGAATCCTGCTTTTTTTAAAGGAGTGCGGATATTATTTCCCTTTATTTAATAAACTAGACTAATTAACTACAATTTATTTTTAACTTTTTTTGGTGATAATAGAGATTTAAATCAAAGCGAATGTAAACCGCAGGAACAAAATGACTAGTTTACCCCACCGTCTTAATTGGATCCAGGTTTGTTCAAAATAATAAATATTGTATGGGAGTCAATGATATTTTTTAACTATTTTCCTACCGTTTATACTTTTTTCGTATATGTAACAATTTGGTTAAGAGCGATTAGATTGATTTATATTACATTTCATAGTTTTCTTTATTTAGTACTTATGATAAAAATGATTTATCAAATACTTATAAAGTTTTTTTATGTAGCAATTTATGTTAAAATTAATTTATACTATACCTTATTATTTTATTTAATTAATAATTTATATATTTTATATAAAGGAAGAAATTTATAAATGGAACAAAAAATTAGTTTGTTTATATTTTGTGATATTATATACATGACATGTGTAACATATATATATATATATATATATATATATATATATATATATATATATATATATATATATATAGGAGATTGACTGTTAAAATGTTTGTTCCAGAGTCATGGTCCAACCAATTGTTTTTCTGATTTTCAAGGTCCAAATGGTCGATCCCTGTTTACTTGATTATAATAATGTTCTTCTTTGGTTATATTGTTTTTTTATGTGTATGTCCTCTCCTATGGTTAGAGCTGTAAACTGAAATGCTTAATGAAATTTACATAATTTTATACTTACAACTTGAGAATATTTCTTACCATTTGATTGATGTTTTATATATCTTGTAGGGTTGCCACTTGGGACTAATGCGATCCTATAGGGACCAAGTTAGAAATGTATGCTTGTTACGGATTGACCAAGTTAGAAATGTATTATTGTTAATTATCACCTAATTACTAACTATCTTAAAATCTACAGATTATCTTGTTTTTATGCTAACCTTCGGGGACACCGACGGGTAAGGATACAGGAAATTCAGCAATGGACATAGTTGCAAAGGTTGGCAACTTTTGTTTGTACCATTAGGCTAATCACAAGAATTCATGCACGTAATAAGACAAGTCCTCCCAGGATTTCCGACTAAGTAGGGTACGTAGCATGTCATGCCAATGAGTGAGTACTAATTATGGATTAAAAACCCTCAAATATAATGGTAGTGTAAATCTAGGAATTAGTTGGAGTAAAAGCCAACTATAGAATTGAGTCAAGTATGATGGTAGTTTAAACCTAGGAATTAGTTGGAGTAATTTAATTTAACCAACTAACTCCCAAATTCTGAATTTGCATAGCTTAATGAAATAGTAGAACCTAGTTGTCCAAAACTGTCTCTCTAGATCGACACCCCAATTTATACTATACGGTAGGTTTATGCACTTGTAAGTTAACAACTATAGTTGTAATTAGTGTAATAAATTTTATTAAATCTGATCTTCACGAATTATAATGGTAGGTATGAATAAGTTAATATTTAATGGGTAAAGGTAGGGTTTCAATAAGACTAATTTAAAATGGGTGAGAGTATGAAAATGTCTCCATCCGACTCGTACTGTACCATTGACACCCCTAATTGTATTTGATTGAAATAACTTCCCTTTTAAATTTCCATTCTTAATTTGGTAATATGACAGAACTTCAAGTTTCCCCATTTTTGCTTCATTTTTTTTTTAGCAAAACCCATTTTATAACTTACGGCGAATATTTATTGCGTGCCTATATAACATTGTATTTGTTTATTTGACAGAAAAAAAAAAAAAAAAAAGATGCTCGTGAAAATGCACACAAAGCAGGTAGGGAAAGGAAACTATAACATGTGCAAGCCAAGAATCATTTGCCGCAGCATTGAGCAAAGCATAAAGACAAAGAAAAGAAACAAAGAGAGAAATAATCTATTTATTCTTAGAGCAAATATATGCACCTCCTGCTATTTGTTAAATTGAGGCGAATGAGAATGAAGGTTCGTTCACGGATCCAGGTTAACCCGCAATCTTAATTGGATCCAGGTTAGTTCACGGATATAAATATGCAAAAAATCTCAAATTTGAGACATATAATTGTCACTATAAATAAAAACTGTGATTCCAACAGTAGTAATGAGTGTTAACATAATTGAGGTAAGTGAGTCAATCAAATATCCGAATTCTAAGGAAAAATCCTTATTAATGGTCCAAGACCATAGGTATTGATAAAACAAACTCCCATTTATTTGTTGAATAGAAATATTCAAAGAAAATATCATAGTTATTATTAAAAAGAAAATACATGGAAAAGCCCATATACGAAGAATATTTTTTATTGCTGTTGGAATAAGTACAAGTTCAAGCCCTATGAATAAAGCGGGATATTGGTTCTCCAAAATGTGCAGTTACTTTCAACCATGTGCCCATATTGGTCCTTTCAATAAAGCGGGATCAAATACCAGCAATCCTTTATATAAAGCGGGTTCCAGCCATGTGTGGAAAGACTAATGTCTGCTCAAGAGAGAGAGGCATCAGCAACGAACAAGCGAATAAAAGTTCTTGAGTTAGATAGATAATCAATGAATTGTGTCATATTTGCTTGACTTTTTTTTTACCGAAAACAGATTGACCTGGTATTCAAAGAAAAGTCACTACTAGAATCTGGATTTATTACATGGGCAGCACTAGGTTATTACATGGGAAAGACGGTCCATGCAACAGAAATGACAATTTTGAAAATCTCTGACTTGTTGCAAGGGTAGTCCCATATAAATTATTGCGCATGCAACTGTGTGATGTACAACCATGTAACTGATTTTTATCTACCCATGTAAATACAATATGAAAGTCAAATATTATAATTAATTGATGGTCCATGCAATAACTTAATCCGCTGCCCATGCAATTACTTAGATACATGCTAGATATTGTATTTTATTAAAGGTCCATGCAACAAGTCAGCCTCCTGCCCATGTAAATACTTAACCACCCATTTCTATTATATTTTATTGAAATCCCATGTAAATACACCATTATCTTGCGCATGTAAATAGTCTGTATTATTGACTATCATTAATTGCATGGGCTTACCCTTGCAAATGTTTTGTTCCTGGAGACATGCATTTTTATTTATTTGATGTCTCCTTTTAAATGCAGAATTTTATTATAAATCACAACAAGAATAATAGCAGTACATAAGAATTCAATATGTGGGTAACTTGAACTTTTGTAATTAAAACATTCCAAAATAATTGAGAAACAAAAATAATTGTACAATCATTGTGGCACAACACACATACAACTATTGATTCACCAATTAATTATAACTCTTGATCGGAATAATCATGGACTTAGAAACCAAATTCAAATTTGATTGTAAAAAAAATTACAATAATTTAAGTAAAATACTACAAAAATTTGATTGTAAAAATTTGACTGCAAAATTATACAAATTGCATCAGGTTTCAATTTATTAGATTTGCTGTAATTCTAAAGAGAATTATAGGACTCTGTAATACTTTATCTCCACCATTTATTAGATTTGATGATTGAGATTATAAACATTTTACATTGCTCATTTCTTTCTCCTTGCACTGCCCCTCTCTTGCCCGGAACAAAACTATGTCGGAAATTTGACTGGCCTAAGTTCAATCTGCATATTGTCATTCTCTTTCCTTATCCTCTCAATTTCGGTACTTGACCTCTAAAATTGGAAGAAAATTAGCAAAATAAGAGAATGCTCTAAAAGACAGCACCAAGTGAAGATAAAATTGATCTTATCCAGTACAAAACCAATACCTTTATATATCTAATAAAATATTGCATGATGTTATTCTTAAGGACAATATCCCATTAATTTTAAATCCATCACCTTTCTAAATTTATAATTCCCATTTTACCCTTATATGAACTAAAAGAAATTAAAGTCTCTACTGATATCTATCTTGATCGGATTAAGAGCAAGTGTCCAACCTACATAAAAACATATTTCAAATAATAAAAAAATATCATTCACTATTGAAGAAACATGGCATCCGCATAACTCATTGTAGAGTACCTGCTTTAATACCGGTGCATACTGGTACATGATAAATTTGCATGTCAGCCCTCTAATTCTTTTATAATTTGTATTACTCTCATTTATGTTAATTTTTGCAAACCAGTGGCTGGAGATTTGAGTGTTTAGTACCTATTTAGTACCAGGGCATACCATTACATTGGAATAACCGTGAATCTGAGCTGATTGTGTATATTATTTGTAAAAATGCAGTAATCTTGATCAGGTGCGTACTAGTACATTGGAATACACATGTATCCTTTTAATTACATGAATTTGGACTCTTAAAATTACCATTTAGGTCCCTCGACCAGCAACTGTACTTGAATATAAATCCCTAAATTGCAATTTTCAGATTTTGAAAAACAATCCCTATACTCTCAAATGAAATTCTGAAACCTAAATTTATGCCAAAAAAGAAATTAGCACAAATTTAAAACAATCCCTATACTTTCAATATGCAATAAGCATTGTTACACTAAGGATGGTAATTTCAGTTGGGAATTTCAACAAACAGATGGTGTTTGCTGATTAAATTGGGTAATACATGTGTTACTGTACCTGTCCTTCCCCACGACCTGTACCAATGGCAAGGTATGATCCCTCCCTTGTCTATTGTACTGCATATACACCATCTCTTGAGCCCATATCACATAATTTTGTAACCTAAGAAAGGAAGCCACAAACGAATTTTGTCAAGGAATTTTGACAGAGTAACATGGGTTGTTTTTCTTCTCTGAGGCAAAGTAACAAACACTTAGCTGGCAGAAATGTCTTTTCTGGAGGCAAGAGGGAAAAAACTAGGAGAGGACCAAAGTGAAAGGAAACAGTGGGAGTGAGAGATGAGTTAACAATCTACGCTTAACAAATTTGTGGATGAAAATTAGGAGGGAAATGAAACAACGGGGGTCCAATTGATGAGAATTAGGAGGGAAATTGTCAAATTTTGGGAGGGAATTGAATTGAGTGATTTGTGTGTACGCGGTTTGGATTTCCAAAAAAATTTAGAGGATACACAGAGAGAGAGAGGAGCGAACTTTCCATAGAAGGAACAAGGAAAAAACAGCTGGAGCTGACAAGTGGGACCTAGTTGCCATAGAGACATCTCTTTAATATATAAGATGGATGATCATTAAAGAGAGATGTCCATGGACAATCATCACAGCACATTTTTTATCAGGCGGCTCAGATTTATATATGTGAAAATTAATTAATTTATGCACTGCAAATAATACGAAAAACTTCAAAAAAAATAAAATCAATTTTTTTACGGTTTCTATGACCCGATCATAATTATAATATCAAATTTATAAAATTTCATTATTTTTTGTCCCTTCAATATGTGCCAATATTTGTGGACCGTTCATTTTTACGTGAGTAATCAACGATCGATCTGCAATGAAATGATTCTAAATTTGTTTTGAAATGATCAAGGAAAAATATTGAACATAACTAACATAAAATTTATGAAGTTTGACTATGTCAAAGCTTCGATTCGACGTGAAGTTTCTATGGCCCTTCGATGTTTCATTTTTTCGTCAACTTGATGGATAGGTAGATGAAAATAAAATTTCATCAAACTTTCCTACTATAGAATAAATGCAATGCTGTTTAATTTTAACGGTTCGGATCGACCAAGCAAACGATATAATCCTGTGTGTCTTCATGAACTCATAAACAAGAGTTTATGTTTCATGTTCATGTATGTAGGATATGAGACACAAACTCTTGTTTTGTGAGTAAATGAAGGTGCACGTAAACACGTCGTCTGTTGGTCGATCGAAACCGTTAAAATTAAAGAACATTGAATTTATTTCCATTTAGCGAAATTTGATGAAATTTTATTTTTATTTACTTATCCATCAAGCTAACGGAAAATGAACAGTCTGAAAATATTTTATAAATTTGAAGGGGTGTATAATGATAAAAGTCTATAAAAATGACACGTATAAGTATTATTTGACCACACAAGACATAAAAAAAATAAAAATAAAAATTTTGAATTTTTTTTATATGCACTGCTGTGAAAAATGGTCTTGATTTATAACAAATAGTCCCTATACTCTCAGGTAACATAATATTTCTTTAATTGATCGGGCGGTAGATAATACATAGGATCCTTTGATAATGGTGCGTAAAGAAGATTACACAATCCGATCTGAATACAAATATTATGTTACCGCAGAATACATAACTCGACAATACTGATGACTTTTTTATTTGAGAACGATCTCTCTAGAAAATTCACCTAAGTCCTGACTCTTGATCAAACCTAGCACTGCTCCCTTCAAAAAAATTTTTGTTTCCATCTAACCTAGCATTGCTCCCTCCAAAAAATTTCGGCTGCCCCTAATGCTCCAAATTTTCATTTCACTTAATTGGATTCCCTCCTATTTTTTCAATTGTCGTGCTCTCTTCATCATCTCTCTTTAAAAAAACCCTAGATCTAAAATGGCAGGTAAGAGGAAAGGCGATCGGTGCGACCAAGGTCACAAAGGCCACCTCCAGGAGCAGCAAGGCGGGGCTACAATTCTCTGGTGGTCTGGTTACACGATTTTTGAAGCAAGGTGGTGAGAAGCCTAGAGAAGTTGTAAGACGGCTATGGCGGGGCGCGACGCCTCTCACGACGCAGCAAATGCTTTTCGTGTGCGCGACCTCGCGCTCTTTCTTGGTGGTCAGTTCTTGCTATTTCTCTTTGATTTTACTTTGCTTTAGAGGTAAATTCAATCTTATTTTGGAACTGAGATCTATTTTGGACACAAATTTCGACCTAATTGAAATTGAGGTTTGTATTTTTCCATTATTTTGAAGATTTAGCACCATTTTTCCAGTACTGTGTAGTTTATTCATTTTGGTCTTAAGTTTTGCCATAATTGTTTCAATTTAAGTCCATTTAAGGAACCAATTTCATGAACAGAACTGGGTGATTTTAAAGTTGTGTTGTAGGGAGCCATGAAATTAAGTAGAGGATAAGATATATATGTGTTGTTATATATTTTTTTTTTACTTTTCTTTTGTAAATTTCAGGAGCAACTCCGAAGCTTGTTCTTTGTTAATTATCTTTTTGCATTTATGTTCTAGTGTTAGTTAGGAATTTTCTTTGTAAATTATCAGTGGCTTTTAATCCGGTGGTACTCTGAGTTGCAGTTTGTAATCTGTCTAATTTGCTCACTTATTCAGGTTATTAAAAGATTGGCTCTTCAGCTTGACGATAATTTTGTCAAGGTTTAAATCTCTGTACCTTTTCTTTTTACATATGACTTGTCACTACTACAGAATGGCGCTTCCTACACTGTGGTTGTACACGGATTTTCTCAGTTTTATGTAACACCGTGTACCAAATAAGATTTTTCCGATGATCAATGATATCTCTAAGAATCCCACACAGATATTTCATTAAAAAACAGTGTTTCAAAAAAGCCGTTTGAAATTTACATTTCCTACACGGATAGTTACTTAAATATCCGTGTAGGAATTATATGAGAGCTACACGGATATTTATTTAAATATCCGTGTTAGGAGAGTTATTTGTACACGTATTTTTATTTAAATAGTTTGTGTATATATGTAGATAGAGTTACACGGTTTAATATCTAAATAGCCGTGTAGAAAGGTCATCTAGGGTTTCAAATTTGAAATAAAAAGCTTCTCTTCCAGTCGCCGTTTTGATCACTCTCTAGATCTCTACGAGGCACATAAGAGTTTAGGAAAGATCACTCTCTCTACACGAATTAAGGAGATATAGGATTCAAAGTTTCTCCTCCATTGATTTTACTTTGAGATGGAGGATTCAAAGTCTTTCCTCCCTATTGGAGGTGGAGGAAATGACACCGAATCCTCCATCTCGGAGTAAAATTAACGGAGGAAAAATTCAGCTGAAATTCTAAACCCACGGGTGCAACCGCACTTTGCTACAATAGGACCTGCAAAATTGCAAATCAACCAAATCAACCAATTAAATAGAGGCTGCCTAAAAAAAAAAAAAAAAAGAACAATCCTACACGGATATTTAATTAAATATCCGTGTTGAATGGTTTGCGACGTTTGGACTACCCTAAGTAAACCCTAAACCCTTCGATTCATAAAGGATTTTGTGCGAGAAATCCGTGTAGCTATCTATCATCCTACACGGATATTCGGTTAAATATCCGTGTAGGATAGCCCACCGATGTGAAATTTTATTAAATATGATATTAATATAAATATTTTATTATATTATTCATATTTCTACACGGATATGTAGTTAAATATCCGTGTAGGATTCCCTTTTTTTATTTTTTAAGTTTCACATTTTGATTATTTAAATATAAAAATGAACTTATGGATGTTTTCATTCTTTGTGAAGCTCTTTAAATATTCATTCTTATAAATTAAGAAATGTATTCATTTAGATATGAACTTTGTAAATATTAAGTTCTTTATAATTTATGTATTCATTCTTGTACACTATTTTACAAATAAAAATATTCATCACTGTGTTAGAAATATTAAATATTAACAAATTAAAAATTGTGCAACTAATACAAAAAATAAATACAAAATAACAAAAATGTAAACAAGTAAACTTTCATATATTACTACTTGGTAAATATTACAAAAGTTTCCAAAAATTTGATATAATAAAACAAAACCAAAAAAAAAAGAAACTCTAAACAACAGATTTTTTTCTTCTTTGTCCGACGAATGTAGGGCTTCGGTGGCGGATGGCCCCTAGGGGCTGCGCCGTGGGCGTGTCGGCCATGGTGGCCATGGCCAACTTCTGGGATAACCTGGTGGTGGTCGTTCGTACCGGGTGGGATCCAAGGCACCGGCATGAAATCCTCTGGAATTGGTGGTAGTGCGAGAACAGGGTGGTGGTGGCGCCTCAATAGGTTGTTCTTCCGTGATACACGACATTTTTTCACTTAGAGAAAGATAGGTTTAAGAGAGGAACCGATTCGGAGGATATATAGGATTTAAGGCGACTCTTCGTTTTTACGTGTTTATTTTAAATCTATTAATATTTAATATTTCTAATTCACAAGTGATGAATACATGAAATAAATGGAGAGCGCATGCATGCTTTGAAATAAATATCATCTTTTCCTACACGGATAGTTACGTAAATATCCGTGTTAAAAAGTATTCCTCACGGATATTTAATAAAAAAGAGGAGAGCTACACGGATATGTACTTAAATATCCGTGTAGGATAGATATTGCACACGGATTTTTAATAAAAATCCGTGTAGGAAAAGGGATACATACACGGATATGTATTTAAATATCCGTGTAGGTATCTATTGCACACGAATTTGTAATAAAAATCCGTGTAGGAATCCTTGTAGCGATTCAAAACCAGATTATGTCTTCAAAAATTTTCTAAGTCCCCCCAGTTCACTTCTTTCTCGTCTGATTTTTAAATTCTTCCATATGTCCGAAAATTTATCAAAGTACCCTAACTTCTCTGAATATTTATGTTGATATTTTATTATATTAAATATGATTTGAACGTTAATATCTGTGTGGTTCAAAATTTTCAAATTTTTTTTTTCAATTTCATATTTTGTTATTATTTTTATATTTAAAGATAACATTAGCTAGTTAGATTAATTATTCAAAAATATAAATATAAACAGAAATTTAAATATAAAACCATACATCACAGAAATAGAAAACATTAAAATAACATACACCATACATCACAGAAATAAAATAAAAAAACTAGCTAGATATCACAAAAAAAAAAAAACTATCTAGATATATAACTAAAATGAAAATATAAAATATAAAACTAACAAAATACAAAACATTTCCAACTAATTGCCGCGCCTTTTTTTCTTAGGGAAGTAGTTGATTCTCTTGCCTCCATCCTTGTTTACATTGTCCCAAATTCTCTTGCTTCTTCTCAAAGATAACCGAGACATCCTCATCATCCATAGGACCTTACGGGACCGTAACGCTCATCACCAGAGAACCTGGTAGTGATCGGATTCTTTTGGGGGACGATGTTAATTCAATCACGGGGCGGGGCTAAATCACTCCACTCAACTATATGCGGATGTGGATCGAGAAGCTGGAAGGTTTCGATGGACCAACGAGAGGAGGGTAACCAGCGAGAAAAGGAAGCGGTGGAGGAATTATGGGAGCCCGGTTGGGATCATCTTGGGGGTCTTCGAACGTAGGATTTTTCTGCGAGATTTTCGGATGGAGCGGGATTTTTCGGATGGAGGATTTTCGGATGGAGGATTTTGCACTGTGGGCGAATGCAGTTAACGCTAGGAGGACTCTCCATTTGGTTTTTTTTTTTTTCGATTTGTAAAATTCGGTTAACGCTAGGAGGCAAATTACGTGCAGGTGCGATTTTTCACTAAAATCAACGGTGATTAAATAGAATTAAGGGAGAAGAGCGTTTGAACTCCCACGCGACGTTTGGACAACCCTAACTAAACCCTAAACCCTTCAGATTCGTAGCAGTTTTGAGAAGAAATCCGTGTAGAAAAGTTAATCCTACACGGATAATAAATTAAATATCCGTGTAGCTATTTATCTTCTTACACGGATATATAATTAAATAACCGTGTATGAATATTATAGAGCTACACGGATATTTAATTAAATATCCGTGTAGGAATGGTGATTGTCACACGGTTTTTTATTTAAATAGCCGTGTAGAAATGTCGGGAGAGCTACACGGATTTATCTCTTATTATCCGTGTAGAAAAGGTCATCTAGGGTTCAGCTCACTTAAAGGTATTCTTCCAAGCGCCGTTTTGATCACTCTCTCTTCTCTGGATTGGCTGGAATTCGATTTTTTTGCGCAGCAGCATTGAGATTTGCTGATTTTTAGTTGTGATTTGCTCCTCTTTTCCTTGTTAAGGTTAGTAATACTTCTCTTTTATTTCAATAATTTTCTGTTAATTAGTTTTTATTGCTTATTTACGGTTTAGGGTTTGATTAATGCATTCATGGTTGTAAAATAATTAGTGTATTCTTTGTCCAATAACCGACCTATTAATATGCTTGTAGGTCCATACCCGTTCAAAATTAATCCAATAGGGATTAATTTTGGATAGTCCCCGGTTTGGGACTGCTCTTTGAATATTGTGTCTCGTTTAGGATGTGAACACATGTTAGCGGGTTTAATTAGTATTTGAGAAAAATTCGACAAGTATTTCTCCTTATTGCTCCTACGAGTATGTGGTATGTACACGTATTTGGGGAGTTAAGGGGAAATGTTGCCGAATTTTTCTCAAATACTAGTTAAATTACGCTAACATGTGTTCACATATGAGGCACAGTATTCAAGGAGTGGGTTAGGATTGTAAACCGGCCCTTTGTAAGCCAAGAATTTGGTAGGTTATACATATGTCGACCATCCACCACGCATGATTAATTGCGATCATTTTTTGGAATTTAATTTACGGGATGGATCGAAGTTGGATGTATGAAATGCGGCGTGACAGTGAAGAATATTTGGTCCGGGTGGAAGAGTTTCTACGGTTCTTTGAGAGTTACCGAGTTTTGCAAAAGGAGGCCAACATTTTGTGTCCTTGTAGGGATTGTAAAAATTGTATAGGATTTGAGGAATTGGAAGAAATTAGAACTCATTTAATTTGTCGGGGATTTAAGGAGAGATATACATGTTGGTTAATGCATGGTGAAAAAATTAGAGAAAGTAGTGGTACTTAGGTAAATTTTGTGATGAAATAAATGAGAGTGATCAAATTTCGATAATTTTGAATTTGATTGCAACGATGATTATAAGAATTTCGAAAAATTGAATAGTGTTGAAGTCGATAGGCTGCGATGATGATGAGATGGCAACGAGTATTGATGAAAATGTAGAACACGAGTTTACCGAAAACCTAGATGACATGTTACGTGATGTGGAATGTGAAATTGGTGGTGAAAATTATGATAAATTTCGGTATTTGTCGGATGAATCCAAAAAGCCGTTGTATCCTGGGTGTATCACATTTACCAAACTGTCAATTGTGTTGAAATTATTGAACTTAAAAGCGAGATAGTGGTTGGAGCGATAAGAGTTTCACGTCCTTACTACGACTTTTACGAGAAATGCTCCCGAATAACAACGAGTTACCGTGTACAATATATCAGGCAAAGAAGTTGATATGTCCAGTGGGATTGAAGATTGAAAGAATACATGCATGTCCTAATGACTGTGTATTGTACCGTAAAGAGTACGAATCCATGCATGTATGTCCTAGATGCGGCGTTTCACGCTATAAGCGTAAGGGCAACGAGCCGACGATTGTAACGATGAAGAAAAAAAGGACCCGCCTCCGGCCAAGGTCTTTGTGGTATCTACCGATAATACCGAGGTTTAAACGGTTATTTGCAAATTCCAAAGATGCTAAATTATTGCGCTGGCATGAAGAAGAGCGGAAAAAGGACGGAAAACTAAGACACCCGGCTGATTCTCCTCAATGGAGAAATATTGATAGACAATTCCAAGAATTTGGTTCCGGCCAGAAACCTTAGGATTGTGGTGAGCACGGATGGAATGAGTCCATTCGGAAGTATGAGCGATCGGCCACGGTACTTGGCCGGTTCTTTTATCCATCTACAATCTTCCTCCTTGGTTGTGCATGAAACGCAAGTATATAATGATGTCATTACTTGATCCAAGGACCCCGGGACAACCCGGAAATGACATAGATGTATATCTCGCACCATTAATTGAGGACCTCCAAAAATTATGGAAGGCGGGTGTGCGGGTATGGGATGCGTACGGCAAAGAGGTCTTTAAATTGCGGGCCATGGTATTTTGCACGGTGAATGATTTTCCCGCATACGGGAATTTGTCGGGTTCTGATGCGAAAGGAGCAAAGCGTGCCCTATCTCGTGAAGATGACACGCAGAGTCGAGGTTGAAATATTGTAAGAAGAATGTTTTTATGGGGCATCGCAGGTTTCTCCCCGTTAATCACCCATACCGCGGGAGAAAGAAGACATTCAATGGGAAAAATGAGCTCGGAGTGGCACGTCGTCCATTGGATGGGAAGGGTGCCTTCAAGCGGGTTAAAAACCTTGAGGTTGTTTTTCGGAAAATGCGCCAAAGCACCGCCTAAAAATATTTGGAAAAAGAAGTCCATATTTTGGGAGCTACCGTCTTGGGAGTATTTGGAGGTGCGGCCTTGCCTAGATGTCATGCATGTTGAAAAAAATGTATGCGGCAGTTTAATCGGCACCTTATTGAACATTCCTCGCCTGACTAAAGACGGTATTAACGCTCGAAAAGACATGGTGGAAATGGGAATACGACAAAAGCTTGCACCCCAAGATAAAGGGAAGCGCGCATACCTACCCCCTGCAATGTGCACCATGTCGAAAGAGGAGAAAAGAAGCTTTTGTGAATGCCTTCACAGTATTAAAGTCCCGTCAGGGTATTCTTCGAATATTAAGAAGCTGGTGTCCATGAAGGACATGAAATTGAAGGGTATGAAATCCCATGACTGTCATGTTTTAATGACACAGATGATTCCTGTCGCAATTCGGGGAATTTTACCAAAGGCCGTTCGGCAGACCCTTACGAAGCTTTGTTTTTTCTTCAATGCAATTAATTCCAAGGTGGTAGACCCGCTCAAATTGGACGATTTGCAAGCGGAGGTCGTCGTTACTCTTTGCCATCTTGAGATGTATTTTCCTCCCTCTTTTTCGATGTTATGGTTCACCTTGTTGTCCACCTCGTGAGGGAAATTAAGATTTGTGGTCCTGTATTTCTGCGGTATATGTATCCGTTCGAGAGATACATGGGTATTTTGAAAAAATACGTAAGGAACCGGCATCGGCCCGAAGGTAGCATCGTAGAAGGGTATTCAACGAAGAGGCGGTTGAGTTTTGCACTAACTACCTGACCGGTGTGTCTCCTATCGGTGTTCCAAAATCCCGATACGAGGGAAGACTCCAAGGAGTAGGGACAATTGGTTTGAAACCCGTACTTGCCGACACGGATGAACTACAAAAGGCACATTTAATTGTACTACGGCACATGGCGAGACGTTTCTCCCTATGTGGATGAGCACATGACAGTCCTTCGACAACGGAACTACACTAGAAGTCGAAGTGGTTGAATGACGAGCATAATCGTTCTTTTACGGGATGGCTCAAAGAAAGAGTGAAGGAACACGCCGAAAGGTCGCCCGTAGATGAAATTGTCGGGCTCTTTGGGCGAAGGACCCCAAGTTGTTGTTAGAACATTCCAAGGATATGAGATTAATGGATATACATTTTACACTAAATTACAAAGTGATAAGAGTGCGACGCAAAATAGTGGGGTGACGTTGGTGGCGGCCTCCGAAGAATTCGGTAGATCGGGGATGCCCGGGCTGTAATAGCATCAAAGGCATATTACGGTGTTATTGAAGAAATTTGGGAGCTCGTTTACAGTCCTCGTCTCAACATTCCCTTGTTTCGGTGTCAATGGGTCGAAGACCGGGGTGTGAAGGTTGATAATAACGGGTTCACACTCGTTGATTTCAACAAAGTCGGGTATATCGATGATCCGTTCATACTAGCCAAGCAAGCCGCACGGGTCTTTTATGTCAGCGACCCGAGTGATTCTAGGTGGAGCATCGTCCTATCGGGAAAAAGAAGGATTCTAGGGGTTGAAAATGTTGTGGACGAAGAAGAGTACGACCGGTTTGACGAGATACCTCCATTTTGCACCGACGTGCCAATCGAGGTACCGGTAAGTGAAGAAGAAGCGAACTACACAAGATCGATCACAACGAAGGATTATGGGCCGATGTACAAAAAGTGCCAAAAAGAGGAAAAGAAAGAAAAAAAGCCTTTGTGTAATATTTTGATTATGTAATATTTTTTAATCACGTAACAATGTTATTTTGCATTTTTCATTTCATTTTGTTTTTTTAATTATGATTTTTATGTAATATTTTGTATTTAACTATTTAGCAAATTTGCTTTAAAAGAAAATCATTGTTTAATGACACGTGGCTAATTAATTGGCTGAAAATAATTATAGCACTCTTCCTCTCTTCACAAAATTAATTGTTAGGATAGAGTGATTTAGAAATTATGAATATCTAATTGCTAAATTCGGTGACGTGGCAAAATTACAATTTTTAAACTTTTTGTGGGATGGAGATGCTCTTAATTGTTTAAGGCGACTCTTCGTTTTTTCTGTATTTATTTTGTAATTCACAGTGATGAATTAATGAAATTAGGCTGGCGTGCATCTCCCGCTAAAAATTTCGTCTTCGCCGACGGATATTTAAATAAAAACCCGTGGATGAAAATTTCTAGAGTTACACGGATATATTATATAATGTCCGTGTGCAAAGGGTATCCTACACGGATATTTAATTAAAAATCCGTGTCACTCTTACCTTTCCTACACGGATTGTTAATTAAATATCCGTGTATGATAACCTTTGTACACGGACATTTAATTAGATATCCGTGTGGAAATCGTATCCTACACGGATATTTAATTAAAAATCCGTGTCACTATTATCTTTACTACACGGATTTTTAATTAATTATCCATGTAGGATACCTTTTGTACACGGACATTTAATTAGATATCCGTGTGGAAAGTTCCCATCTTGCTATATACTATAATTTTGGTAAATATTTCTAAGTATCCGACTCTAGCTTCCTTCAACTTCTCTGATTTTGAAAAACCTGGAGAGATCCGCCGCTGCTTTTTCCTCAACTTCCCTCTGCGCCTTTCTCCCTCTACGCCGCCTCCCTCGACTGCCTCTCTTGGTAATAAAAACAATCTCTATTCTCTCTCTATTTCCTCCTTATTTGGGCATTTCTGATTTAATTTGGTCGTCGTTAATTGTTGATTGTTTTGTCGAGTTCTCCCTGGTGCTCGTCGGCCTTCTTTGCTATTATTCTTTGTAGAATCATGTCACATTCGGGTGATCATTGCGTGAACCCCCAAGACGAAGAAGAGCAAGGTGTAGTCCAGTCGGAATCACAAAGAAGGACGAGAGGTCCGACGACGTGCAAAACCATCACGAAAAAAAGCTATTTAAAATCGAGTTCAAGAAGGACGGGTGTCCGACGGGGGAAAACGGGCGCATTATTCAAATTGGTGCAGCCTTTTCGCGAAGAGGAAAGCAGATATCCGTGCAGCCTCTTGGAGGGCCTTCAGCAAGGAGACAAAACAAGAATGGTGGGAGATGGTGAAGGTAATGTCACCATTTCAGTATTTCTTTTGATTCCTGTACATACATGAACTGAAATGACATTTGTTTTGTGTCAATCAGGCACAATGGAACATCACAGATGATACCGGCAAAAAGAACACTCTAAAGAAAATGAACGATGGGTGGAAGCAATACAAGAGCACACTCGTGACCGAATGGATGAACAAAGGGAAGAATCCGGTCGGACACTTTGAAGGGTTGACCCGGGAGATGCGGGATGACTTCGTAGCGATGAAGCAAACTCCCGAGTTCCAGGTAACTAAATTTATAAAATTGTAACTATGTTTTTTGTGGATTGATCATTTTTCTACCTTACACTAATTGATTGGCTTTGATTAATGAAGGCTGCAAGTGAAAGGGGCGAGAATCTTGTTGCCAAGAATAAGTACCCGCACCATTTAGGGTCGGGCGGGTACGAGGGTAAGTCGTCCGAATTTAAGAAGATACTGGAGTCAAACATAGATTCCGACTCACCGGTTGTAAAGATAACCAACCCTAGGGGGAGTTGTTGGTTCATGGCAAGATCCGAGATAACAGTAGACGGAAGGATTCAACTGCCCGAAGAATTGCGGCCCTTGGCTCAGAAAATGGTACTTAATTCTTGTTATAACTTGCGTCATTCAAACAAAATTATAACTGCCTCCATTTACTTAGTCTTGTGTTTTATTCAATTTTTTAAACAGTTGGAGGTGGAGGAGGAGGTAAATTTGGGTGCCCGTACAGTCTCGAGGCAGCATGACGAATTGTCTCAAACGCTTGACAATCCGGAGCACCGGGTCGGGTTAGGGGTGTGGGGGTCCACGTGGGCTTCAAGGATGTCTTCGGTGCATCCAAATCTCGAAGAAAGCGTGAAAAGCAAGATGCCAAGATGGAGCGGCTCCGTCGGCAAATGAAACGAGGAGCATGCCGTAGAGATGGTGGAGATGGAAACAAGAATCTTCGAACGCTTATACGCTCGGTTTAGGCGGCAATACGAGCAACAACCTCCCATTTCGCGGGATTTCGGCGCAGCGATCAAGCTTCGGGACCTGGGAAGACGCGTTCGATAATCTAAAGGTAATACTAGTTCATAATCACAATTAATTAATTGCTACTTTTTTATTTGTTGTTAGTCTACGGGTTTCCTCTTAAAATGACTACATGATAATTGCGGAGCGCTAAGAAATGCGAGGCTGGTTATTTGGGTCGGTCTTTGTGCCCGTTACGTGGCGAAGGGCGTCGTAGAGCCAAGACCGAGCGAGATGTGGACCCCGATCGGCTCGGTCCCGATAATACTTTGGTGCGTGTCGAGGTGGTCATGAATGAATGGACGCACATACCTCTTCCTGTCCCGAACGAGCGAGATGCGCACTCTGGATGATGTCCAGGACGGCCACTATCCCATGGCCCAAGAATCGGATCATTTTGGATCGGGTAATATTTAAACAATCAATATCTTTTGTTACATTCAAATCCTTTGTTTTGAAATGCTGAAATTGATTTAAAATTTTATACGGGTGATGAGGACAGTCATATGTCACCGGTACACACGGAGATTAGAGAGATGGGCGTCGCGGCGAGTGCGATCGTCGCGGCCCGATGCGCCTGCGGGGATCATCACACCGCTCTCGATCACCGCGAAGAAGAATACGACCTTTTGCCCGGGGATTGTCGGCGCCTCCATGACAGATTGATCACGACACCCGACATGCACCGAGAAATCATGATCATCGTCCCACCGGGAGATGTTTCGCACGATTCATCTACGTGGTGATATCTTTCAAGGACTTTCTGGATATTTTTCATGCCTCGGGTAGCGATAAATGGCTCGATGTGTCTCACATCGCCATTTTCGCCATGTAAGTGAACAAAATTTATTTATATCGGATGTGTAGCACTTGAAATATATGTTCTAATTTAATATGATGATTTTTCGGGGAAGCTGAACCGCAAGTGTTGAATCGTGGCCGCTTGAACAAAAGAAGAAGCTGGAGTATATTTTTGGATCCCAGCAAAATCAATGCCACGATGGTGGAATTATATCCCAAGAATACCGTCGACTACTGCGCGCGAGCAATGCACCGTTGCTTCGAGGATCGAAAGAAATTCATTCTCGTGCCATACCACCGGGAGGTTAATTAATTCTAACCTTCAATTTTCAAATTATTTATTATTTATATTTTAATTTAAATAATTACAAAAATGAATTAAATGTGATTATAATTGTGTTTATATTTCTCATGCCACAGCAAACACTGGTGTTTGCTCATCATCGTCCCGACTTCAAATAGGTGCTATTGCATGGATTCTGCAAAGACCGAAGAAAAAATCGCACTACAAACGGCCAAAAAGCTCGTCAAACTTATTAGACAGTAAGGAATAATTTTCCCACTTTGATTTTTTTTCAATTCTAATTAAATTGTGTATCAAAATTGCTAATTACAATCACTTAATTTTGTAAGGGCTTTTAACCGATATGTTAGAGAGGGGGGACAACAAAACAAAGATCCAAAGGAAAATAATAAAATGACTTGCGGGTGGTTAACGGTGAGTCCTCTATAATTATTTTATTTTATGTCATGTTCAGAAAATTATTGTCATTCTAACATATATAGGCCGATCAATGTAAATTTTCAGTGCCCGCGACAGCAGGACTCATGGGAGTGCGGTTATTACACGATGCTTTGCATGTTAAAGCTGGATCGAAAGAATACGGTTCACATTTCCAAAAGATGTATGCAATTCATATTAATTTTTCATTTTTTAATATCAATAATAAATCTTGCATCTACATTTTCTAGTTACTAATTAATCACCAATTTATAATTGTAGTTTCAATGGACAAAGGACCCTTACTCCAAGGAGGAAATGGATGAAGTTAGAGATATGTGGGCAAGGTTTTTTTCGGGCAGAATTTTGTAATGAACAATATGGATTTGTATAAATTAATTAGTGCAATTTATTAATTACATTTTCGAATCTGTTTTTTTTATAAGAAAAGTTGCATATTTTAATGGCTAGCAAAATTGGAGGCTAGCCAAAAACCAATAAAATTAAAATAATAATAATAATAAAATCCTACACGGATTTTTAATTAGAAATCCGTGTAGGTCTCCTGAAGAAATTTGTAAATAAATAAACGTACATTCCTACACGGTTTGTTAATAAAAATCCTTTGAATTTGTACACGGATAAAACGAGAATAGTCGTGTACAAATCTAAGCTGAGCTACACGGATTTCTAATTAGAAAACCGTGTAGGAATGTTGATTCCTTCACGGTTTTCTTATTTAGAAATCCGTATAGGAATAGATATACCTACACGGTTTGTTAATTAAAAATCCGTTTAGCTCCAATCGGATTTGTACACGGATAAAATAGAACGGCCGTGTACAAATCCCTCTTTGGAGCTACACGGATTTATAATGAAAAGACCGTGTAGGAATGTTGACTCCTTCACGGTTTTTTATTTAGAAATCCGTATAGGAATGAATATTCCTACACGGTTTGTTAATTAAAAATCCGTGTAGCTCGAGTTAGATTTGTACACGGATTTTTACTTAATAAACCGTGTAGGAATATTCATTCCTATGCGGATCTCTAAATAAAAAACCGTGCAGGAATCAACATTCCTACACGGTTTCTTAAGTAAAAATCCGTGTAGCTCGAGTTAGATTTGTACACGGTTTTTTACTTAATAAACCGTGTAGGAATATTCATTCCTATACGGATTTCTAAGTAAAAAACCGTGAAGGAATCAACATTCCTACACGGTTTATTAAGTAAAAATCCGTGTAGCTCGAGTTAGATTTGTACACGGTTATTATAGTTTATCCGTGTCGGTTTGATGATAATTGCACACGGATAAATATCCGTTTGCAAAAGATGGCCCTTTCCTACACCCTAACATCCTACACTATTGGAAATCCGTGTAGCTCTGGGTGATTTATCCGTGTACAATCATGATATTTTGTAGTAGTGTGTTTTAGTTAAGTTGAACTTCAACGATGACATATAGAGATTTGTTGAGCAAGCATGTGGTACAGGTGAAAACTACTACTCAACCCAAGTGTTTTTTGTTGCAAGAGTTTCAACTATCAATCTTAATTTTCAGTACTGTTTTGGCTAGGTTGGATCAATAACAAGACCTCTAAGAATTGGCTGCTACATATACCTTTGACTTGTTATTCTAGCCCATTTTTTTGTTCTCCAAATTTTCTTTATTATGGTACTTGTACCTTTTACTCGACGTTCAGCGCATGATCCTTTTACTCTTCATTTTTTCATTTATGTCATGCTTACCTCATCACTGCTGGTGTGATTTTTTAATAATTATTTGTGCACCTGTTTTGTGGCAACAATGCTAATAGCAGTTTTTTTAAACCTTTTTTTTTTTTTTAACCTGCATCAGGTAGCTGAGCAACTAATATCAGCTATACAAGAGTGCAATGCTACTAAAGCTTCCATGCCAATGTTCATACACTTCAATTCTGACGATGTCAGAAACTTTCCATGCCAATGTTCATAGCAACGAAGGATGATGTTGACTGATATCCTTTTCAAAACAAGTAAGCCTTATTTATTGATTTATGTAAATGTAATTGTAATTTGAACTAGCCAACTCAATTCTCGGTAATATGGTGCCATCTCAATTCTGCCCCAAGCAAAAGATATCTAGAAATAAGAACTATATACCTTCTAAATCTCCTTTGTTGGTGCAGGATGAGTGCTGTTTCGTTCCTGGCAAGCTACCTCTTAGGAGCTAATTTCATGTCTTTGTGAATAGTTGCTAGCATTTTAACAAGGTTATTTCAATCTCTTTACTTGTATAATCATCTAATGAAAAACATTGAAATACAGACAATTTAATTGGTGCTCTGAATATTGCAATCCAATATGGGAGAATATTCAATCCATCAGCCCATCAAATTTATTACTCTGCTTGTTAGGTAAAAGTGCACCTTTTATATCTTCAACATTAATTTTGGAAAATACATTTTGAAGGATGATAACATAGCAAGAGAAGAACACTCTGAAGGTAAAAGCCTATTGATTTTTTTTATTGCAGTGAGGACAACTTAGCAAGAGAAGAGAAATAATGACTGCATCATTTTTGTTAAATATTTTTGTGGATTTTGGCAATTTTAAATATTGTAGTTTTAGTCATCTTGAATTAGGGCATATTTTGGGTATATATAGAATTTTTTTTAGCACTTTTGTTGTAATGATTTTTGATATTTTGATACAATGTATGATGATTATACTATTTTGATTAATGCTTATCACGTGTTATCTCTATATTTCAATGTGTTTATGTAAATTTGATTCAATGGGAAATGAGAAATATAATAGATTATTATGTTGGTACGAGTTGGTACCAGTTGGTACAGGAAGGAGGATTGTAGAATCGGCGCATGCGATATATTACAAATATTATGGTCATCATTTGCGTTGGTATATACATGCAATTATTAAGAACTATGGAGCATGCAAAAAGTACCATTGTTGGCCTTGCAAATAGTCTAGTGGGACCCACGCTCGTTAGCCTTGCAAATAGTCAGGTGGGACCCGCAATCCCTAGCCTTGTAAATATTCACGCGGGACCCACAGACGTTGCCCTTGTAATTACCCAGATGGGGCCCACACCATCTCCCCTTGCAAATACTTCAAACAAGGTCATCTCTGGAAGTAGTTGCATGGCAACTTGTTACAAGGGTAGCCGCATGTAACAAACTTGTTACATGGCTGTCCTTGCAAATACCCACTTTTTGTGTCGAACGTTGTTGCAAGGGCACAGTTGCAAGGGTAAGTCCATGCAACAAGCCTTTTCGAGCTTGTTGCAAGGGTATCTCCATGCAACAAGTCATTTTTCTGCCTTTGTAATAAACTCCCAATCTAGTAGTGAGTTCTTGAGTAATATATATTAAACCAAAATAAACATTTAAATTGATGGCCAATTTTGAAACAGAGAAGGGTCCAAGTATAATAAGGATTTTATATCACAAGTGTACATGAGCAATTTATACTGGTAAATTAAGTTTAATAATATTTGAAAGGTTGACAAGTGAGTGTTGATATTTAAAAATCACTACTATCAAGATATTGGCGTAGCTGACTTTTCAGTATCTTGATATTTTATAAAACCTAAAAACTAATATACGACGAGAAGTTTCTGAAGATTAAATGATGTAAATATGTCAAAAAGTTTCGGAAGCTACAGTTCTGGAGTGTTGTTAGAGTGACCATTTATAATATGTAGTAAATAAAAGATCTCATTATTTCAACCAATGTCCTCCTCGACAATTTTTAAGAACAATTGCTACGATGACAAGTGCTGAGAATAATTCTCTAGTTTTTATTTATTAATTATATTTAATTTCAGAGCTCTCAGTCAAAAACAAATTGGTTTACTCAACTAATTTGATGTGGTTTTCCCGACATTTTATTTTGTTTTTTTTATTTAATGTTTGGTAATAATTTATCTATATAGTAATTTAAGAATTTATAATTTCAAAGTAATAGTCGATCTTCGTCAAACTTTACAATAAAAAATGGCATCTATTAATTCCTAAAGCTGCAAATGGTTTCTGAATTTTTGGCCCCACAAGTCATCAGTCATTTGAACTTCATCAGTCTTAATTTACAACAAAAAAAAGTGATATATATTACTACCTTTCTTTATTTCTGCCCCAAAGCCCAGTGAATTGCGTGGTGCCATTACGTTCAATATACACATTAAGACCATCAATACGGTAACTGTGGTAGTACTAATTTTAATAATGCAAGTAATGACCGTAGGATTCATTTCTTTCTCTTCCATATCGTCACCCCAGAATCGACCTTTTTTTTTATTTTAGAAACGATTGACTGCATACAGAGAACACAAATTTATGTAGTAAATAAAAGATTAAAGGATCTTGACCTCATGTAATAAAATAAAAAATTATAGAAACAAAAGCATGGATCTATCAACGGATATGATATGGTCAGGCAGAAGCTTTTTCATATCCATACCAGTCATAATTAATGAAAAATAATCTTATTCTCACTACTAGAATTGTCACTTTTTTCAACTGCCAGAAAATGGCTTTTTCCATTGGCTTACCCTTGGAAAAAACCCTAAAATAACCATTTCCATGGGCTACTCTTCAAAAAGCTCCCGTTGCTAATACTTTCGTTGGAAATAGTCAGTATCTCCAACGGCACCGTTAGAAATACTCTTTTCTGGCTTTTTCCATTGAACTGCCCTTGGAAAAAGAGCGCATAAAAATACTTTCAAACTTGGCCACTGTCTGGAGTATTTCCAAGGGGAGCATCGTGGAACCCACTCTATTATTTCCAAGGGGATCACAGGTGAAGCCCACCAGAGTATTTCCAAAGACAATTTACATGGGACCCACCCCAAGCCAGCAAAAGTGTACACCACCTGTCCGATATTGACACTATTATTTGAATTTTCTTCCATGGATATACCCCTGGAAATGCTAGCCTCTTTATTTTGGTACCAGAATGTCTTCATTCGACAATCCATCCAGTATCAACACAGTACTTTACAATCCCAAATTCTCATTCTAAATGATAAAACACGTTACAAATAGATAGTAAACACATTGAGAAAAGATATTGCAAAGCATGTAATAAGCATAAATCATGCATTAACATAGCATAATTAACATATTGTATCAATAAAGGTGAAAAACACTTTACAACACAGTAATGTGTACTTGCACACAGCTAATATTCCCACTATGCTATGAGTTAACAGAAATTCACTTAATAAGTTACCCAAAATGTACCCAAAACCCATTCACCTAGTTTGCTGATATATTAGTTGTAAATTCACAAAAATATGTTAAACTATTTGTATGGCCACGATTCAGCTACTCTTACTTCTATTTTCCTTTGTTGTCTTCACCACTGTAAAAATGAGTGTTAGTATGTTTTCAATGTGTGCTGTAATGTTTGAAAATCTAATTTGATGTTGAAAAAAACACATGTAATTCATAAAAAGTTGTGCAATAATATGAACAACTATGAATGATTTTTTCTTTGTTGTCTCATTGTTCTCTAACATGTTGTCAAGAAAGTTGACCATTTTTCTTTGTCAGATTGTACAATAATGGATTAGATCTGGTACCGGAAAATTACCTAATATAAAGATCCAAAGTGGATATGTGTTTTGCTGGTTTAGGTAAAAATGGAGGGCATTTTATAGGTTTAGGGTTTGAGATTTAGATTTTACTATGGCAATTGCTTGGACAATTGCTATATTGTGTCATATATGAAGTCTTATATAATATGGAGTATTATATTGATGTGGTAATTCATTACCTTGTTCTTGGTTTCTTGGCTTGAGGTTTCACAAACAATCGTTTTATTGCGTCTTTTGCGTCAATTGCTCCTACAGGGCAGAAGACAAACATCAGATTAACAATTATAATAAAAAAAAAAAAAAAGCAATACAACAGTCTCAAACTATCAGTTCAACAATTTTGACAACACAATTTAATTCATCATGATCTGTGGAATCAGCTTACAAGAGTTCTAATAAATTCTAGACATGGAAATAATCTGAGGATAACAAGACAGCACCAAATAGTAGATATCAACTATAATAAATTCTAGCTAAGGTCAGTGCACCAGACATGCCAAGGTAACAGTTGATACTGGTTAGCTTTTACTAAAAGTTTCAATTATTTATTTACAGGAGCAATAACAAAGTAGATATATTGGTATCATCAAAATTGATTCTAGGATTAAAGTGATAGGTACCAGTATAATACAACTTGGATTAGAGCAGTGACAGGTACCGTTTCACCGATTTCATTAAAATAAAATCATGCAACAGTAAACTGGTACCGAACAGTTGGTACACAATCACTGTGAGGTTCTTACAAAAGTAACATACATATACATTACAATAACAAAAGATCACAAAGTAAAAACTAAAGGCCCAACAAAGCCATTATTGTAGCAAACACAAAATGCATCATAACAGTAAAGAAGTTTACATATAAGCCCTTCAACTTATACAAAAATCAAAATTCAATTAGTGCATGACAAGTGAACACAATTTGGTACTGGCATCTCAATTTTAAAGTCTACCACAAATAAAATATAAAACAAAATAAAAGAAATTGTGCTGTTGAAGTACCTCTATGTGACAATCAGGACAGGAAGTCAGAAACTGTGGTGGTACCTAGCCAAAATATGTAGATCCACTGACTAGCCCAAAACAGGAAGAAAAAAAAAAACCGACATCATTTTTTCAATTTATGTTTGTTTAATGCTTAGCGCTATAGAATTAAAAAAAATATATATTGAAGATTTAGCCTGGAAAAATCTGGTAAATCTGGTACTTGACCAGTACATCCCAAATCACTCAAGGTCAAGATTGCCGTGTTGCTGAGATTAATCGGCTAGTATAGTAAACCTTGGGTCCGGCAATATTTTAGACCAATATTTCAGTGAAGTTTTTCAAATAAATCATTTTATAAAAAAATGTAAACAACAGTTGAACCAGTGATTTTGTTTAAAAATAACCTGAACAGTGTATAAGAGGTGTGGGACAGCTGGGAGAACTTGCCTCCTGATATAATGGGAAATTAAAAAACTAAGGTTAATAATTGAAGGTAATTATCTCAAAAAGACAGCAACATAAAAAATTACCAACATATAATTAATTACCTTTTGTAAGCAGCTAGACACTGTTTTCAAGTATTGGCTTTAAGATTTAAATGGTATTTTAACCAAGAATAACAATTTGTTCGTACTTCAGTGTTCAGTCTGAGTGTATGACAAATTTAAAAAATACAAATCTATGCTATTTCTCAACAGATGACATCAATTAAGGCAATTTTGCAATCCAGCCAAGTTACGTAGAGATGACCATCAACTTAGAAACTAAACCTTAATAAAGCTTCACGTGTTCAATAAGCCTTAAACCCGATTTTGTCCAAGTTCACCCTTGCAATATACAACTATAATTTCCTCAGTGAGAATGCAGTTTCAGCTTTAATTCACCCTGAACAGTTCAATTAACCACAAACAACAACAATAAAAAGAAAAATAGAACATCAAGACAATAGGCAAACTAGAACCAATACACACAAGTATGGGAGATAAGCAATCTGACAAAAATCCAACAAAAGTAGCAACAATTGAGATTCTTGATTTTGCTCCAAAATTATGATTAGATGTTCAGTTCACAAACTCAAATTCAACAATTTTCCTTATCTTTTTGAGCTCTTAAACAAAGTCAGATAAACAAGTAAAGAGTTTAAATTACCTGCCCAATAATTGCTTTCCTAGGTCCATCAGATCTGTCACACTCTTGTCACCATCCCGAACAAATTCCAAAATCTGTCAGAAGAATTTTTCAGAGATGTAAGCAGCCTGTGCTAATACTTTGTAATTAAATAAGACTGACAGTTAGTGGATTTGGTGCCGATAAGCAATTGACAGCTCAATTTCGAAATTACTCAGAATAGTCAAAATTTTAGGGTTACCCAAATTAAACAAAAAGAAATGTAAGACTATTAATTTCCAAATTAATTACTGCCTTAATACCTGATTTGGACAAAATCAGTTGGTTCGCAGCATACTCGACTGGATGTTCGACCCAACCTTACTCAATATCTGAATCGCGCCGGAGCAAAGAGCTACAAGCCGGGTTTCAACATTTGTCTTTATACTTGTATAATACATGATCTGTCATTGCAACGGATACGAATTTGGAAACCTGTTGCCTTTCCAGCGGATACAAATTATTGCGGAGTGCTATCCTCTGAGATATCTCAATTTTTGCATGACCGACATGTACGGTGCCGATTCGGGGATGACGCATGGGGCCCCTATTATTTGTGCTTTGAGATTCATGCAGAACGTACTTGAACGGTTGATATTTAAAAAAAAAATAGAAAACTCAAAAGTTTGAGATATCTCATAGGATGCGAATTATTGCGTTTGGGGGGAAACAATGTTTTTAGGGTTAAATTTAACAGAGCGGTTTATTCTTCTCTCAGTCTAATATATACACAGAGAAGGAGTTTATTTGAGCACTGCATGTATACAATTCTGCTTTGTAAATTTATCCAGCCAAAATTGAAAAGAAAGCTGTCAAGTTGACAGAGTAATTTGTTCTTCGTGCATTTCTCCTCAACCATTTGAAGCTCTTGCGATGTTATATGATGGAACTGCTTCCATTCAAATAAGCTATGTTAATAAATCCCTTTAAAATATGTATATAGCAGATAGTTACATCTGAATAACGGGAAACTAATGTAATTACTTTATTATGGTTAAATGTAGATAATAATGAAAATTGTGATAGATTTAAATATTGTATGTATTTAAATATATTATAAAATTATTTATTTTAACATATTAGAATGACTTAATGCTATTTTTTACAAATGGTAATTTAGTAAATTACATGATTAGTTAAATAATTTAAACAAATATTTTCTACAAGTGATATTAGATTTAATTAGCGTGATAGTGAATGAAAAAACATGTTTATGAATTACTAAATTTTTCAAAAAAAAAATATATATATAGATATCATAACCTAAATGTTGCATCAATAGCTCATCTCTTCAATGTTGACTATAGCACATGAACTCTCGAAGTGTGACATGATGAAGACTCACCTGTATACAGAGTCTGATGGTTGATTGGAACTATTAATTTTGAGGAACTTCACATTATAATTCTTATATTGAAATTTGAACAAATTTTACATTCATTAACCCGTCCATCAAGGTCACATAATATACATACATTGTATGGCCACAAACTCTTTGCGTTGGATCGATGCCTCGACATATGAAAAATACATTTTTTTTTTGTTTGGTTACGTTCAATGTTTGCCGTTGATCGTTTTAAAACTAATTTGGGATAATTTTATTGTGGATCGACCGTCGATTGTTCACGTCAAAACGAACGGTCCGCAATTATTCGCACAATTTTATAAAGCAATTAATGTTGCAATTACATGGAACTGAACATTTCAAACATTATTTGTTCACATGGTATGTAAATGTTTAAGAAAATGTAATTTAGGAAATTTGTTCCTATTATTTGCTGTACAAAATTAATCTAATTTCATCAATTACAGATGTGAATCGTCCGATAGGGGATGAAGAGTTATGATTCACCAATGGATGTGTCCACTGATATAATATTCGCTGGTGGTTTCTATCTTAGGTAACATAATATTTATGATTATATCCGAGCATGCTGCAATCATGGGATTTGTTAATAATCGTGCTCACTCTAATCTTACGGTCCCGATCTAACCAATTATATAACGTTACCTCAGAGAAAGTTAGATATTTGATAGGTGCAAAGAAAATGCAATACACTCTCAGACTTAGACAAATTTTCAAAAACCCTGGCCGACTAAAAGTAAAAGCTTACCCAGCAATCCAGCATCTCTTCCTTGGAAGAACGGCGATCCTCACCACCCCACCTCCTCTCCTCTGAACCAGATCCAACTACCCTAAACCCTCAACACTCAACCGCGGCACCTCTCCTCTCAATCGAGGCCCCTCTCCTCTCAATCGCAGCCTTCTCAGTCGCTGCCTCTCTCAAGCAACAGGGCGCGATCTAAGACACTGGTAAGCATATTTGGAGCCGCTACACTCAGTCCGGCACAACAATACCAAGAAGCATTGCAGCCACTACCGACTTCTGCTTCCTAGAGGCGAGAAAAAAGATGTAACTTGTTCTTTGCCTTTATTTTGCATTGTTTGCATTCTTAGTACTTGAATATTTTCAATACTTTGACTTTGGATGCATGGAAAACTAAAAGATGTAACAAAAAGATACCACTGCACCTTAACTTGTAAAACTCTCTTTTATTTATACAATTGTTAGCGGGCAAAAATATATCACTGGCTCACATATGTGATGAGCACAAAGGTTTTAAAATCTGGAATGTGCTTGATGTCGTGTTCTTACACATGTTCGTATCTGTTGAATATGGGCTGATCCCTGTTGCGATTTGGTTATGTTGTGTGAGAATTAAATTGATGAGAAATGAACTCTTGTACCGATTTTGAGCAATCCTGTACCGGTGGCTCTCCTTGTTGATTAGGTTGTTGTTCTAGTTAATGGTTAATGAATTAAAGGTTGGGTTGATGTTTACTTTGGTTCGGTTTTAATCGGTTGAGAAGTTTAATTCGGTCGGATCGATTCTATTTTTGAAAACTAAATAAAACTTTGGTTTACCTATTTTATTTCGGTTTTAACTGAATCGAACCAATGAACACCGCTAGCCATTGGCACCTGGAATGGGCCTCCAGCATCCAACTTCTATGCTTCAGCTAATTACTTTTCTCAAAAGTAGAAAGAAATTAGTTTGGACTTTCCAAAATTGGGTATGGATACCATGTAGCCGATTAGGATCTATGTGTGAGGTCAGTAATCCAATTATTATTGATTTGGGTCTATATTTTAAATCTTTTTTCTAGAATCGCAAATTGAGTAATTTTGCTCACCTAGACTGAAGGTTTTTTAGCACTCGAAAAGACGAATTCCCAAATTGAAAGGAAGGACTCTAGTTTCATATGTGCTTTCCTTCCTAACTCTAGTTTAATGTGTATTGAAAATTTGAAATCTGTACAAAAAAGTTAAAATTAGATATTACTATAGTTGATGACAGGCATCTATCAATACTAAAGCAGTTATTATATTAATATACTTGATTCAATTGTTAATTTTTTACCAAGAGTTGAATGGCTGTGACAGAAGTACAAATGACGAAATAATAGATGAAGCTACTATGGTATATTTTAATTCCAATATCTACAATAATCTATTTTACAGTTTCCAAATTGTTACCTTCTATTTCCATATTTTATACCAGCACATTTAATTGTTAGCTCCTTCTGATGGATTTAGTAGAATGCACACATATTGACAATATGGCCCCTGACTTTCACTAAGTTTGTTTCCCCCAAGCGCAACTTGAACTGAGATTAAGCAAAAGGAAATCATATGTGGGTTCTCTAGTCTACAGTAACTTGCTATCAACAGATTGATGTGAAAAATTAATGTCACTTTGTCATCTTTTATTTTAACACCTTCTCTGAATGACTAGGTACTGCAAATAATACAAATAGATCATTAAATCTGGAACTGTGAGTGTGGTAATATTACTAAATCACTTTTAAAACATATTGAAGAAGTTCATATATTAGATATTTTTAAATCACTTTTTATTTCAGGTCAAGTCGAGACCTGGTGTCTTAAGACTCATGGATGAAGTCAAGGGCATGGTAATATTACTTATTGCCATAAGCTTCTTCAGGTACTTAGTTTTCAATGTAATTTGATTTCATTTGGAAGTGATTATTTTACTTCTTTTATTCAGGGAATAAAGTTTGTTGTTTGTTCTACGACAACTAAAAGTTCAGTTATACTCTGCCTTGAAAGCCTTGTAAGACTTGTAAACATATTTTAGTTTCTTATGGTTAAATATATGGTAATTTTTTAATGCACTTTTTTTCCTTGTGCAAATTACAGGATTGCTTCAAAAGGATCTAAATTTTATTCTTGCCGGTAATTGCTTATCATTTTGCCTACCTGTTGACACAAAGCTCATAACAAGACCAAGTCAACATTGTGTCTGATGATTGGTAGTTTGGTACCAATTACAAATTTTGGAATTATGCTACTAATTTGTTGATTGTAAATTTTTATTAACGGGTGGTGGTGGTTATATTTTTGGTATATTTAGAAGTTCATTTTAGCACTGTTGTTACAATGCTTTTTGGTATTTTGGTAATGTATGATGATTACACTTTGTTGATCAATGCTTATTACATGTTATTTTTATATTTCATTGTGCTTATGTAAATATGGTTTAATGGGAAATGTAAAAGATTATTGGGTTGGTACCAAATTGGTATAGAGAGGGAGCACGAATAAAGTATCAAGCCACACAATAAAAGAGAGATGTAATACACTTTGTACAATTACAAAAGAATGAAATAAAGATTCATAATTTCCTTTCTTGCTCTTATTTATTTATTGGTTTCTGTTGTGATATATTTTTATTCAAAATTCAAAGGAGATTTCTAATATACAAAAATATTGTTGTCTAAGATTTAAACTTTTCCTCTTCTTGGAAATAGAGTATGCTTTCTATGGGAAAAGTGAGAATTCTAGCAGTGTCTTATCTGTCTACGGATCGTATAAACAGATAAAAATGGTCTTACCTTACCTATATATATGTGTGGGACGAGTTATTATGGTACTTACCATCGATCGGCTTTGGTATAATTGATCCACTACAATAGAGAAAAATATTTATGTTGGGTTTTGTTTCTATGGATTGAGTTGAGTAAATCTTGGGCCACAACACATATAGCATATATATTATGTGGGATGGTTCACTTTTCATTGCAAACCCTAATAATCTTTATATTTACATGCACTGGAAGGTTGATTGCAAAAGTTAGTAACCTTACATAGATGTGTAATCCCATTATTTTTCACTTTTCTGTTTGTTTTCCATTTAATCATAATTTAAGGTGAATTTCAATGAATTGTCTCGGCGATATAATCATGTGCGTTTTAAAAAAAGAAAGTTTAAATCTATAAAGAGTTCCAATGCATCCAAAATTTCATGCTCCTATTTGCACCTATTTTTTCATCTCTTTTATCTTCATTTTCAAAGTCCGAATAGTCGATCTGAACCGTTCAACACGATCATCATAATAAAATATACTTGGAGACCAAATTTTATATTTTTTGGAATTTTTTTACTATTTTTTAAGATATGTACAAAATCAATTTATCGGATGGTCTAGAATCTCCTTAAAACAATGATTTTGTACCTATCTTAAAAAATAGTAAAAAAATTCCAAAAAATATAAAATTTGATCTCCAAGCATATTTTATTATGATGATCATGTTGAACGGTTCGGATCGACTATTCGGACTTTGAAAATGAAGATAAAGGAGATGAAAAAATAAGTGCAAATGAGAGCATGAAATTTTGGGAGCATGAAATTTTAGGTGCATTGAAACCTCCTCATCTATAAATATGACTTACAAAGACCAAATGATCCTGTTATTTAACCAGAATTTGAAAACACTCAAAATGGTCCTTTTATTCTCAGTCGTTGGATCTGAATCGACGGTCCAAAAACATTAAAAGAAAACCATAATCCGTGGACAAAGATATCAACCAATGAGAGACATGAACTTTAAAGGAAAATGGAAAACCTCGCCTCTGCCTTTTTATGTAGAAACAGTGGAAATGCACTCCACAAATCTTACTTCGGCTGCCTACGGGCTTTTGAAATTACAAAAAAAAAAAAAAAAAAAAAAAAAAATTCTTACTTTGGCATCATTTATATGCTAGTGACAGGTGGAATTCGTTTGATCTCGTTCAGTCTCCAATTAGCATGTAACATGTGTCATTGTAAACTGTAAAGCGTACGTAGGTAAATTAAGTCGGCCTAGGCTACATCATACGCTCTATCAGATAGCCTTACCCGTATGCTTGTCTTTAGTCCATGGATCACTTTTATTTTTTTTAAAGTGCTGTCGTTTTCTTTTCTTTAATCGTTGTCGACTTTTGTCCGTCATTATTTTCTAGAAGGATACTATTTTTTTATAAGTACCTGTGAAATTTTTTATACATAATATATAAAATCTTTATGAGTGATGCTTCCATGGATCCAAGGACCTATTTGTAAAATGAACATATCTTTATTTTCAAAGTTCAAACAGTCGATCCGAACCGTTTATCTTGTTCTCCATATTAATATGTGCTTGGGCCAAATTTTACATTTTTCTAAATTTTTTACTATTTATTAAGATGGTACAAAATTCAATGGTTTGAATTTGATATTTTTTGTACCCATCTTAATAAATAGTAAAAAATTGGAAAATGTAAAATTTGGTCTCCAAGCACATATTAATATGGAAACAAGATGAACGGTTCGGTGACTGTTTGAACTTGAAAAAAAAAATATGTTTATTTTACAAATAGGTCCTTATGGTCCATGGAAGAATTTGCCAATCTTTATATCTGATTAGCATGTCAAATGTTTATAATGATCTAACGTATCAACAGTATATGCAAATATAAGGGGCCACGGGCCACCTAAAAGTTCACTAATTATTAAAAAAATTTGGAGCCTATTTAAATTAAAAGGAGTTCATCATCATATTCTGAATTTGCACGAGCGTTAACCAACTCTTTCTGAGCCATTTGGATCTACCTTTATCAGAACTTTATTTAGTCACCCTCGTAATTTTTTTTTTTAAATATGTATATTGTAATTTAAGAAAACTATTTTTGTAATGTATTAGCTCTCACTAATGAGGGTAAATTTATGTTAACCATTTTCTAGAAGGACACTTGAAAAGTTTTCTATTAGTAATTTAGTTTAACCAACCAACTCTCAGATATTGAATTTTTAAAACTATCTTTGTTAATCGACACCCCGATCCATACTATACGATAGCTAAGTTTATACACTTGTAAACTGACCACTATAGTTGCAATTAGGATTATGAGTTTTATTAGATATGACATACACAAATCATAAGAGTAGGATGAATAAGTTAATATTTAATGGGTAAAGGTAGGATATGGATAAGACTAATTTTAAGTGAGTATGAATATGAAATGTCTCCTTCCGACTCTTACTGTACCATTGTCGCCCCTAATTGTATTAGATTGAAATAATTTTCCTTTTAAATTTCCGTTTTTAATTTTATTAATTTGACAGAACTTCCAAGTTATTCCCTATTTTTTTGCTTTTTTTTTTTTTTTAGCAAACTCAATTTTATAACTTACGACGAATATTTATTGCGTGCCTATATAACATTGTATTTGTTTATTTGACAGATAAAAAGAAAGATGCTCGTGAAAATGCACACAAAGCAGGTAGGGAAAGGAAACAATAACATGTGCAAGCCAAGAATCATTTGCCGAAGCATTGAGCAAAGCATAAAGAAAAAGAAAAGAAACAAAGAGAGAAAGAATCTATTTATTCTTAGAGCAAATATATGCACCTGTGTTTTTTTTTTTTAATAACCATAATTAAAATATAATTTACACTAATAATCATGCTTAAAAAAATTTCAAATATAACCAAACTATCCCCATGGGGGTTTATCCTTCATACCAGACCGGCCCCGGGGGAGCGGTTTACCCTTCATACCAAACCGCCCCCCCGAGGGCGCTTTTTTTTTTTTTATAAATTGTTTGGAATTGTTAGAAATGATTAGAAATTATTTTATTGATTGGAATTGTTAGAAATTATTAGAAATTAGGTAGAAATTGTTAGAATTATTTGATTGAAATTGTTAAAAATATTAGAATTGTTTAATTAGAATTGTTAGAATTGTTTGATTGGATTGAAATTGTTAGATATTGTTTGATTGAAATGGTTAGAAATTGTTAGAAATTGATTGAAATTGTTAGAATTGTTTGGAGTTGTTATAAATTATTATAAATTAGGTAGAAATTGTTTGTATGAATTAATAGGTAATTTTATTGATTGGAACTAGGTTATGAATTGATTGAAAAATTTATGAATTGATTGTGAATTGATGTGATTGATTTAAAATTATTATTATTATTATTATTAGGCAAAGACTTCTATGGATATAAAGATCTATTTGTAAAATAAACATATTTTATTTTCAAAGTTCAAACAGTCGATCCGAACCATTCATCTTGTTCTCCATATTAATATGTGCTTGGAGACCAAATTTTACATTTTTCTGAATTTGTTTACTATTTATTAAGATGGGTACAAAAAATATCAAATTCTGACCATTGAATTTTGTACCCATCTTAATAAATAGTAAAACAATTCAGAAAAATATAAAATTTGGTCTGCAAGCACATATTAATATGGAGAACCACATGAACAGTTCGGATCGACTATTTGAACTTTGAAAATAAAAATATGTTCATTTTACAAATAGGTCCTTATGTCCATCGAAGACACTCTTATTATTATTATGAGTGTGTCTTCCATGGACATAAGGATCTATTTGTAAAATGAACATATTTTTTTTTTTGAAGTTCAAACAGTTGACCCGAACCGTTCATCTCGTTGACCCGAACCGTTCATCTCGTTGACCCGAACCGTTCATCTCGTTCTCCATATTAATATGCGCTCGGAGACCAAATTTTACATTTTTCTGATTTTTTTTACTATTTATTAAGATGGTACAAAATTCAATGGTTTGAATTTGATATTTTTTGTATCCATCTTAATAAATAGTAAACAAATTCAGAAAAATGTAAAATTTGGTCTCCAAGCACATATTAATACGGAGAACAAGATGAACGGTTCGGATCGACTGTTTGAACTTTGAAAATAAAAATATGTTCATTTTACAAATAGGTCCTTATGGTCCATGGAAGCACATGCCTATTATTATTATTATTATTATTATTATTATTATTATCATCATCATCATCATCATCATCATCATCATCATCATCATCATCATCATCATCTCAATATTATTATTATTATTATTATTATGAATTGATGTTTTTCGCCGGAAGCATCGTTTTTAAAAAAAAAAAACTTTAAACGGCTATAACTTTGACTAGAAAAGTTAAATCGGAACGTATGACCCCAATTCGGAAAGGGGCCATTCCTTGGTGGCGGTGGTGTAATGAAATATATGGATCCTACTGACATTACTTGCATTATTAAAATTAGTATCTACCATAGTCACAAGATTAATGTTATTATTGTGTATTTTCAACGTAATAGCACCACACAATGCGCTGGCTTTTGGGGTAGAAATGAAGGAACGTTGGATGATGTACGAATATTATACTACTTTAATTTAGTAATAGATAAGATCGATAAAGTTCGAGTGACTGATGACTTTTAATTCAAAATTATAAATTCTTAAATTAGTAACTGGATAAATTATTATCAAATAAATGAAATATAAACCAACAAAATAGAAAGTTGAGTGAACCGCGTCTAATTAGATGGCTAATTAATTGACCCAATTTGGATTAATAAAATTAATAAATTAATTAAAATCTTCGGATTAATTGTTCTCAGCTTTTGTACTTGTCATCATAGCAATATACATTGATTTCAAAATTGTCAAGGAGGGTATTCCTTAATTAATTCAATGCCTACATTTTCTAAATTATTAGGGAGGACAATACCGAGTTGACAACTCAACTCGTGCTCAACTCATTACCAACACAAGTTGACTCATAACTCGTGAAGACTTAAGACCAATTAATGTTTGAATTAAGCAATTTGAATTCCTTAAAACCGAAAGTCTTAAATAATACATAATAGAAATAAAATTTAACCAAAAGAAAAGGCACTGAATCATTGAATTTAACATAATTTAACAGCCAAAAACAGTTAATGTCAAACAACCAAACAGTATAGACTATAAATGGAGAAGGAAAGGGATACTAATCAGTTAGGGTATGTTGGGTGCTTTGCAATTTTGACTTGGGTTTGGATCAGGAGCGGATCTAAAGCCATTCAAAAAGTGGCTAACTCACCCCCATTATTTTAAAATTTTAGTTATGTATATTAAAGTTTAATTGAATTTTTTTTGGAACAATTTATATAGTCCAGTCCCCCTCATAAATATCACATGTTTGTTTGTAGTCTAGTTGTATGAGCTTATGTTGTGATTGTAGAGAGTATGGTTTCAATTCTCACTAGCTACGATTTGTGATTTTAATTTTTAACCACCTCTAATAATATTTTCTAGTTCCACCCCTGGTTTGGATCCGATTGGAATTGGCTGTGGCACGACTTCATGTAACTCGAATTGGTAATGAACGAGTTGGGGTCTACTCATGCTTAGTTCATTAAGTTAACGAGCGAGTTGATAATGAACGAGTTATTAGCTATAACAAGCGAGATATAAGAAAGTCATGTTACTAACTATTTTCTCACCCATAATTCTGATAGCTCATGATCGTCTTTTGTGATTGACCACTTTTTGTTGGGTATAGAAACATGAGGGTCAATCCTCGATTATCAACCTTTAAAATATTATTAAACTTTACTAGTATAAATGCAAATGTACACTTGTGATAAAAATCTTATTGCACTGGGTCCCTTATTTGTTTCAAAATTGGCCACCAATTTAAATGTCTATTTTGGTTTAACATAAATAAATTACTGGAGCAATGATCCGTGAGCTTAGTACAGTAGAACGACCTCCGTCTCTGTACATAGGGGTTGCAGGTTCAATTATCGTGAATAGCATCCAAAAAATATTCACTACTACAAAAAAACAGTTTGTACACGAATTATAACTGGAGAGCTACACGGATTTGAAAACGTGTGCGATTCTGGGGTGTAGGAAAAGTCCATATTTACACACGGATAATTTATACGTGTACGATTATACTAATCCTACACGGATTATTAATAAAGAGCCGTTTGGAAAATCAAGAGAGTTACACGGATTTTAACTAAATATCCGTGTAGGAATATCGGATATTTAGTTAAAATCCGTGTAGCTCTCCTCAACAGAATATTAAATAAATAAACCGGGTTCAGTAACATTCCTACACGGATTTTTAAGTAAAGTAAAAATCTTGGTTTTTTAAAAATCCGTGTAGGAAGGTTGCTGAACCGTTTTTTTTTTTTGTTAGCTAGCCTCCAGTTTTGCTAGTCAGTAATTATATATTTCAGATTGAATATACATAGTCTTTTGCAAAAATAAATATAGAGCATTTTGTATATACATAGCCTTTTGCAAAAATAAAATAAATACATAGCCATTTGCAACATATATATATACATAGTCTTTTGTACATGCAATTCCATGTGATCTAACACATAACATACACTCCTCAAGATCCAATACAAGCCGAAGAGGATAGTAACCAATTAAGGCGAAGATGACAGTAACCGACGAAAACCATACAAAACTGAAAATAAAAATTAAAGAGAAATAAGCAATAATAAGTAACAGAAAATTAGATAAAGAAAAAAAAATATATATATATATATATATTCATGGCTAACCTTAGCAAGATAGAGATGAGAAAATAATAACTTCAAATATCTCAGTTGTGCTATGAGCTGAAATCAAAACGGTGTTGGAGGGAAAATGCCTTCTTATATAACCAAAACCCTAAAACTACCTTTTTACACGGATTTTTCACTATAAATCCGTGTAGCTCTCTAGCATTTTTTTTTTATAGCTATCCTACACGGATTTTTTTATTTAAAAATCCGTGTAGGAAGGTTGCCGAACCTTTTTTTTTTAGCTATCCTACACGGATTTTTATTTAAAAATCCGTGTAGCTCTCTAGCCTTTCTACACTGTTATTTAAACAATAATCCGTGTACAATAACCTCTTCCTACACGGATTTTTTAATAAAAATCCGTGTAGCTCTCTCACCATTCCTACACGGATATTTAATGAAATATCCGTGTATAAAAACTTAATTTCCACACGGACACTAATTTTTAAGTTAATATTCGTGTAGGATTCCTAGAACACTGGAAAAATCTTATTTCATACACGTTTTTTTATAAAATTGAGAAAATCCGTGTATAAGATACAGTGTAGGAAGACGTTTTTTGTAGTAGTGATTGGAGTGTACCGGGACTACCCTTAAATAAAAATAAATAAATAAATAAATTTACTGGAGCAATATTTCTTTGGATAACTGATCAATATGTTTTCGAAACAAAAAATTCTAGGATAGATGACACTATTAGTTAAATAATCCTATTCCAAATTCTTTCTATATTTGTTAGGAATTTCACAACTAAAAAATAATAATTAAGTAAAATAATGATGTAAGTTACAAGTATATTTTTATTGGAAAAATGTCCTTCAAGTATATATATATACAAAAATACCAATATGAACTTTTTGGTTGTTCCTTGTAAATTTTGTCTCCTAATGCACAATTTAGAAGTTTAATCATTCATTATTTACTTATTAACACAGTAGAAGCTATTAGCCAACAGTTATGTGCATGCATAAAGTTTTCTCACTAGTTTTATGTTTTTTTTTAGATAAATCTTCAAACAAACGAGCACATTAAGTCTGTAAAAGACTACTGGGACTCATCCGGTATTTTGAAGGTCACTGGTAATAGAAACTAATTTGGACGTTTATCGACCTTACGGCAAGGAAGAAGGGGAATCCTTTAAACACACTTATCTGATCTGAGGACAAATTATTGGCTTCTTTGCATGTGTTGGAATTAATTATATTCTACATTTTGGAGTTTATGTACTCCAGGTATTTACAAATATTATATATGCTTGTTAAAACTGCTCTGAAATTTTTTTTTTTTAATTATTCTTTGTTGTTCTCTTGGTCTTTTCTGTAAATTATATATATATATATACCAACGTTGGCTAATATACCAATGTTGGTATAGAGCAATTCGTTATACCAAGTAAATTTTGTGATTTTGAAGTCCAAATAGCCGATCCGAACCGCTCAACATGTTCTCCATATTGAAATGCGCTTGGAGACCAAATTTTATATTTTTTGGAATTTGTTTACTATTTATTAAGCCACTTTAAAAATCACTGATCCAATGGTGGCTTCTGTTTTTACTGTTTGGTTAAGCCACCGTTGGATCAGCAATTTTCAAAGTGGCTTAATAAATAGTAAAAATATTCCAAAAAATGTAAAATTTGGTCTCCAAGCACATTTCAATATGGAGAACATGTTGAGCTGTTCGGATTGGCTATATATTTGGACTTCAAAATCACAAAATCCACTTGGTATAAAATGCTCTTTTACCAACGTTAGTATATTAGCCAAACCTCTCTCTCTCTCTCTCTCTCCTCTCTCTTATATATATATATATATATAGGACGTGGCTACGGTGCTATGCGTAGCATAGAGCCTCGGCGGCTCAAAATTTGAATTTTCAAAATCTTAATGGTCGATCCAAACCGTTAGATATGTTCTCCATATTGAAATGTGCTTGGAGACCAAATTTTCATTTTTGGAATTTTTACTATTTATTAAGCCACTTTGAAAATCGCTGATCCAACGGTGGCTTAACCAACGGAAACCGTTGGATCAGCGATTTTCAAAGTGGCTTAATAAATAGTAAAAAAATTCCAAAAATATAAAATTTGGTCTCCAAGTACATTTCAATATGTAGAAACATTTAACGGTTTGGATCGACGTAAGAATTTGAAAATTCAAATTTCACAGTTCCACGGAGGCCCTCTATGCAACGTGTAGCATATTAGCAATTTCCTTATATATATATATATATATATATATATATATATATATATATATATATATATATATATATATATAGAGTAGAACTAGGGTGCTTCTAGGAGTACCAAGCCCCTTTATACTCTTAACTCTAAAATCTACAGGATTAATTTCGTAGGATGAATCCAAACCGTTGAAATCCTTCTACCTTACGAGTGATGCGTCTACATGTGAAAATTTTAAAGTTTCGAATTAATTTAGTATAAAGTCAAGTGGTCAAAAGTCTTCCAAAAAATGAATGCATTAAAATTAATTTAGAAACCTTCTAATTTTGACCACTTGACTTTATACTAAATTAATTTGAAACTTTAAAATTTTCACATGTAGACGCATCACTACTAAGGTAAAATGATTTCAACGGTTTGGATTCATCGTTCGAAGTTAATCCGATAAGTTTTAGAGTTAAGAGTACAAAGAGGCTTGATACTCCTAGGAGCACCCTAGTGCTACTCATATATATATATATATATATAGTTGGCTTAAATTGATATTATAACATAATTTTGCATTGCCAAGGTACCAATAAGTAAGTTGGTGCCTTGCGGTGGCAGTGGGGGTTCAACAAGAGATACGCACCCGACGTTTGCCATTCTCACATTCCTAAAGTCAGTATTCGCCATGGCGATACTATTGACGCACTTTCTGTGTATTACACATTTGAAAATGACACTACTGAACGCACCTCACTCTTGGTGCACCAAACATCAACATCCCCTGGGTGATTTTACATTTTTTAGATTCTTTGTTTTTCAATTTTTTATTTTAGTATTGCAGATAAATACAAATTATAGAACAAATGAAATGTTTCTAAAATTTAAAAGCTTCAAACAAACTGATATGTGCATAATGTTTTTTTTTTTTTTTTGGTTTGTAGATCGATCTTGCAAAGATGGGAATACATTAAATCTGTGAGAGGCTATGTTGGCTACTTTAATTTAGTGACTTATAACTGATAACCATGTGGCAAGAAAGAAGGGACTCCTTTAGAACTCTCTGCATTTAACGGTAAAATCATAGGTTTCTATGGATGCTCTGAGGTGTACCTCGACGCCATTGGAGTTTATGTCTAGGTACTAGTATTACATCTCACAAACCATTCCGAAACTTGTTTGTTTCTTCATGAAATTGACCTCTTCATTATATTTTAATTGGTTCTCAATTGTTTCATGATTAACAAAATTTGTTTTAGTTATTAAGTCCACTGGCTGTCCAATGAAATAGCAAGATCGATTGAGGTTAATTGCAGCCATTGATTATTGTGTGAAGGAATCAAACTTGACTCATCAAATTTTGCAGTGGCCAGAATATGGCATTAAAGCTGATGATTGATGGAACGATTTTGAAGATCAAACGTGGTTCTTCTTGGACAATATGGATTTGAAGCTTTAGTCTATTTTAAGATGATAAAAGTTTCAAGTCTATTAGAGTTTCGTATAGAAAATTGTTGTTTTTGAGTGAAGCATGTGTTAATAATTAATTGTTATCTCAAAACGTTGTTTTTAAGTTAATTTTTGTGTATGAATTTCTAGAGTTAGTATTTGATTTTTAACGCTAGAAAACAGTTGGATTCTAATATTACGTAATAGAGTGTTATGACAATAGTAAGAAATTATATTTATTAATTATCTTAAAATTATAAAAAAAATTTGATTTCATTTTGTACGAAATCAAACTGTCAAAAATATTACAAAAATGAATGCATTAAAATAAATTAGAAACCTTCATTTTTCTTTTACAGCTTGACTTCCTACTAAAGGAATTCGAATTAAGATTTCAAAATTTTATTTGTACGTGCATCACTAGAGAATTAGATCAATTTCTTGAATTCATTTCTTGAAGCTATTCCAATTTTGGAGCTAAGCTCACCAATTTTTTTTTTTTATGAGCCTACCTCATCATGCTAGGCTCACTCATATTAGTATATATGGATGAAAATATAAAACCGTGTGTTATTCTGTATTTATAGTTGGCAGACCGGAGCAGAAAATGCTCTAGCAAATTTTGCATCCTCTCTAACTCATGTATGTGCTGCCGTCAGAATAAATTCTTTACTTATTTTAATTGTTAGCAGCCCTAAAAAAAAAATTTGAAGTTCTCATTTTATTTAAGTAAAGAAAGGCGTTATGATTTTAAATTAAAAAAAATTCCAACTATAAATAGATTTCGAAACATGCATAAATGCATCTCACATGCAAAGAGTAATATTTTAGTCAACTATGTTAAACATGATTCTCATTCAAAATTTTCTTTTTGCAATCAGATTCATTCCATTATTTCTTAAAAAAGCAATTTAACACATTTTGTTTTTTTATTTAAGTTTCCATTACATACATAATAGTTGTGATAAGAACAATATATCATGTTCATTTTCTGCCATCAAATTTAATCACTTTTTGTCGCCACTTGCACCAAACAAAGAAAAAAAATTATATAAAGGACATGTTTGATATTTTGGACTGCACTTGCAAAAAAAAAAAAAATTGTCTTTTTGTGTTTTGGCACATAATCCGTAAAAGTTCAACAAAGGCATTTTAAGGACCTTACCTCTCTCTTTATTGATTTCTTACATCAATTCTGATCAGACTCAAAATATTATTTATCTAACTCGATTTTGAACAAATTCAAAAATTAAAATAACTTGATAGTTTATCCGGATTTTTCCTATGTTCTCAGATTTTTCACAGATTTTTCCTGCCCTGGTATGCAGCAGCTCAAATAATGAGAAGACAACGTGTATTTATTTTTTAAGTTTAGACTTTTACAATCTGACGATACATCAGGAATTTTTTTATATAATGAAAAAGTTCCCAAATTTTATTTAGCTTCGTATAGCCTTTTTTTTTTTTTTTTAAATTCTCTGCTTGATCAACAATGATAAACATGATCAACAATAAAAATCTAAACATGATATAAGTCCAGCATTAAAGATTTACCCTTTTTTTGGACAAAGATATTAACAACAGAAATCATACCGCATTGCATACAATTATTTACAATATAATGATAAATGATTAAAAAAAAAACATAGGTTTCATTATTATATTATAGTATGAAATAGCACCTAAAATCGGCATACGAATTCTTCTCATCCACATCCTCCCTCGCATTAATTTAAAGTTAAACTGTTTAAATCTTAAATAGTAAACTCACAGTTGACATAATCTATTCAATAATTAATCCTTCATCACGCCAACTATTCCCATCGTTGGGGAAGTTCTTGAGGTTGGAACATTCCACATATTCCACATACTTTAAATGCTTAAATGAACTCCTGACATCATTCCAGTCGGTTGGATCCAACTTTTTCAAGAACCTGAGGCGCAATATCTCCACTTTCCAGTTATCATGACAAGGAATTTTTTTAAGGTTTCCACCTCTAATATATAATCTCCTCAAGTTTTTGAGTTCTTTAGAATTCTGCAACTTTGATGCCTTGGCCTCAGGATAACACCTCATATCCAACTTTTCTATGTTCTTTGGTAAAGAATAGAATGGTATCTCCTGATTCTTATGTTCTCCCCATGTAATGGTTAATATCAAAAGTTTATCCAGAGAATTAAAGTCCCCGAATACTCCGGGACTCAAATTGTCAATGGCAGTTCTAATACTGAGCTTCTTGAGGTTATTCAATTTTGAAAGATCACCAAGCTGGAATGACTGACTTTTGGTTCCCATGCTTCCAACTACAAAACCTTTCAACACCTCCAAATTAGATAGCTCACATATCCATTTGGGCATATGATCCAATAGATAGCACCCCGAAATATCTAAAACCATAAGCTTATTGAACCAGCTCTCCTGGGGTAATTTCCGTCCAATTAATTTCTTGAACCTACTTTGTTGGGCTAATTTACATCCAAGTAATTTTTGTTTTAATGTGGACCTTAGCTTCTGTGGTAATTTGATCAAATTATAACAAGATCTGAGGTCTAGTATCATCAGGTTTTCTAGTTTCCCAATGGATTCATGAATCTCTTGTATCCCCAAAATGCCTTGCAGGCTAAGGTAGGTCGTGTTTTTACCCAAATTCTTTATGACAACATTCATATTGTCGATCTCAACCTTTGTTTTTGTGAAACACCAAAGTTGAACCACCTGCCATGTTGAACCACCAATGCTGATGTTACTGGAATTGAGGTACTTCTTATTTAGATTTACTAGTACTCTCTCATTGAACCAATCACCAAAAAATGGCGAACTAAAGTGTTTTCTTCGGTCACAACTAAAGATGACATTATCCTTATTGGGGGGCAACAACCACTTATGTACTGTGGGATTGATGGTGCAACGGTTGATTACTTCATCACAATTTTCGGAATGTACGGATTTGAGGAAACCCTTCTTCTTCAGATCAGAATAGATTTCATCGCCACGCTTCTTAGCTTTTTCCCAACTAGTCTGAGGTAAAAGCCCTAGACCAATCCACCAGTAAATCACAAATCTCTTCTCTAGTTCTATGCTTTCTAGAAAAACGCCAAGGCTATACAGGCAAAGAATGGAACAGACCTCCAACTCCTCTAGATCTTTTAAATCCTTGGACAATTCATTCTCTTGACAAGTTCTATTTGATGATTCTTTGCCTTCAGTTGGTTTGCCTTCCTGATCAGGCAAATCAGGTGCATTCACAGTAGATATCTGTGATAGCTTACCAAGAATATCATTTAGTTCGGTCTTTAGATTGCTTTTATTCATTTCAGCCCATTTCTCATTATAATCAATCCAGGGATTAATTTGTCTTTCTATTTTTCCAAAGAGACCAATTAGCACCCTTTCCCGATTTTGTATGCTATCAAAACTATCTTTTGTCTTTACAACCTCTGTTCTAATTTTGTCGATGATTTTCACTATTTCCATGTTCTTAGAAACTATCTCCTTGGGTAAATCAAAATCATCTATTTCCATGTTCTTAGAAACTATCTCCTTGGCTAATAATTGAAGGCGTTTCAGTAGTGGTCCCGTGAACTCTGCAATACCGGACTTTAACTTGGCTTCCTTTTGATTGTTGCTCATTGCAATGGCTTGTCTACCTAAGAAACAACAATTTTGTCTATTGAGGTTGGAGAACGGAAATATTATACATAACGTACATAATAAAAAAAGAGTTTGGCTACTATAGTATCAGTGTTATTTCAACTGTAATGACAATGACTCCAAAATCCATCAAATAGATTTCAAACAATGAATCCAATTGATTAAAACAAATCTACTTCACAAATGATTTACATGCAAAATTTATAAATTTTAGTTATAATTTAGTATGAAGTCAAGTGTGAAAAAATAATTAAAGAATAGTTAATTAAAATAAACTTAGAATTCTACTTTTTTTACCATTTGACTTCATACAAATGAATTCAAAAATTTATAAATTTTGCATGTAAATGCATCACCCGCAAGGTAGATCTGTTTGGATTCATTGTATGAAGCCAATTTGATGTATTTTAGAGTCAGTGCCACCGGCCGAAATAACACTAAAGTAATAGTAGCTTGACTCATAAAACATGTTTAAATTAAAATATTTTCTCAAATTCTATACTTTTTTGTCAGTATTTCTGTTGTAATACTTTAAAAGAATTACATTTTTAGACAGTATACATAATGGATTAAATTGGATAATATTAGTGCACATCTGTCAAATTTAAAGTTATTTTCAATTTAGTTGAATATTTCGTTTACGATTGAAATACTTATTTTATTAATTGAATGTTATGGAGTGATGTGTAATTATTTAATAAAATCAATACTTTTTTTATATCTAAATTTGATTAGATGGGTTCTGAGATTCAGATTGTCTAGCAAACTTCCTCAAAATTACAGGATCTAAGCTTTTCATGGATTTTGAATCACCTCAATTAGAAGGGTTCGGATGAAGAATTTACAATGAAAAAAAGCCGACTAGTTGATGCTATATTTCATAAATATATGATTAGTACTTTAGCGTAAGAATTTTCTTTCAATAGGAGATGAGGAATTAAATATTGGATAATCCTTTTTGCATTCCCTTTGTCAACTAATTGTCTTTTTTCTTAGTTGAATTTTATTAAAAATTATCTTTATGGTTAAAGTTTGAAAGAGGGACAAAATTGATAGATAAATGAGCTCTTTATTTATTTAGAAAAATCGGCTGCATTTTTTGTTTTTGCGGGTTATGCTTCTATTTGACGATTCATTGAGATCGAATATGTGATTTGTTACAGCTTACATCTTTTTCGATCGGTTTGAACGTCCGATCTATATGATTCTAACTTGAAAGGAAGTGTTAGATATCATTAAAACAGCATATATGGTGGGAGACCTAATTCTTATAGACATGCAGGATGTCTAAAGTTAATTGAAAATTTTACATTTTACATCTTTCTCTATCCTTCTTTCCTCCTGATGTTTGTCATTTACAAAAAAAACTCTTCTTCCCGTTATCACTATTTTTATAAATTAGCCTTGAATTTATATAATAAACTAGTTATTGTTTATACTTTGCAAACATAAGAAATTATTCAAGTTAAAGCTGTCAATTCATTCAATTAAATAAAATTCTCATAGGATTCCATTCAACTCAACCAAAAATAAATGTACCTTGTTAGGGATTATTTCGCCTCTTGTATTCAGAAATCTCCAAGTTGATACTCTAGCTATCCGTGATTTTGCGTTTGTTGTTTTGACTTTGTAATTCTCCGTTAACTCTTAGGCACCAAACTTCGTGCTCGAATTCAGCTATAGGTGATTTCCAATAAAATAAATTTCACTGCGTCACCAACATACATCGAAATGAAAATTCATTAGTACAAAATAGAAAAATGGAAATCATTTCTATCAAATTACTAAATTTAATTTGGAATTGGGCGGGGGAGATAGGTCTGCACCATTTCAAAGATAAGAAAGAAAAACATGAGACAGAGAGAGACCTTGCTCAAGAGAGAAGCATCAGCGACAAACAAGCAAATACGTCTAATGTTTATATCCGTGAACAAACCTTCTCATTCGCTTCAATTTAACAAATAGCAGAAGCTGCATATATTTTCTTTCTCTCTGTCTATTTTCATTTTCTTTATTCTTTGCTCAAAGCTGCGGCAAATGGGATTTTGAATTGTTGGAAATCGGATATATTCTTGGCTTGCACAGGTTATTGTCTCCTTTCCCTACCTCCACTGGTATATCTTTCTTTTTTCCTGTCAAGGAAAAAAAATACAATGGTAAAAAAGAGAGGGAATACTTGGAAGTTCTGTCAGATTACCAAATTAAGAACGGAATTTGAAAGGGAAATTATTTCAATCAAATAAAATTAGGGGTGTTACCTAATAAGCTAACAAAAAAAATTTCTTATCCATATCTACTTTATCGAATACACTACGGATAGGATAATAATAGTTAAAAAAAGTATCATCTTGTACCTGCCCTTCACTTTCACTTTGATTTAAATTCTTATTACCACCAAAAAATAAAAAGTAAATTTTCCACATAGGACAATTCCATTAATATAGCTGATATATTTTGTTTTTATTGTATAGTAAGTCTCATATATAAAATAAAGGGAAATCCAATAGCCACCCTCCTTTAAACACCAAAATGTGCAATTACTATGAACAGGTCCGCATATTAGTCCTTTAACTAAAGGAAAATCTAGTACCGTACTACTTTATAAAAAGCAGGATTTCATCCATGTGAGCGTTCAACTTTTTCACATGGCTTCCATAGAAGTTGGAATATTAATTAATTACTATGTGTGTAAGGCTTGAGCATATTTTATTTACTTTCTTTCTACTCCAGAATGGAATGGTTACGTACGTAAGGCATGCCCTATCTAACTAGAAGAACCCTAAGTTCATCCAAAAAGAAAATTAAATAAAAGAGAAATCATAGCAAAGATGATTTTTCTAACTTGACATCAGAGTGCAGGTGATAAGCAGTCTCGGCCTTCAGGTATTGCTCCTTGTCCTCGCTGGCTTTCCGAAGTATGTAATTACATTCTGGTGGACCCAAACTACTTGAAATGTTTACATACTTGAAAATCAGCACTTTACAAAGTTGTGTAGTAAGATTTACAGACTTACAAAATTGGATTAAAATAATTGCATGTAACAGCTAGTGCCAAATCTAAAAGGATAAAAATCATAGATTACTTTTTAGATTTACAAAGTTGAAATTAACACTTTACAGAGTTGTATAATAAAGTTTACAAACTTGAAAGATTGAATTAAAATGATGGGATATAGCAGCAAGCACCAGATCTAAAAAGATAAATAATTTATATTACTTGTTAAGTTTATAGACTTGAAATCAGCACTTTATGTAGCTGTGAAGCAAAATTTACAAACTTTAAATCTAGTATGTCAAACTAGCAGATCAAGTCTATGTATACCTAGTAGATAAAGTATGTAAACCTAACAGATAAAGTATGTAAACCTAGTAGATCAATTATGTAAACCTAACAGACTAAGTATTTATACCTAGCAACTAAAGTCGAGTACATAAATAAAAAAACTGAGCAAATGGAAGCCAAAAAGTACTTCAATATAGATCTTATTAGAAAGAGAAAATTAAATAAAAGACACTCATACTTTTAGATTCATAAGAGTTGTTAAAAATCGTCAAAAATATGAGCGAGATTGAACGGTGGAGAAAAATAAAAGGATGGGTGAAGGAATCATTCATCTTTTTATTGGAGAAAGAAATAAAGTAAGTTCAAAATAAAAAAAAAGTGGGCTTGTGGTACAGATTGGGAAGTGGACTGATGCAGGAGCAAAATGAAAAAAATATGTAGTGGATAGCACCCGATTAAGATTCATTTCAGCAAGCAAAATAAAAAAAAAATATATTTACTTAGTTTAGTTTTATGGTATTTCTATTAAGATTTTTATTTATTAATATCACTTCTGGATAGCAGCTCTTTGTTGTCTAATTTCTATTTTAGTAATTTAAATTATTTTTGTGATATGTTATCAAATATTAGTAACTTTCCTAATTATTTTCTGAATTGAGTAATAGCTATATAACCGGCTTGTGGGGGAGAAAAGAAGACAAATTTTCTGAATAATTTCTATAAAATCAAGGAGAGACAATTCTTCCTTTTTTATTTTGGTGTTCTCTCAAATTTATTCTTTAAATATTATTGGTATCACACACCTAAAGAACAATCATCCGTTTTGTGCGGCGTCATGGAGTCTATAGGGTAGATAGCACAAAGATGGAGATATGTGTATAGAATGGGGGTCAAGTGACCTCTATTTTTCTCTTCCCAAAACTGTTAATGAAGTATACTTTTGTTCCATAATTTATAGTAAAATGCTACATGTACAAGAAAGTTGACCTTCTATTTTTTTGAAATTTTATACTATTACTCTCAATTTAAAAAAAAAAAAACTCATTTATAAATTGAGAAACTTCCATTAATTTAGAACAATTTAATTAAAAAATCAACAGCTCACATGTGAGAGTCGTGAGACACTTCTTATTCTATATTATCTCCCTGACTCACTATTTATTATTGAAAAAAAAAATTAATACGTATTTGACCCCCATTCAATAAATTTTAGCTCGCTAGTCTAGCAGGTCTCATATAATAATACAGTCAGTCGAAGCACCCCGTTATATACGTGATATATAAGTCAAGAATAATTTCCAAAATTGACATTGAATGAAACAGACATCATTTGCTAAGAGAAAATATGGTACTGAAATATCTATGCAAAATTTGCACACCTAAATTGAATGTGTATTTTCTCATCACATCACATGTAATAAAGCATAACACGTAATCGAAGTAGATATCCATCTAGAAAATTGTTCTTGAATAAAAATCAATCGAAGAATCCTTCTAGAAAATTGTTCCAGATAAAAGTCGAGAACGATTTTAAAAAGAAACGACAGCACTTTAAAAAAATATAAAGCAGCACTCCATCGACTAAAGAAAAGCACACGCCTAGACCGACTTAGTTTATCTACTAATATTGACAATATTGACACATGTTAAATGCGAATTGAATGAGTGAAGATGATCAAACGAATTCCACCTGGCACTAGATAATATAAATGAGGCCAAAATGATAAGGCAGTAAGATCTGTGGAGTGCATTTCCACTGTTTCTACTTCCAAAAAGCAGAGGCGGTTTTCCATTTTCCTTTAATTTTCATGTCTCTGGCTCTAGATTACTCGAGGCAATCCATAGAAACAAAGCTCAACATAAACATTCTCCCCTACTCAAGGAAATCCAATCTTCAGTACAGTGTGCATGAAAGCTAATGATTTGTCTATCAAGAGCAGGAAATTCGAAAGATTCCCCTACTTCGGTTTCGTATGGTCCAGAAATGTTCAAATTGGTTTTCAGTACCACAGAGACAAGATTGATGTTCTTAATGTGTATTTTGAACGTAGTGGCACCACGTAATGCACTGGCCTTTGGGGAAGAAATGGAGGAACTTTGGATGAGGTACGAACATTTTGCTGCATTAAGTTATTAATATATGTCACCATTTGTTGTTGTAAATTAAGATCGATGAAGTTCAAATGACTGATGACTTTTAGTTCATAATTATATATTCTTAAATTAGTGTCTGGATAAATTATTATCAAACAAAATAAATATAACACAACAAAATATAAGGTTGGGACAAGGGCTCTGTTTTTGTTGGTGATTTAATTGAACCAATTTATATACACAAGGGCTCTGTTTTTGTTACCTTTTTATTTTGGCCAGTTAATGAAAACAGAGAGCTCTTTACGTAAAACAAAATTAATAAATTAATTAAAATCTGCGGATTAATTGTTCTCAGATTTTACCTTGTTAGGGATTATTTCGCCTCTTGTATTCAGAAATCTCCAAGTTGATACTCTAGCTATCCATGATTTTGCGTTTGTTGTTTTGACTTTGTAATTCTCCGTTAACTCTTAGGCACCAAACTTCGTGCTCGAATTCAGCTATAGGTGATTTCCAATAAAATAAATTTCACTGCGTCGCCAACATACATGGAAACGAAAATTCATTAGTACAAAATAGAAAAATGGAAATCATTTCTATCAAATTACTAAATTTAATTTGTAATTGGGCGGGGGAGATAGGTCTGCACCATTTCAAAGATATAAGAAAGAAAAACATGAGACAGAGAGAGAGACCTTGCTCAAGAGAGAAGCATCAGCGACAAACAAGCAAATACGTCTAATGTTTATATCCGTGAACGAACCTGGATCCAATAAGATTGCGGGTTAACCTGGATCCGGGAACAAACCTTCTCATTCACTTCAATTTAACAAATAGCAGGAGCTGCATATATTTTCTCTCTCTGTCTATTTTCTTTTTCTTTATGCTTTGCTCAAAGCTGCGGCAAATGGGATTTTGAATTGTTGGAAATCGGATATATTCTTGGCTTGCACAGGTTATTGTCTCCTTTCCCTACCTTCACTGGGATATCTTTCTTTTTTCCTGTCAAGGAAAAAAATACAATGGTAATAAAGAGAGGGAATACTTGAAGTTCTGTCAGATTATCAAATTAAGAACGAAATTTAAAAGGGAAATTATTTCAATCAAATACAATTAGGGGTGTTATCTAATAAGCTAACGAAATTTTTTTCCTGTCAAGGAGAAAATTACAATGGTACAAAAGAGAGGGAATACTTGAAGTTTGTCAGATTATCAAATTAAGAATGAAATTTAAAAGAGAAATTATTTCAATCTAGGGGTTGTTACCTAATAAGCTAACGAAATTTTTTTCTTACCCATATCCGCTTTCTCGAATACACTACGGATCAGATAATAACAATTAAAAAAAGTATCATCTTGTTCCTCCCCTTCACTTTCGCTTTGATTTAAATTCTTATTACCACCAAAAAATAAAAAGCAAATTTTCCACATAGGACAATTCCATTAATATAGCTGATATTTTTGTTTTTATTGTATAGTAAGTCTAGTATATTAAATAAAGGGAAATCCAATAGCAGCCCTCCCTTAAATACCAAAATGTGCAATTACTATGAACATGTCCTCATATTGGTCCTTTAACTAAAGGAAAATCTAGTACCCGCACTACTTTATAAAAAGCAGGATTTCATCTATGTGCGCGTTCAACTTTTTCACATGTTGTCCATAGAAGTTGGAATTTGATAGAAATAATGGGATATAGCAGCAAGCACCAGATCTAAAAAGATAAATAATTTATATTTCTTGTTAGATTTATAGACTTAAAATAAGCATTTTACATAGCTGTGGACAGGAGCGGACGCAGGATTTTTGCCAGGGAGGAGCAAGAATCGGATTCAAATAATCTTATCGGATTCAAACTCATTAACTAATCGGATATTAAATAAAAACAGTAACATAATAAAAAAATCATAAAAAATATACTCTTACATAATAATAAACAATAAAATAATATTATTTTACATATTAAAAAAAAGTTAATTTGGGCTGTAAAAGTCTTTGAATTTACTAGAATTACATAATATGTACATAAATATAAAAGTTATTAAGAAAATCGATGAAAAAAAAACAAATTCAACCTTTTGAAATCGGTAGACCAATATGTTTTACACAATGATTGGAAAGTATTTTTTTTGGAAGATTTCACTTCAATTCACTAGCATAAATTTTAAAGGATATAATTTTTATATAATTGACCTGTGCCAATTTAGTTCTGTCAAATCTCTTCATTTATTTTATTTCAATGTCAGTTTGGCACTTCCAATCATGGAAATTGCTTCAGCGCGAATTTGTTTTCATCTGACATTCTAATCCGGTCCCCACTGATTTTATTCCAGCCCAAAACTAAACAAAATACAACCCATGTTACTATTAATTTCAACTCTTTAACCATGCGTCTTTTGTCCCCACTGGTCAGATTCTTCTTTTTATTTACCTCTTCTACGATAACACTAAATTTCATCTTCAGGTCTCAACATTTTTTTTATAAATTAACAAAGTTTCTCAACTAACAGTAGTATTGAACTAGATTGACAGACCTTTTTAGTCCAGGAAGGGGCAAAACAATTTCTAGGAAGGGGCAGAGTGGTACTAAATTCGAAAATTTTCACTAAAATTCAAAATCCAGAGAGAGACAACTGCCCCCCTCTGACTCTACATAGGTCCGTCCCTGGCTGTGGAGCAAAATTTACAAACTTGAAATCAAGTATGTAAAACTAGCAGATCAAGTATGTAAACTTAACAGATCAATTATGCAAATCTAATATATCAAGTATTTATATCTGGCAACTAAAGTCGAGTATATAAATAAAAAAAAACAGAGCAAATGAAAGCCAAAAGATACTTCAATATGGATCTTATTAGAAAAAGAAAATTAAATAAAAGATGCTCATACTTTTAGATTCATAAGAGTTGTTAAAGATCGTCAAAAATATGAGCGAGACTAAACGGAGAAGAAAAATAAAAGAATGGGTGAAGGAATCATTCATTTTTTTTTATTGGAGAAAGCAATAAAGTAAGTTCAAAGTAAAAAAAAAGTGGGCTTGTGGTACAGATTGGGAAGTGGACTGATGCAGGAGCAAAATGAAAAAAATATGTAGTGGATAGCACGCGATTAAGATTCATTTCAGCAAGCAAAATCAAAAAATATATTTACTTAGTTTAGTTTTATGGTATTTCTATTAAGAATTTTATTTATTAATATCACCTTTGGACAGCAGCTCCCTGTTGTCTAATTTCTATTTTAGTAATTTAAATTATTTTTGTGATATGTTATCAAATATTAGTATGGTCCATAAACGTTCAGATTGGTTTTCAGTACCATAGAGACAAGATTGATGTTCTTAATGTATATTTTGAACGTAATGGCACCACACAATGCACTGGCCTTTGGGAAGAAATGGAGGAACATTGGATGAGGTACGAACATTTTGCTGCTTTAATTTATTAATATATGTCACCTTTTGTTGTTGTAAATTAAGATCGATTAAGTTCAAATTACTAATGACTTTTAGTTCATAATTATATATTCTTAAATTAGTGTCTGGATAAATTATTATCAAACAAAATAAAAGGTTGGGACAAGGGCTCTGTTTTTGTTGGTGTGAACCAATTTATATACACAAGGGCTCTGTTTTTGTTACCTTTTTATTTTGGCCGGTAATGAAAACAGAAAGCTCTTTACGTAAAACAAAATTAATAAATTAATTAAAATCTGCGCATTAATTATTCTCAGCTTTTGTACTAGTCATGTTAGCAATATACATAGATTGTCTTGGAGGACATTTCTTAATTAATTCTATGCCTATATTGTCTCCTGAAATAATAAGATATTATTAAACTCTACAAGTATAAATATCATATAAGTTTTCTCATATGTCTTAAGTTTTTGTAGATAAATCTTAAAGCAAACGAGTATAATAAGTCTGTTAAAGGCTACTGAGACTCTGGTATTTTGACGTCACTGGTACTGGAAACCAATTTGGACGTTTATGGACCATACGACAAGGAGGAAGGGACACTCTTTCAACACACTTCTCTGCATGGTCAAATTATTAGCTTCTTTCCATGCGTTGGAATTAAAACATTGTTTTCCGTGTTGGAGTTTATGTAGTCCAGGTATTTACATCTATTATGTTTGTCAAACTACTCTGAAACTTTTTTTCTAATTATTCTTTGTGGTCTCCTCCTGGCCATTACTGTAAATTATATATATGTAGGTTTGGTTTAAGTCAATATTATAACATAATTTTGCATTGCTGAGGCTTTTATAAGTGAGTCGGGGCCTTGTGGTGGCAGCGGGAGTTTAGCAAGACATGCACCAGACGTCTGTTGTTTTTCGCACTGTTAAAGTTAGTATTCGCCATGGCAATACTATTGACGCATTGTTAAAGTTATGTACTATTTCAGAAGTTGAAGATAAGACAACTGAAAGCGCGTCACTCTGGGCGGATAAACATGAGTGTTGACTGAATCACAAAACAGAATCGCAGCCGGAATCACAGATAGAAGAACAGTCAGAAAAGAACATTATCCAGAACAACAATCCGGTTAACAATCCAGAAAAACTGCTGGAACAGAAACAGGAACAGGAAAAGAAAAGAAATCGAGATATAAGCCAGGACATTTCAAACTACGTGTTGTTCCTTCTCATCGTGCGACCTTTTATGATGCCTGCTGGTATTGGCCAGATTTGATTTGGTGACACCTGTGCAGAGGCGGCGAACTTCTTACAGCCACTGAGTGAAATTGAGAAGCGTAATGCCAAGAAGAGTGATATAGAGGATGGTACTGCTGGGAAGGATAAAGCCAAGAAGGAAAAAGCCGAGAAGAGTAATGCAGAGAAGGATAATACTGAGAAGGGTAAAACAGAGAAGGATAATACTAAGAAGGATAATGTCAACAAGGGTAATACCAAGAAGAGGAATGCTATAAGAAGGTTACTAGAAGTGAACACAGAGTATGACCCACAGATTATTAAAGGCGATCGCAGCAAGTCAGTGTTGTTCAAAGGATGTAGGCTTGCCCATCAATTAAAGGCAGAATTCAATATTACGGAGAAAAGTAAACCAGCTGATTGGGATAAAATGTGGAGATTAATCAGCGTTGTGTGGGTAGAGATCTTGTGCTATGCCGCAAGCAAATGCAGCGGCCAATTCCACGCGAAGCAACTAAGTAAGGGAGGGGAGCTTCTCACCGTGATCTGGTTCTTGATGGCTCATTTGGGTATGGGCGAACAGTACCGAATTGAAGAAGGTCATGCCCGTGCTAAGTTAATTGTATCAAAGTGATGTTGTGTACTCGTTGGTATTTTTAGTTATGTTTGCTTTTTTATCCCTTTTAGTTATGTTTTAAATTTGTTCTCTTGTTTGGGCAAGTTTTTATTTTTCCTTGTTTCTGAATGCCCACAAATGTTAAAGTCATGTCTCATTAATGTTTCCCATCTATTATTAATTGTTCACTTGTGTCTACCTGTTTCGTTATTATTATTCCCCAGTTGTTCTGACGACATTGAACATTTTACAAGTGTACGATTAGAAGATTAATTTTTTTCATTTTTAACTTCCTTTCACGCTCTCCATTTATATGAACAAGTCTCATTTGGATTCTCACTACAAGAAATATATCATTTTACGGCGCTTCAAGAAATGCCAGCAAATGGTGTATAGATGGAACATCTGCTCGCGCAAACGCCGGGCTTCTTAAAAAATAAAAAAATCGTGCCAACCACTAAAAAAATTGCGCGAGTTCTCTCTAAAATTCTGTCTCCATCTAGATCGCGACCCAAACCCTAGACCCTCGCCTCTCCCTACCTCTCCTCTCCGCCTCTCTGCCTCTCCGCCTCTCCCTCGTCGCTAATTTCTCTTGCACTCGTGCCAATCCGCGATTCCGCTGTTTCTCTGTCTAAGCCCGAGCACCGAGTAGAAACCCTCCCTCGCTGCCTTTCCCTGAGGACTGAACACCTACCAATTCGCCGCTTCAATTCGTAATTTTCGTAAGTCTTCATCGCCACTCATTATTGGTCTATTTGATAGTAATTGTTTCGATGTAAAATTTAATTTTTGAGTTTTTGTGTGAAATTTGATAATTGGGGTTTCTCATTATTCAGGTAACACACCGAACAAGAAGAAAATAGGCCAGGTTACATCATAACTTGGTTGTGCTCTTTACTTTTGTCTTATGGATAATTTCGTATATAAATAGTAATGAGTTGACTTGCTCTTCGATCGGGTCTGACTTGCTCTTTGGGTCTTCGCATGAAGGTCAAGGTCTCAGGCAAAAAAAGGTATGAAAGTTTTAGTTTCAAGATCCAATCATCTTGTTTAGTTGCACCAGGCTCTCACTTATACCATTTAAATAAAAGGGGAATGTTCAGAGAAAGATGGAACTTTTAGTTTTGAGGGAAGGCTTATAGGTCTAGGGGGAAAGCTTAAGTGCATTGACTTTGAAAAGTCGACAAGGTGCATTGGGCAAGTAGCAGAGTTTGCACAGTAGGCTTTAGTGTCTCAATTATACGGATAAGGTTCTATTTCACTTTAATCTGTTAGGATACTACACTGCGTTGATTTCTAGTAATTGGAATTGCGATTTGAATCTTTTTTTTGTTTAACCCTTCAAAAAGATGAATTTGTTTCAATACCCTTTTTAATCACTTACATTTTGTGATTTTAATTCACTATTTCTCATGGCATTATTGTGTAGATAATTGTAGATTTTGTGACTTGATTTCAGCCATTTGAAATGGTGTAATTGCAATGGTTAACCAATTGTAATTGCACACAATTACTTTCAAATTGCAAAGATAGTTCTGTTGTGTCATTATTGAATTTTAAATTTCAATTACTACTTTCTTTTTTTTGTTTCTAATGACTTGTCTGTACAATTGAGGAGTTCTTTAACGAGAAGTAGATCCATTACATCTAGAGCCTAATTAGGTGTAATTAAGTCTCAAAGTGCTAAGTGTACCATACCAGATGAAATTGTTTTGTTTATAGTTGTCTTTTGTTGACAGTACAAAGAATGATACCCTCATGTTTTGTCTTTTTTTCTAACATTCAGTTATTATAGCCTAAATTCCAATTCTTTTTTCTTTCTCTGTTATTCCAATTTTAGACTAGAACACATGAAGTGTTTGTGAAAATGACTTTTTAAGGATACTTAACTAATCTGTACTATTTTCTTATTTTTACTGCAAGAGCATGTTCTAGGAGAAGGTGAGGAAAAATTACAGTTATAAGAGCATCAGGAACTATCAGCCGAACATGCGGGCCGCTGAGCTCACCTGGCTCTGGTATAGTAGCTGAACAATTGATAGAGAAGTTCCACACTGGAAGAGGTAAGTACTGTCTTATATCAAAATCATTTATGTGAATCAAGCTACTAATAATGTTGGTTCAGATCGGCTTGATCACGCATTTGTATACTATTTCGTTATGTGTCCTCATGTTCTTGCCTTGATTTGTATCTGTTTCACAATTGGGTCTTTGTTGTACACATAAGGTCTTATCGAGGCTTAATTGCAGAAAATCTGGCATGGTTACAATTTTCAGCAATGCAATTGTGTTTCATCAATAACTTTGTTTAATTAGTTTATGTTTTCCCTGTTTCTCAATAGAAAATTTGACTAGAGGTGGGAGTATTAATTTCAAGTGGCTTTTTTTCCAGAGTCAGACAGGTACAAGGCAGCAATATTACGAATTTATAGTCCAGGTAGAGATGCTCTTGCTTATGATTTGTATGTTATTTAGTTATTGCTTGAACCACTTGTTTTCTTTATTCTCCATGGATTTTGTTTTTATTGTTTCATTGAACTTGGATCCTCCTTTATGAGATTTCTTATCCTCTTACCTAATGCTTAGCTCTGTATTTTTATGATGTGGAGAGATTCGACTTCTTGCTGAATTGAAGCTGGTGATAGCATCCATGTCTGATCTGGCAGCAAGTGGTGGTTACTACATGGCCATGGCTGCACCAGTAATTGTAGCAGAGAAGCTTACTTTAACTGGCTCTATTGGGGTAGTTACAGGTTACAACTATGTCGTTTTCATTAGTTTTCATGGATGTTTTTTGTTAGTTCTGATGTTGATTGATCTTATCTGAGTATGTAATTAATTGCGCCAGCATCTTTTTTGAGCAGTATTTTAGAAAAGAGGTTCCATCGAAATAATTCATCTTGTTCTTTTATGGTGTATACCTCCTAGGGGTTTCAATGGTCCCCTTTTATCCATTTACCTGACTTATCTGAGTATGTAATTAATTGTATCCCTCCTTTTATGGTGTATTTGATGCTGCACACATGGACCGACGAGTAGTCGCTTCGCCAGTTTAAAGAATTTTTAAGCAATTATTGAAGACTAACCAGACTTCATAATGAAGACCTTGGCCAAAATGAAAAAGAAAAAGAAAAATGCAATTGATAAGCTAGTTTACATAAATTATTATTGTTGTATAATTATAGAAGTTGAGATGAACATTATATTCTGACAATATATTACTTCTCCGTTAATTCCCTTTTTCTTTTATAATTTGAAGATTCAGTAAAAAGAGAATGGAACAGCTGGTCTGCTAGGTCAATGTAAGGAATTATTTATATTTAACTAATTTTGATAGAGTTTTTATTTTATTTTAGATGGTTGTTGCGCTTTATAAATCATTTCCCTAATTTCATATGATTTTTGTTTCGATGATGGCTTCCCAATTTTTAAATGAAAATTTCAGTGCAGCAGTCCAGTTGTGCTGAAATTGGTACTGTTTTTCATTCTACTAATTAGCCAGTAATGAAGAGAGTAATATGTTGCAGGGTCATGGTAAAGTATATGTGGAAGCACTTCTCTAACATAGAAGGTCAAAATGGTAATATTTCATAATTTGAACAATATTTTTTGTGACTTTTACCGGGCTTTTCTAAACGCCAGGAATTTTTTTTTTTTTAATATTTTTCTTGACTTTTACCGGCATTTGTCAAAGGCCGGGAAAGAGTACATAAGCGCCAGGAAAGATCAAAGATTTTTTATGGCGTTTTCTAAACGCCGGGAAAGGCCAAATTTCGGATGGCGTTTTTCAAACGCCGGGAAAAGACCACAGAAGTGCCGCCAATAACTTTTCCCGACGGTGGTATCTGCGGCACTTGGCTAAACGCCGGGAAAGCCTATTAGTGGCGTTTTTTAGAGTTTCTAGTGGCGTTTTTAAGTGCCGGCAAAGGCTATAATTCTTGTAGTGTCTTTTGAACGTACCAAAAACAAAATCCCACTAATGATATATAACAATTCATAATTAATCAATAATTTGAATAATAATCTTTTTTCACTAACTAATTAATACATCAGCAATTATCCTTCTCATGGCATAAAACCTGTAGCGGAGCTTCGGCAAACTTTCGCCGATGTTCTGCTAACTTATGCCAGGGTCGGACAAATATTTAGGGGTGTTTTAAGATTCCAATTTTTTTTTTAATATGCACTGTGTGCCTTATGATTTAGTTTAAATGATTTAATTTAATTTTAGACTACTTACTTTAATGTTCAGTTTATATATATCTTTAGCATTTAATCTATATACATTATTATTCAATCTAAATACTTTAGTTTATGGTTTATGGTTCAATTTAAATAAATATTTTACTACGTAGATGTTTTCACTACCAGAATTCTAGTTTTTAGTATGGGGAGGAAAATGGCTTGTTGCATGGGTTTCCGCATGCAACAAGCCCCGAAAATGCTTTTAGCATGGGCTTCCGCATGCTACAACTACCCATGCGTAAAGCCTCCTTGCTACTGCCCAGTAGTTGCATGGACGCCCATGCTACTACGTTGTTGCATGAGCTAGCCCATGCAACAACTACGCATGCAATAACTTTGAGGGTTGGCTCCTGGCTGGCGTATTTGCAAGGATAGAAGAGTGGGACCCATCAAGGTATTTGCAAGGATAGACTTGTGGGTCCCAGCTAAGTATTTGCAAGGCTAGCTTGTGAGTATTAGCAAGGATGGAAGCGTGAGTAATTGCAAGGGCAAATTATGTGGGTTCCACAATTTTATTTGCATGGTTAGTGACCGTGGGCCCCAGGTGAGCAGTTGCAAGGGTAAATAATGTGGGTCCCGCATAGTTTGTTGCATGGATAGTGGATGCGGGACCCACATGATTAATTGCATGGGTATGAACGTGGGTCCCACCTGTTCAGTTGCAAGGATTTCAAGGTAATTATTTGCTTGGATGTTGCGATGGAAATAATTGATCAAGAATTGAAATGGAAATTGTCATTTTATAATTCTACAATCCAGTATCAATATTGTACCACCCAGGTACGAAGCCAATTCCCACCCATTAAATATTTTGCATTTCAAATTAAATAATCATAAATAACAACATATTGCAATTGAAGGAGAAACTTTGTAATAAGCATTAATCAACATACTGTTTTTTAACAAGTATTGTACCAAAACTAAAATACTAATACAACTACATTAATGTAATAATCTTGTGCCTGGACCCAAAATATAGTTAAACCATAAACAAAAATTGCTTTTCACATGCTAGAACTTCAAAAATACGCTATTGATGCTTAAAGGTTTACTATAATGCTGGGCTGGGCAGCTGTGTTGTCAGGCCGTGGGCATTAGTATGTAATAAAAAAATCATCTTTTTTTCTTGCAAGTTCTATGCACATCTCGGTTCAAGAACCTGCACACAATCATGGAAGTTACAATTACATATCTGAAAACATCACTATGCCTCATAAAACTATAAAGATAAAAAAGAGAAGTTTGAAAACAAGCTCCTAGATTATCAATATTTTAGATTAAAAAAAAAAACAATTTTTAACTCAAAAAGGACCCTATTATTTGGAAATTTCTCAAACAATGTTAGTAGTTTAGTGCCCAGCTAACAATATGGTTCCATTTTTTCGAAAAAAGAGAGATTCTTTTATCCAATATAACAAAAGAGGGCCTTTGGAGATAAAATATCAAAGAGAAATTATCTGATGAAGTGCTTCAAACTTGTCTTCAGACCCATCAATCTTGATGAAATCATGCCTAGTGGAAGCCACATTTTTCTGAAATGTGGAGGTTCGCAGATGCACAATTCCTTGAAATTCTTCATCTATCAGTTTTTGTACGGCCTATAATAATTTGAAAAGGCAATAACTTCTAATATAAAAATATTGTAAAAGTGAGAAACAGAAAATATGCCCCTCTAAACATGGTATTCATCATCTATATCTCCACCACCTAACATCTTCATAGAAATGGGATAACATTCTCCTTCACCCTTATATATGTGTTGAGGTTAGCAGTGAAACACCTATATGTTGCACACTTCTTTACTTTTGTGGAGATAGAAAAGGAATTAGCCACAAGGAATGATCGAGTAATTACCATATGATTGGATTTACAAACAAAATTACCAGATAGTAAAACCCCACCACTGATAAAACAAAATATTACTGTTTGAAAATTACATATTTGATAGAAGCAGTATCTAGGAGATGATAATCACCTCTGTCATGGGAGCGGTGATGAGAACAGTCTGAAATCCTGTATCGTCAAATTTTGAAGCTCTAGTTCTTAACGGGGCCAGAAATTTTCGAATATCAGGACCAATAGTTCTTAAATAAAATGAAAAAAAAACAATTAAATAATATAAAACAGAGGGCAATTATGCACCTTAGTAGTGTACAAGTGAGAATTGTCTCTGGCTGACTAGCACAATTAAGGATTAAAATGTGGTTAGATTGAGTTAAGTTGAATTTAGTTATTTGTGGGTTTGTTCTCGTTTGGGGCACTCAGAAGTTCAGTACTACAAATGCAACAGAAATTACACATACAATTATATATCTGGCATGAAAGAAGTACATACCACATATTTAATATCCCCATAAATGAACCTTAATGGATATAATGGAAAAAACAAACCTTAATTCCAATTATGTCGAAATTTATGCCCAAAATAGACCTCAATTCCAAAATACTAGATATAAGTCGTAGCAATGCAGAGATTATAACTCGACTACCCGAATGGATCCGATAGCAATTTAATAGAAGTACCTCGGCAGTGAGATCCTCAACAATAGCGGCAAGATAGACATGCGCTCCAACACCGTTGCGCTCGGCGTACTTCCCGATCTTCAGAAATCGTGCAATCCGACCTACGGGCAACTGTAGCCCCGCCTAGTTGCTCCTGGAGGTGGCCTTTGTGACCTTGTTCGCGCCGATCGCTTTTCCTCTTTCTTCCATTGTAGATCTAGGGTTCTTTTATTTTTTTAGAGAGAGATGAGCAACAGCACCATTTGGAATTTTTGGAAGAGAAGAGCGAAATAGCGGACAAAATAGGAGGGAAATGAAAAGTTAGGAGGGAAGCGAAATTGTGACCTAAAAGAAAGAAAGTGCGAAAATATGTACAAGAAAGGCGGCGGCCGCCTAAATCTCCCCTGGGTGCAATGGGGAAACAAAAAAGTTTCTAAGTTCAGATTTTAACACAACAATTTTAGCTTTATGCAGTGAGTTAGAATATTAGATTCTCTTTAAATTATATGGATTGTGCGCTGTATGAAATTGAAACTGCTCTTGCTAACAAAATCGTCCCAAATTTTAAACTACTGTTTGGGAAAATTGAGAGGGAGGTGAAATTAATTGTAATTGTTCATTTAAAGGTAATTTGTTAGAATCTCATTTATTTAAAATAGACATTTCTGCTTTGTATAAATTTATACTCTCTTTAATAATTATGTTTATTTATTTAAATTAAATTCCTATAACATTATTTTATCATTTTAGTAATCTGAATAGGACTTGAAATTGTGAAATTATATATGTTACCACGGATAATATGAAAAAAATAAAAATAAAAATATTTCCAGTTATTTTTAAAATCTGAGGCTAAATCATAGTTATAATTGTCAATTTTATAGAATTTCATTATTATTTGCATATTCAATGTGTGTTAATATTTGTGGACCGTTCATTTTCACACGAGCAATCAACAATCGATCTGCAATAAAATGTTTCCAAATTTGTTTTAAAATAATCAAGAGAAAATTCTGAACATGAGTAACACAAAAAATTTCGAGTTTGGTTATGTCTGAGCTTTGATCCAACATAGAGCGTTTATAGCCTTTCGATGTTTCAATATTCAGTCAACTTGATGGATATGAAAATGAAAATAAAATTTCGTCGAACTTTGTTACAGTAAAATAAATACAATGATCTTTAATTTCAACGGTTCCGATCGATGGACGGACGATATATTCTCGCGTGTCTTCGTTGACTCCCAAAACAAGAGTTTATGTTTCACGTAGGACATGAGTCATAAACTCTTGTTTTGGGAGTCAACGAAGACACGCGGGAATATATCGTCCGTTCATCGATCGGAACCGTTGAAATTAAAGATGATTGCATTTATTTTACTGTAACAAAGTTGGATGAAATTTTATTTTCCTTTACATATCCATCAAGTTGACGTAATATTGAAACATCGAAAGGCTATAAATACTCTACATTGGATCAAAGCTCAGACATAACCAAACTCGAAATTTTTTGTGTTACTCATGTTCAGAATTTTCTCTTGATCATTTCAAAACAAATTTGGTATCATTTCACTGCAGATCGACCGTCGATTGATAAGGTAAAAACGAACGGTCCGAAATTACTGACTCAATTTTAAGAGACAAATAACGATGAAATTATATAAAATTGACATTTATAGGTATTATTTGGTCATATAAATGTAAAAAAGTAGAAAATATTTATTTTAAAATTTTTCACATCATTTGATGTACAATTATCAGCTATATTACAGATTTCTCAATCATAGTCGTTGGATGGCGAATGAACGGTCTTGATTTCAAAGGAGGTGTCCATTTTAAGGCTATGGATGTTAGTCCATATTATCTGAGGTAACTCAATATTTCTGTTTTTATCCGCCTTAGGTGAAACGCAATGGATTCTTCAATATTCGTGCGAAATCTGCACTGACAGCCGCGATTTAAAATTAAGAAATTATGTTACCTCAGTGTTATGAATTCGTGAGTAGGTGTATCTAAGTAAAACTACAGGTAGAGAGCCTCTGTATCGAGCTCTTCATAACTCTGTCCAACTTTGAGGAATTTCACCAAACAGTTTTTAAGCAATTCAGTCTCCCGCCAGAGATTTTTCATTCCCTCCCAACTGGAATGAAAAATCCAACCACTGCCTCCCGCCAGAGATTTTTCATTCCCTCCTTATTGGATTTCCCGCTCCAAATCCAACAACTGTGTCCCCCCTCTCTCACTCGCGAACACACCACCCCCAAAGCGAGGTGGCCCAAATCAAAACCGTACCAAATCAGATCTGGTGTCTCCCCTCCATGCGACCATTGCCAATGCTTGCCGATCTCTCGTGACACGTCCTAGGCTTTCCTGGTGTCCCTCTCCAAGTCTCCCAGAGATCATCACGCCTCAGATCTGAGGACCCCCAGCTCGTCTCTCTCCCCGCCTCAGTTGCCTCAATCGAGCCTCAGGTAATTTTTATTTCATTTAGGGTTAAATTTGGATGAACTTAGGATGTTAGGGTTTGTGCTTATCCATTTGAACTTGCTGAATTTATGAGATTGCGCAGGTAATTTTCACATTTTGTTATGTTGAGATTGCGCAGCCAGATTTGTAACTTAGATGTAGAAAAAATGACAGAGATTATGTGCGGGTCAATGCTGGGTCACATTTCTGGAAGTGGGACTCACAGAGACGGTTAAGTGGCTTATACCATGTGGAGATGAAGCTCACACTACTGTTGTCCAAAATGGCAAAGTAAAAGGGATGCACTTAAGATGTTTGAGAAAATGCTAATGAAGTTTGTACTTTCTTTTGTCGTATGTGTGTGCAGCCTTGTCGCATGCTAAGCGTAGAGAAGTACTCACTGGCACTAAACTTTCTCAATAAGGCAAATTTAAACTAAACTTGATGAAATCCTATTTTCAAAGGTGTGCAATGGGTTTTATGTATGGGATACAGATGTAGAATGGTACTGGTATGGGTACCGTTGCAGTCCTTATTTAAACTCTTGATTCTGTAATTATGATTCAGTTTCCCTCAATTCTAAATTTTTTTGCTCAGTTTATTGTTATGAAACAGGTTACTCCTGAAGTCATTGAAGAGTTAAGGTGCTCTTAATTTGATGAAATGGATCATGGTAATCCATGCCACATATGGTTCCTGAATAACAGTATTTATACCCTATTGGGAGTCTCAATGAGCTCAACCTAACTAATAACAGTATTTAAGGTTGATAGTTACTTGACACATTTATGAGCTACATTATGGCTTAGTGCTCATTTGCAGGAACTGGTAATATTACATCATTATATAACATAGTAAGAAAGTTGGAAGTGCTACAGTTCTTAACAATTATTTTACAGATTGATTATGCATTGGTTCCTTTGTCTTAATAGGGCATGGTATGCCAATTTTTTTTTTGTTTGAGAATCATTCATTCTTGGGGGGTATTTTTTCAACTGTCAAAGTCAATTTTAACATGATCTTCATATGAAAAGTACTTGTAAATTAAATTTTATTGTTTTAAATGGGACTATGAAAATCATAAAAATTTGTGGTTATCAGTTTAATTAGTCAAGTTGTATGGACTTAATTTGGGATTAGAGGATTAGAGGATCTCAAGGTTGAAGAGGATTTTTGTGCATGTGGTATTTTAGTTTTTTTTTTTTTTTTGGCATTATTCATTCTTCTTTATAGTTGTCTTATCACTAAAAATGAAAATAAATACATACGGTAGTTATTAAATGAAAATTAGAAATTTATCATAGTAACAATAAAAACTTTACTGTATTGAAATTAATATTTCTTTCTGTACAATTTAAGTCAATTTTATTTTCTTGTATGTTTGAAGTTTGAGAGCACATGGGAAAAATTAAAAATAAAACCCCAATGCTTATGTTTCAAAACTAGATTTTATTTTATAATTTGTATTGCTGTGATTTTTAGTTTTATTTGCCAATATTAAAAGGGAGAAACAAATATATTAATATCTTTGAACATTAGTGCAAAATTATTAGCATGGGCTAGCTCATGCAACTGTTAAGTCCCCACAAACCAGATTATTAGCACGAGTATGGTGGCCTAGTTATAGCATGGACTTCCAGCATAAAATAATATAAAAATGATTCATAAAACAATTGTATGCGACAGCCTATGTAACAAGTCTATCACAAATCTCCATATTATTAGTATGGGTATGGTGGCCAAGTTTTAGCATGGACTTCCATTAAAAAAGAATATAAAAAGGATTCACAAAACAATTGCATGCGACAGCTCATGCAACAAGTCTATCATGAATCTCCAGTTTATTAGCATGAGTATGGCAGTCGAGTTTTAGCATGGACCTCCAGCCTAATATAATATAAAAAGGATTCACAAAGCAATTGCATGTGACAGCCCATGCAACAAAATTGTTAAAAATCTCTAGATTAATAGCATGGGTATGGTGTTGAGTTTTAGCATGTACCTTCAGTATAAAACAATATAAAAAGTAAACACAAAACAATTGCATGCAATAGCCCATGCTAATAATATGATCATTTAATAAAATATACTATTTGAGTCGTTGCGAGGGGGTTGACTCTCCCATAGTTATTAGCATGGGTATTTTGGAGTCTATTGCATGGGTAACCAGAATCTAATTGCATGGGTTACTTGTTGCATGAGACAACCCATGCAAGAAGGTATGCGAAGTCAGAAATCCCAATTCTTTAGCATGGACCTCAAAGACCCATGCTACTATATTTTTTACCCTTGCAACAAGTGAAAATTCTGGTAGTGTTTTGTTGTATAGTTCATTTTTTTTCTCGTTTGTATGCACTACTACAAAAATAACATTTACCATCAGTCATAAACCAATATTTTTATATAAACCAATATTTTTATACAGTATTATCAAAATCGGACCGGACCGTTGGTTCGGCTGGAAAAAATCAGACCGGGTCATTAGTCCGATTTGGTTTGTTTGAAAGAATCATTTATGCAATTAGACCGGTTAAATCGGCCAGTTTAGTTAAAAAAATCGCTCAACTATTTCGAGCAAAAATCCGGTTCAGAATAAAAATCGGATGAAATAGGTTGAAAGGTGGAAAGAAAGAAAAGAAGTTAACTAGGGAAAAGAAGAAGGGGAATCTGACAGTGGGACCCACGAATTTAAAGGTCACAAATGCCATTCAACATAAAAAAAGCCTATAGAATAATTAGTTCAATTGGACCCGGAGAAAATTGGTCCCGTAATTTACCTTTCTAAACTTTAATACCAAGTATACTGTGGATTGCTGGTGCGAAAAAAATAAAATACAAGAAAGTCATTAATTTTTATATTAATGTTTTGGAGACAACGGGTTGCGTAGTCAGCGTCGTCATGGTCATGCTCTCATTTGACGTCATGTTCTCATTTAAAAAATAATTGAAGTTCAAATCCAAATTAAGTTCCAAGTGATTAATTAGTGTAAGATATATCTCTACAGAGTACCCACTCATCTCTCGTCTTTTCCAATATATGAACGAGAAGCCAACTGACCCAAGCAAAATTTTTAATTGTACCGCTAAATAAAATATAATGTTACGAGATATATGATCAGTTCATTTCAATATATAACCTCTTTCACTCATTCCATTGTACAATTAATTAAGTCTACATTGGAATCTTTAATTCCCAATAATAATATTTCAGTAATTTTTAATGGGAAAAATTTTCATGGTACAATAAAAAAATTTCAGTTTAAATAACCTAGTATATGTATATAATTTTTTTGAAAGTTATACACACACACTATATATATCCCTTAAAAAAATATTTATGAAATATTTCGGAGTGTGTAAATGTCAAATAAAGCCGTCAGCATGTTGCTGTAGGTGTGGAGCGTATTTTAAGGTTGATCAAGACTAAATTATTCCGGTCTCAAGTCTTTCATATTTAATAATAAAAAATATATTAATTTTGGCTGCATGTGGCACCATATTCTTGTGTTTTGCAAAAGCGTAAATTGTGCTGGATCATGCATTGGTTGTGCCAACATTATATTAAGAAATGTACCGTGGACTTCTATATTTGCTTGTTCCTTTCGGACTTCCACCGGGTTAACTTATCGGTCCCAATAATTCGCAACGAAGATTAGAATCTTAAGACCGAGAAGGTCAGAATCATGAATACAGTTCTTGATATACAGCTAGCCTTGAGAAACATTCAGTTGTCGATCGTTATAATCAGACTGTGTGCTTGTGTGCTGTGTTGTTTTTTAGCAAAGCACATATATAATGTCACTGGAAGCTTAAGTCCAGAGCTCGTTACCAAAATGGTTGAAAATAAAGGATAATTCAAAGTGTTTTATTTCCAAAATAAAAACAACGAAAATAATTTGAAAGTGTTCAACTGGAATGGCTCTACACAGAGCACAAATGCACAGAGAAAAACGCACACACGAAAGAAGGATTCAAGGGCCAGCCCAAAAGAGAGTGTCTTCTATGGACATAAGGACCTATTTGTAAAATGAACATATTTTTATTTTCAAAGTTCAAACAGTCGATCCGAACCGTTCATCTTGTTCTTCATATTAATATGTGCTTGGAGACCAAATTTTACATTTTTCTAAATTTTTTTTACTATTTATTAAGATGGGTACAAAAAATATCAAATTCAGACCATTGAATTTTGTACTCATCTTAATAAATAGTAAAAAAATTCAGAAAAATGTAAAATTTGGTCTCCAAGCACAAATTAATATGAAGAACAAGATGAACGGTTCAGATCGACTGTTTGAACTTTGAAAATAAAAATATGTTCATTTTACAAATGAGTCCTTATGTCCATAGAAGACTTTGTCTTAAAATAATCGGTGAACACAGAACACCAATGCAATGGAACAACACTTTTGAGAAATTTGCACAGCATGTTGTCTAGCAAATTACTGTAATGAGCAATCATTTAAAAATGACATGACCAAGTTACAAGGAAGAACCCAAATTACTGACCAAGTTAGTCTGAACATTTTTGTGGTGTAATATTGATTAGAAAAAATGACATATTTATTGGGAATGAAAAATGCAGGATTTGCTTGACTGTGTGGAAATCATTATTGCCACAAATTAGTATTTATTATAACATAATCCCAATTAGTCTTTAATGAAAGGTTAAATTCTAGAGTTAATTTTTCGTATATCTTCATAAAAGACTTCTCTAATTTCCTATATAATATATATATATATCAACTCTTACAACTCTTTCTTTTTTACCCATTACACAAACAAATGCAATAACAGTTTGATGCATGATCATTGCTCAGACCGAAATGCCCCCTTTGCAGTTCCAACTAGATCAAGGGCGAAGCCAGACCTTCGGATTATGGGGTCAGACATGAATTGGGTTATGGGAGTCAATTATAGAAACTTTTATACTGTGAATAAAAGTCAATTTTATAGTATTCATAGTATTTTATGCTAAACTATATAGGAAAACACATGTTATATACAAATTTTTGAAAAAAAAAATGGGAGTCAATTGATCTCATAGCTCCGCCCCAGTATATAAAGATTGTAAATACATATATTCAGTGAAAAATTGCAAAATAGAGACCATAAATATTGCACAGACTATAGCAACATATAGTGATCCAAACTGAAGAGCCCGGTAGGCCTTTCACCAGTTATTTGAAATTTCGATCACTTTCCTACCACAAGCTGCCAAATACTTTTTTTCAATGCATTCCAAAGTGAAATCTAAAATTTCTACAATAATAAGGACTTCAAGAAAAAAATAGATGATTGAACAAATTTTGAAGGATAAATAAGAAATTAACCATAAATTCTACAGTAAGTGCAACTAATTCTTATCTCACGTCTTCCACCATATTTTACAAGAGATTGGAGAAAAAAAAAGCAAGAGGAAAACTAAATATAAAAATGTTTCAATCAACAACATCCCATTAACCCATAATAAATCTCGTTCATTTCTTACCACTGGCAAAAAAAAAAAAAAAAAAAATGGATGTCGCACCTTTTAAATCTACTTGGCCCATCAAGCATTTATTCTGGTCCGACATTTCAAGACAACCCAACAATTCCAATATTTGATAACTCAACCATACTTACCATTTTCTTCATCAATATTGGATTGAGACCCATATAAAGGGGCCAGAGGAACGCAGAATGAGTGCAATTCCTGGACTGGATTCAATTCTTTTGGGGCATGGTCCTTACAATGTTTTCTGAAACTTTTACGGATTATGTGCCCAAACACAGGATGACACAGTTTTTTTTTATTTTATTTTTCTAAGAACAATCCAAAAATATCAAACATATCCTATATATAATTATTTTTTTTTTGTTGGAGAAGGTGGCCACACAAAATGAATGAATTTGATTGCATAAAGAGAACATGATATATCTAAATAAGAAAATTGAATAAATTTGATTGCATAAGTAATGCAAGACTAACTTAAAACAAAATGTCAAATGGTTTTTTAAGGACAAAATTGAATAAATCTGGCTGATACCGCTATTTTTTTTTAAGGCCATGCTATTTTGACATGCTGCGCTATTTTTGGACGAATCATTCTAGAACATGGGTGAACCCCATGTCCCCCATGATCTCCACTACTTCAACTACTCCTTTAGAAAGACTATAAATACCCCTCTTGTAATATGATTTGTTTTATGTGTTTACTTGTGATTAAGTCTAGACTTTTAGTTAGCAATCCTCATTGTTAGACTAGGTTAGGAGTGCTAAGGAAAAAAGGCCTAGCCATTAGAACCCAAGGGGCTCCCTTGGCAGGATAGCTTAGAAAATTTCATAGACTAAATTTGGTTCATCTGTTGATATACTAGAATTAGTTAGAACAACATTAGCAAATAACTTACATTTGGTGGGGTCTTTGGGATATTTCAACTATGGGGTAACTTAGATTAGGTGGGGTCTTTGGTAGCCAAGAAGCCTATTGGAAATCCTTTCAATCTCACAACAAAACACCAAGTTGACTGTGCGAGTAGTAACAGTGCCGCATGCAGGACTCTTTGGAGACAATCTATACTTCACACAGCAGTGACAGTGCCACATGTGGCATAGATACATGTCGAACAAATTTCAGCATCATTAAGAATGATAAGAAGCCCGAGCTCTGGAGGCTCTCTATCTACTGTTTAATTTTACCAAGTTATAATTCCTTGTGGATTGGAAACCTAATTATACTACGCAATAGAATTATACGCTTGTAATATGATCTTAAGTTGAAATTAGAATTTAAAGACATATTTAATTATGTGAAAAGTAAGTATCTCAATCTGAGTCATCATAGTGTTTTTTGGAGTGACATACAATGCTTCAACTGTGTTTTATTTGTCAATACTTTCATACACGCTGCGCTCGGAAACGTTTGCAAAACCACGTACAATTAGCATTTTTAACCGTGTACTGTGGGCTGTTCTGTAGTAGTGTGAAACTGTGAATTTGTGACTTGGAAAAACCGCATCATTTAGAGCCTCATTGAGCCATTTGGGCCTTAAGCTTTGTTACACCTATATATAGGTTTGATACAATGTTATCGTAATTTTCATTAATATAATTAACAAGTTAAATTGGCGGGTGAAATGTTTGAACATTTAGGGTCTTAGCAATAATATATTTCTTATTTATCATCTATGTTGCATGGATACGGGTACGGGGGTATCGTATCAGATATATATATATATATATATATATCACAAATTAATTCAGTGACTCCATATGTGACACTTGTATTTAATATATATGGCCCATTGTCACAGAAATTCAACAGTTGTATTTAATTCAGCAATCCATTGCATCTAAATTAAGTGCCATAGAAAATCTTTGGGAAATTTTTGGAAATGCCACTCTAAAACTTGGAATTTGTCAAAATGCCACTCAGAAATCAATATTTGTCAAAATGCCATTAAAACTCAATCTCTATTTTAATTTTGCCATTAGTCTCAATTTAAAAATTTCAATCTTTCAAGATGACCAAACTGTCTCTGTCAGACTTTTTTTTTATTTTTTTTTTGAGAACCAACCTATCGAAATAAACTCAAACTAAATCGACAATTTAAATTCCAATCTTTCAAAATGGCCAAACTGCCCCTGTCAAATTTTTTTTTATAGAACCAACTTATCGAAATAAACCCAAACTACATCGACAATTTAAAAATTCCAATCTTTCAAAATGGCCAAACTGCCCCTGTTAGATTTTTTATTTTTTTTATAGAACCAACTTATCGAAAATTTTAAAATAATGTGCATGGAAAAAAATATTCAAAATATATAATAGATGTGGTTTGGATATAATGCACATTTTTAAAATAATCACGCCGAATGCATGAAAAACCACATCGACAGTGTGCATTATTTTAAAATTTTTGATAAGTTGGTTCTTTAAAAAAAAAATCTAACAGGGGCAGTTTGGCCATTTTGAAAGATTGGAATTTTTCAATCGAGACTAATGGCAAAATTAAAATAGGCATTGAGTTTTAATGACATTTTGACAAATATTGGTTTCTGAGTGGTATTTTGACAAATTTCAAGTTTTAGAGTGGCATTTCCAAAAATTTTCCAACATCTTTCATCAACTAGTCCGGATATATTGTTTAGTTTTAGTCCCACGAGTAAAAACTAAACCGGAAATGAGACTATATAAGTCCCACATAAAGCGCATACGTGCATATTGATGAGAGAGAGGAGAGAGTAGCTGTTGGAATTTGAAATTGAAATATATTTATAATTTATAATATATTGTCCCTCGTAACCCACGTGAAGGATTGGAGAACGTACCATACCCACAGTCCCACGGATCAGACTTTCCTGCTTTTCTGGAAAAAAGCATGATCTTGATCTTGCTTGCATTGCATGTCATCTGAACCGTTCATATTTTTTTGGTCTGACCGTCTCTTCATCTCTCCAATTTTTTTTTTTCATGCGCTAAAAGAAGAAACAAATGCTAAAAAGAAAAACGAAGAACGCACAGTGACTCTCCTCAACCCCACCGGCCATGCTCTCCTTGACCCCACCGGCCGCGCTCTCCTGACCCCACCGGCCGCGCTATGCTCTCTCCCTCCTCGATCCCATGGCTAGCGCTTTTTTCGTAACTCTCCCTCCACCTCAATTCAATCATCGTCAGCTCAAAGAGAGGGGAAATAGATTCGAATTGAAGAACTCGCTCGTTTCGCCGTAAACGAGCACAATATAAAGGAGGTCAGTCGATTTTCCATTACGTTGTTAGGAATTGAAAACTATGTATTTTTATCAATTGAAAACTAAGAATCAACTTACCATCTGATTGTACTTTGCATTAATTGTGTAATTAGACAGAATTACACTATTTAAGAAATAACTACAAAGTTAATAAATAATATAAAACAACGTTACAGTAGTACTGAAAATTTGTGAATAATTTTGAGAGGCAACTACATTCTGACCTTTTTGCCGACTGCTTACTACTAGCTTTAGTAGCCAATAGAGTTACTAATAACTCATGTTGCTGAATTCTGATTTCTGAGATTTGCACTTCTGTTTTTTCACGTACAAGCTAGATGTTTATAAACCCAAGCATAAGCGACGTGCTATGCACTGCTATGGCCGAGGGCTGAGGGCTGAGGCACTCGCCATGGGCAAATTTGTAATCTATGCAGATTCTTTAGCACATTTCCTAATCGCCTCATCTACTGAACGTCTGAAGAGTTTGTTACCTGCATCAAATCATCCATGTCTAATGAAGCCTCATCCACTAAGCAAATGTGCTGGAAGAAAAGGAATATAGCTATGTATTGTGTGCGAAATGTAAATTAGACAAATTAGAACATTCCTATGAAAAAAAAGTTATGATTTTTATCTAACATTTCTGGAGTTGTCATTTTGTACTTCTATTTATAATAGAAGTATTTGTTGTTATTGATCTTCATTTTATTATTATATTTTAACCTATGTACTTAATGCAAAATTTAAATTAAACATATTAGCAAGGGTATTATGGGGGTCAATATTTATTAGAACTGAAGGTGTATGATGTTTGGATTGGAGGAATATGTATCCATTTATTTTGATGGAATAGTGAATGTATTGACAATTTGTTCAAGTTGTTTAATTTGTTAATTAATATCCATTAAATTTTAGTTTCATATTTTATTAATCTTTTATTAGTTTTCATCATCCTTTACATGGACAGTACAAATGAAAAACTCATAAAATTTAAAATTATGAAAAATAAAAAAACCAAAGATTACTTTATATGATAAGATTATGTGAATAAATTATAAAAGTGCATGACATATTGGAATAACAAAACTCAAAAAAAAGATGGCAGCTTCAATGCGATAATGTACTGTAGGTGCATGAATATCGAATGGACTGATATTTGACACTATTATATACATATTTTTTCTTAATTGGCATGAAATCGAACAGACTAATATTTGAAGATTGATTCACAAAAGCTTAAACCTTGGTTCAGCTGTCAGAACAAAATGCACAAAAACTGCAGTTAAGTCCCTACAGTTTTCATGATTTTTACACTATTATTTCATTTAACTTAGGCACATGACTTAGCTGGTATAAACCAGTTTGCCTTTTCTGACAAGCTAATTTCATAATTTTTCTGAGATCAATTGGCTAGGCCAAATTTGGATTTATTCACATGAAAATGACAAGAAATAGTCATACTATATGCAAATTTAATTTCAAATTTTATGGAGATCGATTGCTATGATCTTCACTTGATTTTATGACCGACAGATTCTAGGTTGACAACAGTCTTTTGTACTAGTCCCATTTTCAGAGTATGAACTTCCAACACTCACTAAAAATCATAGGAAATTCCAAAAATAGAAATTCTTGTTCATGTGTGTTCACGTGAGTGTCCTCTACATGCCCATGCAACAGTTTTGGAAAATTTGACTCAGAGCCTATGTTCTTCATTTATTTTCAATTAAAGGCTATTTTGGGGCTGGTTTTGATAATCACTGTACCAACATGCTTCTTGTCTATTTATTGTCTTCAATTGAAACATGCTTCACATATCACCATCATCAAGGACCTCCATTTTACCAAGAAAAAAACTTATGATTGATTAAAGGCAACAAGGCAGGAGAGAACTTTAAATTAATGGAGTAAGAAAAGAAGAAATCTGAACAGTAGAGAGAGAGAGAGAGAGAAGAAAGAGAAGATAATATTCTCTCATGCCTAATTAATTTGAAAAGTAGAGACAGAGAGAAGGAAGAAAAAATTGGAGGGAAAATCTCACCAAAAATGGAGCGAAAAGGAGCAAAGGTGCGATCTCACTAGAAAAAGCAAGGTGTGATCGCGAGCGTGAATCCCACAGGAAAGACAAGATGTGTTCACATCTGAGAAGAGAAGATATTCATCAAAAAAATGGGGAGATGAAGAGACGAGCAGACCGTTCAAATATGATTATAGTAGAAGAATTCATCTTATCCATTGATAAAATTTGAACGGTTTAGATAGCATGCAAGCAGGGTCTTCCTTTTTTCCTAGAAAAGCAGCAGAGTCGAATTCCAGTCCCACACCCACGTGATTCCCTTTGAACAAGGGAACAAATCCAGACAGTGGAAAAAGTGAACGTATCGCTCTGTCGTGTCGTGCGTCCAGATAGAGCCGTATCGCTGCTGTTCAACAAGTATCGGATGGTAAAGGATATGCCAGCTGGCATATTAGATACATATCGGACGCGTATCGGGGGCGTATTGGTATCCGATACGTGTCCGACACGGGTACGGATAGGGCTGATTAATGAGCGAGCATGAGAGAGTTGGGGTATACTCATGCTCACTCATTAAGTTAGCGAGTTATGAGCAACTGAGCGAGTCATGAATTAAATATTACATAATTTAATAAAAAATTGTACATAAACAAATTTAAAAAAATCAAAATAATAATAAAAAAAACAAGTATTAAACAGTAGAATTATACATCACTAAACAAGTATTTTTTAGCATCAATTATTTAAGGCTGGAGTATAGTAGTGGACTAGATCACTGGACTTTGGAGCTTCATTTTTTGCAATTGTAATTTCAACTTTAGTCAATTTGAGTTAGTAACGTTAGTTGATTTTTTTTTATTTATTCAATTTAATTTTAATTTAATACATTGGGATTAAATGTGGCAGAGTTAGATGTGGCAAATTCTTAATGAGCGAGTTATATGCGAGTTGGGGTATGCTCATGCTCACTTATTAAGTTAGCGAGTTGTTAATGAGCGAGTTATTAACGAGTTGTTAGTGAGCGAGTTATGAGCGAGTCACGAGTAGTTATGAGCGATTTACTCACCCCTAGGTACGGAGCCTTCTATGGAGTATTCGAGTAACATAGTTTATCGTACATATAAGATTTATGTAATGAAAATAATCAATACTATATAATATAAAGCATTTTTAATAAAATGATGAAAATAATAATAATATATTAGAGATAGTATTGCATTTCTTTATTAGGGGATCATTTATTTTTCTAATAAATTATTCTCTAGTCAAAATTTGAAATTCTTGATGTATAATAGGAAATAATTTTATCTGAAAAAATTAACTGTTGGATGACATATTCTCAAATTATAAAATTATAAAATATATTTAGTAGACGATATTTTGTCTCTATTTTTCTGTTAATGAGCTATCGTTTTTAATATTATTTTTTATATAGAACAACATGAAGTAAAAAATTCAGGACAAATATGATGCATTAATTCTCAAGAATTGGATAACATAAAATAACTTTTTTGTTGTTGCCGGTTCACTGTTTCTTTAGAAAAGCCGGTTGGAATTTTTGTGTTTTCCCAGGTTATATGTATATTTGGTGACTCATTTCTTTGGTCTACATGTCCTGTCCTGCTTTGGTACTAGTGGTTTTATAGGATCCGAATCTGCTGCGATTCTTAACCCATGAACAGTGACCTATAATTCCTGCTTTTCCAAATTCAACTGTTGAATTGTTTCGAGATTCGTGCAAGGAAAAAATCAGCTGCTTTGAGATACGTGCACGAAATTATTAGACGGTTAGATTTGAAAAGGTAGAGATTTTAGGGTTACTGTTCACTCTTTTAGGATCACTCTTTTAGGATCACTCTTTTAGGATCGCAGCAGATGTGAATCTGGTTTTATATGGATGCACACATACAAGTTTGACTATTGGATGCTAATCATCGTTCCTCAAATTTTAATATAGGGTGCTTTGGGATCTTCTTCGGATGAGTATGTAAGAATATTGTAAGAAAATGAGCTAACAGGAATGGTGTGGAAAGAGTGCTAATTTCTGATATTAATTTGAAATAATAGAAGTGTTGTTCTGATAGTTTGATACGGAATAGCACTAACTCACACAGTGCTAATCTTACTATTAGATGGTTTGACTAGTATAATAATGCTAATTCCAGCTATTCTAAATAGAACAAAAATTGTTTGGATCGCACTATATTTTAAAATTGTATTACTATTTCTAGATTAGAACTATTCAAACATTCCCATCTGTTTAATTGTGTACGGATTCCAATTTTAAAAGATTAACGTGCTTAAGCAGTTCCTATCAGGTTGGATTAGTAACTAGCTGACATATTTATCAAAGCGCCAAGTAATTCAAACTTTCAAGAAATTGTAAGTTACTCTTGATAGATATATATGTGCTTCAGACCTGTAAGGGTTAATCGTCATCGGCTTAGATTAGGAGAAATAAAGAGTTCCAATTTTTAGTAGAAAAGGCATCTGCAACTTTTTTTGTTTATAGAATGTCACTATATAGGCTACCGTTAGAAGTAGAAGTAGGCAACCGTTTATTTTCCAACAGCTCTTTTATTTATGTAACTATAAAAAGCTCACTGTAAAAAGCTTTAATATTAAGATTGATAATACAATTTACAATCATCATTCCACTATTTCTCATAGGATTCAAATTAACTAAGGTTATAATTAAACATGAGAAGATTCAAGCCAAGCAAAAAAGTTTTACCTTGGAAGAGAATAGTTCACCTCTTGTATTCAAGAATCTTCAAGTTGCACCCTTCCGATCACAGTGTAAATAGATTATTTCTCTTTTTTGTTGATTTTCTATTTTTTTTTATGCTTTGCTCTAAGGTGCGGCAAATGAGACTTTGAATGAGTGGAAAGTGCAAAAGCAAAACAATATTAGAACTAACAAGGATCGGATAAGTTCTTGGCTTGCACTGATTATTTGGCGGCAAATAAGACTAAATAGATTCTTTCCCAACCATCACGCAACAAATAAAGAAATACAATTGCACTAGATTATGACAGCGGGGTAAGCTGGTAATTATTCCAGCATGCAATTTCCATTCGTTTTGATTTAAGTCCCCATTATCACCAAAAATATATATATATATTTCGGCATACCAAGTATACTTTGTTAGATATAGCTAATATATTTTGTTTTTATTGTATAGTATACCAAGTATATTAAATAAACTCCAATTTTGATTTTTTTAGAGAAAATAACTCCAAAATATTCAGTTACTTTCAACCATGTGCCCTTTAAATAAAGCGGGATGTAATACCAGCGCTCCTTTATATAAAGCGGGTCCCATCCATGTGTTGTAAGATAAAAACGGATTCATTAATGTAAAAGAGGAATTCAGGCAACATACAAAACAGGAATTCATTAATGTAAAAGATTAAAAGGGAAATTATATTTATTAAAGTACCAAATTTAGAATTCAGAGGAAGGGAGGGAGCTAGAGAGAGAACTTGCACCAGTTCAAAGAAATAAAAAAAAAATGAGAGAGGAAAGCATCAATGACGATGAAGCAAATACTACGAATCTCGACCCATACCCTTTGAATCTTTGATTTAACAAATATATTTTTTCTCTGTTTTTAATCAAATAAATAATTCTCTCTCTTTCTTTCTTTCCTTTTTTTTATTTTTTTTTATTTTTTTTTATTTTTTTTTTATTTTTTATGCTTTGCTCAAAGGTGCGGCCAATGGGACTTTAAATTAATGCAAAGTGGAAACTATATTCCACCAAAATCGGATATGTTCTTGTCTTGCACTGATTATAATGCTTTCCCTACATGCATTGTCCCTACTTTAACTAGCAACCTTCTTTTTCCCTGTCAAATAAATAAATACAATTTTAATTGACACGTCATAAAGATTAGCTATAAAAAAAGAGGAAACAAAAGAAGGGGAACTCTTGAAGTTCTGACTAATTATCAAAAGTTAGATGGTAAATTTAAAAAGGAAATTATTTCTGTCAAATACAATGTATATTATTTTGAACGAACCTGGATCCAATTAGGTCATTTTATTCCTCTCCTTCCCATTTGCTTTTATTTAATTCCCATTATCAGAAAAAAAAAAAAATTCCGCATAGCACAATAACTTCAGTGAAATATATATATAGCTGATGTGTATTCTTATTTTCTTGCATATATAGTAAGCCTAGTCAATTAAATAAACTCCAAAATGTACACTTACTATCAACCTTGTGCGCATATAATACTAACGCTTTTTTATATAAAGAGGAATCCATCCATGTGCTAGTTTCGATTCTTCCCTTGGCGCCATAAAAGAAGGAATATTATTTTCAGTGCAAGGCTTAGAGCATATTTTATTTAGTTACTTTCTACTGCAAAATGTAATGATTATATAGAGCACGCACAAACTTGAGTCCGAGTAAAAGGCTAAACAGCTTGAACTTATCTAATTAAGATCCCGTGAGTTCATCCAAAAATAAAAATAAGAGAGAAATCAAAGAGAAGATGATGATTCCCTTAGAAAAATTATGGAACAAACTTGAGATCAGGGTGCTCGTGATCAGTAGCCTCAGCCTTCAGATATTTCTCCTTGCGGTTTCCGGCTTTCGTAAGTATGTAATTTTGTCCCGGTTGTCTCGAACGACCACTATAACGTGGCATGGCCCTCTGGCTCTTTTGTTCCACAGAATTCTCTGGTTGGCATACCTCTTGGCTGACTATGTGGCCACGGTCGCTCTTGCGTACCTCCCTGGGAGCGAAAGAAATATGACTACTCTGGAAAGCAAGACTCACCATCTGCTCATGTTTTGGGCCCCTTTCTTCATCCTCCACCTGGGCGGGCAGGACACCATCACTGCCTTATCTGTCGAAGATAATGAGCTGTGGGCGCGACACTTGCTAACACTCTGCTCTCAGGTTGTGCTTGCAATATACTATTACCTTTCATCCAACCTAGAAGTCGGTGCACTGCGGCTACCTGCTGCTCTTATGTTTGCTGTGGCAACCTTCAAGTATGGTGAGCGAATCTGGTCTTTGCAGCGTGCAAGCATGTCTGCCTTGCGGAGTTCCATGATTACCAAACCTGATCCAGGCCTTAACTATGCCAAGCTCGTGCAGGTGTATAAATCATATAACACTGCTGGGCTTACAGCCGAAATCAAGGTGGAGGCGATCAAGAAGTATAATGGTGATCTGGAGAGCCAGCAACCAAGAGAATCCGCACCGATGGAGTACCCCAGAGAATATGAACAACTTGTGTGCAAGGCATACGAGTTCTTCCAAACATTCAAGCGCCTCTTTGTAGATCTAATTTTGAATTACAAAATTCGGGAGGACACCCAGAGGTATTTCGAGCGCCTTAAATCTGATGATGCCTACAAACTGATTGAAATTGAGCTCTCCTGGATGTACGATATTATCCATTCCAAAGGTTCTGTTATTTATGCTTTTAAGCACTATGGCTGGATTTCTCGTGTGATCATTCTGTTTATCACTACTGCTGCCCTTTGTTTATTTGCAATGTCCGACCATACTGGGTATGGACGGTTTGAGACAAGTTTAACATATGTGCTGCTGGGAGGTGCAGTTGGTTTGGAAATCATAGCACTTGTTGTTTTGCTTCTGTCATTTTGGACCTACGCAGCAATGATAGAGTCCAACTCTTTCAAGTGTCTTTCATATTTCCTCTTTTATATTCAGAAAACCTGGATCAGGCCTTGGAAAAAGCCAAGATGGTCTGCTAAAATGGCACAGTATAGTCTGATTACATACTCCTTACAAAATCAGCCTTGTTGGTGGAAGTCCATAATGAAATGGGTCGGTTTCAAAGAGACTTGGGATAATTACCGGTACTCTACATATGTTACCGTTAAAGAAGGTCTCAAGGACTTAGTGTTCAAAGAGTTGAAGAAGAAGATGAAGAACATAGTTGATCCAGCTACCTACAAGAGATTCACTGACCATAGAGGACAGTGGGCACTTCAGCGCAAGGGTTACTACCAAGAGTTTGGTTGGAGTGTGGAGACCCAGTTTGACGATAGCATCCTCTTGTGGCACATTGCAACCGATCTATTATTCCATGACCAAGAAAACCTTGGGCACTTTGCAACCGATCTATTATTCCATGACCAAGAAAACCTTGGGGAAAAGGAACGGCATGGGAAAGTACGTGAGATAAGCCAGGACATTTCAAACTACATGTTGTTCCTGCTCATCGTGCGACCTTTTATGATGCCTGCCGGCATTGGGCAGATTCGATTTGGTGACACCTGTGCAGAGGCGTCGAACTTCTTGCTGCAACAGCGTGGTATTGACAAAAAGGAGGCTGTAAAAAGGATACTAGGTGTGAACACGGAATTTGACCCAGCGCTTGTTAAAGGTGATCGCAGCAAGTCAGTGTTGTTCAAAGCATGCATGCTAGCACACGATTTAAAGAAAGAATTCAAAATTACGGAGAACAGTGTACCAGATGATTGGGATAAAATGTGGAGATTAATCAGCATTGTTTGGGTTGAGATGTTATGCTATGCTGCCAGCAAATGCAGCGGGCAATTCCATGCAAAGCAACTAAGCAAGGGAGGAGAGCTTCTCACCGTCGTCTGGTTCTTGTTGGCTCACTTGGGCATGGGAGAGCATTACCAAATATGGGAAGATGATGGTCCTTACGAGTTGATTGTAACGAAGTGATGCCCTGTACTCATCAGTTTTTTAGTTCTATTACTTTCAAGAATTTTCCTATTTTAATTATTACCCCCTTTAGTTGTGTTTCATATTTGTTTCACCTTTTTAGATAAGTTTATGTTGTTGTTTCTGTATGCCCACAAATGTTTTCTTTCGTCTATTATTGTAGACTTGTATCCGTGGGATCATAGAATCCAAGTTGCGCATATATATGTAATATAATTATAAATTGTATACTATCATATATAATTGTCACAATTAAGTAATTTAATATGGAATTAAGATATTAAACAATCTATGTATTTTATAAGATGTGGTTCATAAAAATGTATTACAATTTAGACAAAAATCAAATCATTGATGAACAATTTAGACAACTAAGACTTCCGTTAAATATAGCTGAAATGTTTTATTTTTATTGTATAGTAAGCCAAGTATATTAAATAAACTCAGAAACAGTGCAAGGTACAACATCTCGTACGAGCCGTTCATTTTAATCTGGCACATATCTTAAAGCGGATATATGAATCTCAGAAATAACGATTGGTTTTCTCATCAATGCCAAAATAATAATAATAATAATAATATCATTTCATTATATCTAGTAGGCTAAAAAATCACATCATTGGGGATACGCGCGCACTCCATGCCACGTCTTAAAATCTACTTAATTGGCCCAAATTAAATAGATTTACTTGTGGGCTGACATTGTCTTTTTTTTAAATTTGGCAGTGATTACCAAAGTTGTATTGATATAAATGTTTACAACAACAAATCCTACGTTATTACATCAATATCTATGTAATAGCTTCCACTTTCCTGTGTACACACATTCTCTGTTTCCCACAGTATCGAGTACATTGCTGTGCCTGTTGCCACTAACCATGCAACATTTTTAGCTTAAATCCAACTTTTTTCTGTTGTAACTTAACCATATTTCCCTTTTTCTTCATTGATCACATAACTAATCAATATTTATTATTAAAGCAATTTTTATTTAGTAATTAATACCTAAGGCTTCCGGTATCTTTGTGGATCCATGTACTTTAATTCTAAGTGCATTAAAGTATATATTTTACAAATTTTATTTTGACAAACTTAATTATCTTATACGTACGGTAAGTATTTTAAATATAGAAAAGGTTTAAATTCAGACTGACGCCCCAAATTTACTATATCCGTACCACAGTCTAATATAATTTGGTTGACACATAAGAAAACCTAGCTCTCCTAGCCTTGAATAATTGAATTCACTCGTTTATTCATGTCACGTCCCGACAACTGGACTAACAACCCGCCGTGCTTATCAACGCACGGCGATCATGTTCTTAATTACAACATATACATATATTACCAATGACACATAATTGAAGTTATATACATATATTACCAATTACACATAATTGAAGTTATATACATATATTACCGACACATAATTGAGCCACAATACATGAAGAAGTAAATTTCTTAATCTATTTTTTCTTCAAAGCAAGACAAAATGAATCTACTACAGTGTAAATAAGTACAATTGAAGTACCATAACAAAATCATTTGATGAGAAATATAATCAAAGTACTTATGTTTGTGACAACCACCGCAATCATTCATTCGGACATCTCACTTCCGTCTCTTGGGCTTTGTTCCTGGAACCCACAATGTGGAATAATGAGAGATTGAAAATCTCCCAATTCGGTATTGAGTTCCAATCGAGTTGTTCTAAGAACCAACCAACTAACCAAAATAACACTTAGCACAATTATAAGAAAATAATAACAATAATTGAAATCAATAAACAACTAACAAATTTGGAATACTCGTGTTCAAATAAAAGAAACAATAAACACAACGTAGTAATAATTGCAACAATCATAAGAGAAACAATGAAACAAAATTCAATCTTTTGTCAAGCATATATAACATCATATAATTCCCCAAATGAAATGCTCATGAATCTTACTTGATGCACAAATGATCTTGTAAAATAATTCTTTTAACATTTTTATCTTGCCATCCAGATTTGACACATTTTTTACTATCAATAAAAATGAATTAGTTTTTGTTGTTCACAACTAAATTATTTTAGGCAACAAAAAAAAATTATTTTCCTACTACGTAAATAAAAAACCAAATTGAATCCGTTAAAAATGGTTGTATTAATCTGAGCCGTGAAATATGGATGTACGGCCCATAATCATCAAATGAAAACCACAATCCGTGGGCCCATAATTAGGGGTGTTCATCGGTTCGGTTCGGTTCAAACCGAACCGAACTAGGCAAACAAAAGTTTTTGTTCGGTTTAAAAAATAGAACCGAACCGAACCGAATTAGCATTGCAACCGAACCAAACCAAAGTTTTATTTCGGTTTATTCAGTTTGTTCGGTTCAAACTGAAATATATCAATTTTTTAATTTAAAACAATTATTTTGTAATAAACCGAAGTATATTAAGAAATAAATTTGAGTATTAAGAAATAAATCGAAGTATTTAAAACAATTGATTAAGAAATAAACTGGAATATTAAGAAATAAACCGAGACGGTCCGAACTAAATTCATAATATATAAAAGTTCGGTCGGTTCGGTTATTTCGGTTTTGAAAATTTCAAACCGAACCGAACTGAAGTTATAATTCAGTTTTAAAATGCAAACCGAACCGAACCATTAAACTGAAAAAACCGAACCGTTTAAACCGATCTAATTCAGTTCTGTCCAAAACCAATTAAACCGGACCCAATGAACACCCCTACCCCCTACCATAATCATCTAATATGGAAGCAGTACGTCTCTTTTGCTAGCTCACCGTTGGCGTACAACTTTGTGCCAATAATCACTACTACAAAAAGGTGCTTCCTACACTGCGGCTGTACACGGATTTTCTCTGTTTTAAATAAAATCGTGTACCAAATATAATTTTTTCAATGATCAACGATATCTCTAATAATTCTCCACGGATTTTTTTATTAAAAAACAATGTGGGGAAAAAACCGTGTGAGAATCACCATTCCTACACGGATATTTAAATAAATATCCGTGTACAAATGACTTTTCTACACGGATATTTAATTAAATATCCGTGTAGGAAAGTCATTTGTACACGGACATATAATTAAATATCCGTGTAGGAATGTTAGAGAGCTACACGGATATTTAATTAAATATCCGTATCGGAAAGTCATTTGTACACGATTTTTTATTTAAACAGTCGTGTATATATGTTGAGAGAGCTACATGGATTTATAGGTAATTATACATGTAGGAAATGTCATTTAGAGTTATACTGACTTAAAATTCTTCTCTTCCAACGCCGTTTTGTTCACTCTCTCTCCTCCTCTACTCTAATTTTGTCAAAAAATTTAAAAGTACCCGACTCTTCCCTGTCCTTCTCTAATTTTGAAAAACCTTTTGACTGTTCTGCCGCTGCTCCCTCTGCGCCGCCTCTCCCTGGTGCTTGTCAGCCTCCCTTTGTAATAAAAACAATCTCTATTCTCTCTCTATTTCCTCCTTCTTTGGACATTTCCGATTCGAACATTTTAAAAAATCTAGCTTGACTGATCTGCCGTTTTGGTAGGGTTTTGAACCACCATTGTTGGGATCCTCCCTTGCTGCCTCCATTGCAAAGGTACTTATAATTAGTGTATTTGTTTATTTTAATTTGAACCAAAATGAAAAAATACAAAAATGCAAAAATGCAAAAATGAAGTATTGAAAGTTTGGAATTAATCATATTATTTTTTTGTAGAATCATGTCACATTCGGGTGAGCATTTCGGGCACATGAAAGACGAAATCAGAGATGTAATTCATATTAATTTTTCATTTTATAATATCAATAATAAATCTTGCATCTACATTTTCTCGTTACTAATCACCAATTTATAATTGTAGTATGCATCGACAGAGAACCCTTACTCCAGCGAGGAAATCGACGAAATCAGAGATATGTGGGCAAGGTTTTTTTATACATAATTTTGTAATGAACAATATGGATTTGTATAAATTAATTAGTGTATATATAGTTTAATTAGTGCAATTTAGAAATTACATTTTGAGAATCTGGTTTTAAAAAAAAAAGCTGCATATTTTAATGGCTAGCAAATATGGAGGCTAGCCAAAAAGAAAAAAAAACAAAGAAAAAAAATCATCTGTACACGGATATTTAATTAAATATCCGTGTAGGAATGTTATAGAGCTACACGGATATTTAGTTAAATATCCGTGTAGGAAAGTCATTTGTACACGGATATTTAATTAAATATCGGTGTAAGAAAGTCATTTGTACACGGTTTTTTATTTAAAAAGCCGTGTAGCTCGAGTGAGATTTGTACACGGCTATTATGGTATATCCGTGTAGGATTTATGACTATTGCACACGGATAAATATCCGTTTGCAAAAGGTAGCCCATTCCTACACTCTAACATCCTACACTACAGAAAAACCGCGTAGCTCTTTGTGATTTGTCCGTGTGCAATCAGGATATTCTGTAGTAGTGAATACCCGTAGCAATGCAAATTTATGAGTTATAAAATAACTGGTGCCATGACTTATGTCTTTATTTTTGAAGTTCAAACAGCTAATTTGAATTGTTAAACATGAACTCTATATGAAAAAGTAATTGAAGACCAAATTTTATATCTTCTAGAATTATGTTATTAATGTTTCAAATAGATAGAAAACTATTGTCTTGAAATGATCCATAATTTTTAGATGACAGGAATTTGTACTTATTTAAAAGAATAGAAAAAAATTCTAAAAATTATTGAGTTTAGTCTTGAAGTATATTTTCATAAGAAGATTATGTTTAATGTTAATTCAGATCAATTGTTTAAACTTTTATATTAAAAATATAGATTCTTAGTATGGGTAGACCCCCTAATATGCGTATTATCATAGCCTTACATTAATTTAAACATAATTTACAGAAAGATCCTGTGTACAACAAGGAAATAGAAAATTCGCAAGATTCTCCATTTATTTGACCGCCGTGAGGTGCAGAAAATTCTCAAGATTCTCCATTTTTCTGGTCGTAGGGTCCATAAACGTCCAAATTGGTATTCAGTACCAAGGGACATCACATAACAAATGCCATGATAATTGGGATCCACGTAGCCATTTACAGATGTAATGTACTTGTTTCCTTTAAGATTTACCTACAAAATAATGAAACTTGTGAGAATACTTTAGACATTAACAGAACTGCTTGTTAGTAGGTTTAAATGTTCCCAGGTAAGTTATGAGTGATTAAAACAGCTTAAATCAGGAGACAAATTTTATAGGAAACAACTAACATGTTGTAATATCTCGCAAAATATATATATGAAATTAATATCTGAAAATAAAGTACAAAATGTCTGAATATATTTTTCAATCAAATATGTTATATTCAAAGAACAAGTGATGTTTTTTTTTTTTTATATATAAGCAAGATAATTAAGTTGCACTAAAATCAGATACTATTAATTTGATCATTTAGAAATTTGTTGATTGATAAGAATATGTTGATTAATTTCAAATTGCAAAATATGTACAAGTAAATATGAAACGTTATAAATGGAAATTTTATGAGATACAAGATATTTAAAACTTTGTAATGTGATTAGGTCTTCTTTTAATTAAATTTGGACTGTTTTTGTAAAAGTAGAAAAATGGAAGGTTAAATATTTGAATGTGCAAACTTAACGAAAAAGAAAAGAAAAGAAACGTCAATGTGGCACTAAGGCCACGTGGCTATTATTGGGTGCCCATCCCTTCAGTCCTTTTGTTGGCCTTCTTTCCCTTACGTGAAGTACACTACACAGCAGATAAGGGCATCAGAGACCGGTGAATTTGGTCGCTGATGGTGATTTCGCGGTCTCTGACAGTCCACTTGGTCGCTGATAGTGAATTTTGGTCGCTGATGTACCGGTCTCTGAAAGTGTGGTCTCTGATAGCTCTCGGGTGACGTCACCAGTCGCTGAATGACGTCATCCCGGTAGCAGATACAGTTTCAGAGACCACATAACTTTGGTCTCTGAAAAATCACGATGACGTCATGTTTAGTTAACAGAGAGTAAAATTTCCAGTCTCTGATACCCAAAAACCGGTCGCTGATAATCAATTTTGTTTTTTTTTTTTAAATTAATTTGTTTCTTGTTGTTTTATTTTTTAATTATTGGTTCCAATTCTGTTGGTTTTATTTATTATTGATATTTCGTCGTTTCGGAATTGTTATCAGACGTAAATTGGGATTGAATTAAAACAAATTAAAAAAAAAATTAAAAAATAAAAATTAAAAAAATTAAAAATAGAAATAAAAAACAGCAAAAAACAGAAAATAAAAATAAAAAACAGAAATAAAAAAACAGAAATAAAAAAATAGAAATAAAAAAACAGAAATAAAAAACAGAAAAAAGAAAAACGAAAAAAAAAACTGATTAAAAACAGAAATAAAAATATAAAAACAGAAAACAGAAAAAAAAAATGAAAAACAGCAAAAAAAAGGGGAAAAACACAAGAAAAACAGACAAAAAAAAGAAATAAAAAAAAAACAGAAATCTCAAAAACAGAAATAACAAAAACAGAAAAAAAAAACTAAAAAAAAAACAGAAAAAAACAAAAAAAACAGAAAAAACAGAAAAAAAAAAAACAGAGAAAAACAGTAAACAAAACAAAAAAAACCGAAATAATACAAAAAGAAACTAAAACAGAAACTAAAAACAATAATCAAAAACTAAAAAACTAAACTAAAATCTAAAAATAAAAAACGAAACTAAAAACGAAACTAAAAATGAAAGAAAATCGGTGTAAGAACAACACCATACCGACAAAGAAGATAGGCGACGGCTGAACGGCGGGACGGCGGCAGAATCGGCGGAGTTGGCGCGCAGAATCGGCGGAGTCGGCGGAATCGGCAAAAAAATCTAAAATTTGTAAACACGGCGGCAGAGAAAAGAAAAAGGAAGGGTTTTGACGGTTTTCAGTGAAAAGTTTCAGCGACCGGATTAATTTGGTCTCTGATAGTATTGTCGCCGGTCTCTGAAAGTGTTTCAGAGACCACTAATTTCGTCTCTGATAGTAATTGTCGCCGGTCTCTGAAAGTGTTTCAGAGACCACTAATTTCGTCTCTGATAGTATTATCGCCGGTCTCTGAAGGTGTTTCAGAGACCACTAGTGGCGCCGGTCGCTGATAGTCGTCGTTGAAAAAGCTGGTCGCTTTTTTTGGCTGATTTTTTTTTTTTTTTTTTTTGAAGAAAAATGGGAATCAGCGAGCAAGTAAAGCGCCGGTAGCTGATAACGGTCGCTGATACTCAAATCTGCTGTAGTGGTAAGAAGAAGAAAAACAGAAATAAACCAAAGAGAAAAAAAAAAAAAAGAGTATGGGGTGCTTCCTCTTCTCCCACCTGATTGAGTATATGCAATTGTACCACTGATTTTGTGCATGCTCTACCTCTCTTAGCGCATCCACGATTATTGGTTATCATTCTTTTCTCTTTCTCGGTTCTATTTTATATCTCATCCGACTAAGGCTTGGTAATCTTGAGACTTGAGTTAGCAATCTGATTGATGTTATAACTGAGTTAAGCATGTTAATTGTTTCAAAATCATCTTCTTTATACTTTATTTTCCTTATCGGGTTTGAACCCATTAGCCATGGTTGGCTTATTTTGCTATCGGATATTTTTATGGTGCTATACTAAGTCAGTATTGAATATACTTTTGAATTGTCAAAAGTATTGAATGCTTCAAGACGTAAAAGTAAGATAAAAGCTGGGGTAATGGAAACAAACCTGATCAGTCAGAAGAGAGGTCGAAACGCTAGTTGCGAAACTGGTCCTCGATGTCCCTAAGGCGGAAGGCATAGTCACTCATATGCTCACTCATCTCGTCCAAGCGCTCGGTATGTAGAGTGGTCTGGCGCTGGATCTCAAGAATGTGGGACCCCTGTTCACGCTGTGTGTCTCTGATGTCGGACATGAGGGTATAGAGATCCCTCAGAGTCGAGTAAGCTGGGTAAGGGACCTGAGGAGCTGGGTCGGTTGCCGGCTGGGTGGAAGAGCTAGGAATGTCCGCGGCTGGCTGAGAGTGAGTATAAAAATTAAAAGTATTTTAAAAGGTTTTAAGAACAAATATAGTAATTTATTGGGTTAATTTTCTATTTGCCTTTCAGAACTTCTCCAATTTTTTATTTACTTTTCTACTCTTTGTTACATCTAATATACCCCTCAACCCTTATTTTTTTTTCTATTTAACCACAGAGTTATTTATCACAATTGAATATTGTCTAATTCATTTTTTCCCCATCATACCCTTGTTCTGTCGATGTGATTTGTCATGCAACATAGAACCACTTAGAAGAGAGCAGATCGCAATTTCTGTACATGATGAAATTAGAAAATTGTTTTGCAAGAATTATATCCATGTGGGTTTCACCGTCTACTTAAGGAACCCCAACTCCAAATTTGTCTGTTTACTTCTTGTGTTTACATCTCACGGCTATCTAACCACACCTGTCAATATTATATGTATTTTCTATGGTATTAGAATTTTGACTATCTCTAAAAATTGAAAATATAAACTTGTTTACCTCAAAGCCTGATTATTGACGACAAAATTGTGGAATTAGTGTACCTGAAAAAAATTATGGTGGCCATAGTTGATTATTCGTTGATAGTGATAAATTATTGATTATTCATCCTGTATTAAAATCTTGAATATAAATAATTAACTGGTTAGTTTCATTGATGGTACAATTAGAACAGCTACTGTTCACCAGTACCTTCTTGAGGTTGCGGCCAAATTAATGTCTCCAATAGAACAGTACTCTTTTTTCCAATGTATTTTTTTTGGGATAATACCCATCATATTTAGTTTGATTGTAATTCTGTTATTGCATCAAAAATTTCATGAGGTATATGCTGTCATTAGATATCTCTTTTTAAGTCTGCTTGACAAATTAATACAAACCTTTGATTTCAAGTACTACATGCTCATCACCAGCATCGTTGCTCGACAAGTACTACATGCTCAATGAAAGACCACTCTTCTTAATTTCAGAGAGAGCATTACGTCATGATTTTCAAAGAGTAACAAAAGAAAATTTACATAATTCATGGAGCATGGCATAAAGAGATACTTTTCACAAGCACAACAGGGGCTTGCGCAGTAGAAATCCCACAAGGGTCCGAGCAACGACCATTTATGTTTTCATTTCGTATCTTTTAATTATCTTATTTCGTATACCTTTCCTTGATTTTGTGCTCATTCCCTTAGCAAAAACTGATTTGTCGTTTGTGCTAAAATGTCGTTTCAGTTATGAATGGCCAGTGGAAGTTATCTTTTTCCAATCATAATAAAAAGCAATGTGGCATTGCGATGGAGGCATCTTATCCCATTAAGACCTCGCCGAATCCTTCGAACTCTGGAATATTTATATACAAGAAGACATAATATGTGATGTACAAAAGCTTCATACTTATGATTTACTGACCTGTGGTACCCTTCAAATGAAACCAAATAAACTGTAGTGATAATCAACACTTTTTTCAATTTAAGTAAACTATGGCTTTATTCGCAAAGAATTATTGACATATAGGATTTGTATTGGTCTATTTTTTATGAAAATATGTCATTTTTATGAGAATATTTTGTCTTTATAATATGTCCCCGTTGCAATGCACCAATTTGCATAAATTATGTTTTAAATAATTATTACTTTTATAATTATGTTTTCTAATAATTATTACTTTTATGTCCCCGTTTTTTTTCTAATAAAATTAGTTTAATTTTAATATGATAGATAAACGGGGAAAAATTATGAAAAGGGCCATAAAAATTAAAATCACTTTAAATATATTAGTGCATACCTTATGGTAAGCATGCAATTTTGATACTTCCATATTCTGGTCAAGGTTCTTCCTAAGTACTTGCAGAATTTCAAGTACTTAGGAGAAAAACCAGTTGAGGTTAGTTTGGAACTTGATTAAGCTTATTCGTTTCTTTTCCTTAGACTAAGATTGAGAGTATACTTGATTGGTTATTGGTCAATCCTTATTGATATAATTTTCTTTCATCAATTTCATTAGCAGGCACTCACCACTTTGGTCATGACCACTGGCCAGTACCACATGTATCTTTTGTTATTTTTTTATGTTTTGTAATGTCTTTTTATAAATTGTACCCTTTCTGAATTTTGTAATTCAATTTTGAAAAATATGTAAATTGTAATTTCTACTTGTAATAATTAGATTTGGTTTGCATTTAATTTTTGAGGCAATTTCTCTCTGTAGCATTACAATTGACTTATTAGAGTTTGTAACTGATGGAGTTTGTAACTTTGTAAAAAAATATCAATGTATACTTATTTTTTTATGTTATTTGATATAATGTTGTATGTCGATATTGATTTGTTGTACGATATTTGATATTAGATAAGAATCGAGCTATTATTTGATATCACTTAAAAGATACATAATCATTAAATTATTATCAAAGATCACAGTTTAAAAATATTAAAAATACATAATCATAAAAATTATATTAGCATGTCCCTTAATTTTTGAATAGTTATTATTTTCATTGGGTTTTTTCATATAAAAAATGATTTTTCCCTTATAATATGTCCCGTTTCAACGCACGGATACGATACTAGTAATATATTATGATGATAAATTGATGTCATTATAAAATAAGTTGTATTTTCACTGACAACTCTTCTGAAGTTTTTAATTTTTATCCAAATTAATCACCCTCTTGATTTTGTGTTATTTAATTCCAGCAAATCAAACTGTCCTTTCATTTATCGAACTTCATTAGTATATCAATTACTTTGTAGTTTTTGATTACTAATCAAACCAATCCATATTTAATTTTTATCTGGTGAAATACGTTATCATTATTTCATTTGATTTATTCTTCAAAATAAATTTTATAATTTAATCAGAGTTGGGCAACGGAAGTGTAATATACTTATTTAGAATTTTATATTTGAATTTTGAGGACAAATTCTTTTTAAAGGAGGGAAGAATGTAACATCCCGAAAATTTTGAGTTATTTTTTTTTTTATGTTTAAAATTATTTTATAATACTAAATATATTATATGCATCCCTGTTAAAAACAATATTGTAAATGAAATCAAGGATTTGGATATCAACTAATATAACGATTAATTTGAATTATTTTATATGTATTATTATTTAGTATGATAAATAAATGAATTATTAATTTGTCTGTTCAACTAATAATGTAAAAGTGAAGAATATGATAAAGTATAATATATGTTACAATTTGGTTGATTGACACAATTAGACAGCATATCAGCGTGACAATAGTAACCACTAAGAATTTATATAACCGAGTTTATTTCTATTGTTATTCATTAAAGGAAAATTATATAAAAAAAAATATGGTATTACTTCCAGCGGCTATGCGGAGCAATTAAATGGAAACCGCCATCCTTTCTAAATGTTTATTCTATCTTAATTGATTTGATTCGGTTACGGAGGAAAATTAATAAATTCTCGCATCCTTTGATTAAACCCTCTATAAATATATCAAACCGCACCCTTTAATTTTATTTCTGTGCCAATTCTTGTTTTGTCTTAACCGAACCCTTTCAATTTCTCTTTGATCATATCCATTCCCCGCGCGCTGCATCCACATAAGAAAAGAAAAGGAAAATAGAAATAAATAAAGAAATCTTCTCATGACTATTTCGATAAGCAGTATCAATTCTCCGATTCGAATTCCGACTACGCCGCCGTGATTCTATGATATTGTTGCAATCCACTTTGAAATTCCGAACATTTCTTTATCAGGTAACCGGACTTCTCTATAATTTGTGTTTTCGTTTTGTATGGTTGATTTAGATATTGGTATTACATATTAAATTATGATGGCATATTTAACGGGATAGCGGGTCTGAGGTTGGAATTTGATATGTGATTATAGCCTCTCGTTGTTGGATGAATTTCCCAGCGGGTTGGCGGCCTTCCAGTGTTGGATCGATTTTCCATTGGATTGGCGGTTTGTGGAATTGTGTTATGTGGAAGTTGGGAATCGCCTGTGTGATGGGATTCCAACTGTGTGAATATAATGTGACTAATTTTACGGACAACCTAGACCGACGTGTTATCCCGGTTACATATACGTGCATAATTTTATGTGTATTTGTGTGGATTAATTTGGCATGTTTGAATGGTTGTTAAATTAAGCCAATTATAGATAAACACGTCGATAAATAACCGATTACTGAGCTTTGTAGCTGACTCCGTTTTGTTATTTTGTTTTCATTTCTGTTGGCGACATAGGTTGACGGGCCAAGGAAAGATGTGAATATGCTTATATAATCACGCTCCGGCACTACTACAGAATGGCGCTTCCTACACTGTGGTTGTACACGGATTTTCTCGGTTTTATGTAAAACCGTGTACCAAATAGGATTTTTCCAATGATCAATGATATCTTTAAGAATCCCACACGGATATTTCATTAAAAAACAGTGTTTCAAAAAAGCCGTTTGAAATTTACATTTCCTACACGGATATTTAGTTAAATATCCGTGTAGGAATTGTAGAGAGCTACACGGATTTTTATTAAAAAATCCGTGTAGGAAGGGGTTATTGTAGACGGATTATTGTTTAAATAACAGTGTAGAAATGCTAGAGAGCTACACGGATTTTTATTAAAAAATCCGTGTAGGAAGGGGTTATTGTAGACGGATTATTGTTTAAATAACAGTGTAGAAAGACTAGAGAGCTACACGGATTTTTATTGAAAAATCCGTGTAGGAAGGGGTTATTGTACACGGATTATTATTTAAATAACAGTGTAGAAATGCTAGAGAGAGCTACACGGATTTATAGTGAAAAATCCGTGTAGAAATGTAGTTTTAGGGTTTTGGTTATATAAAAAGGTCTTTTCCCTCCAACGCCGTTTTGATTCTATAATACTCTCTCTATCTCTGTATTAAAATATTGGTCTGATTTCAGCTCATAGCACAACTGGGATCTGAGATATTTGAAGTTGTTATTTTCTCCTCTCTATCTTGCTAAGGTTAGCCACGTATGTATATATATATATTTTTTTTTTTCTCTAATTTTCTGTTACTTATTATTGTTTATTTAGGTAATGTGTAATTATTATTACTTATGTCTCTTTTATTTATCTTTTTGGTTTTGTAGGGTTTTGGTTGGTTACTGTCCTCTTCGTCTTAGTTGGTTACTATCCTCTTCGCCACCCTCCCTTCGTAAATACATTTAAGATGCAGTAATTTGTTTTCTTACGAAATTAATTTTCAGTGGTTTGTATAAAAACTATACAGATTTAATTAATTTTATGTATAAATTTTAATTGAGAATTTTTATTTCCTATGATGTATGTATGTATGCACAAATATTGATCCTTGCATTTTTCATTGGAGATGCAATATTGTTGGAGACCTTTAACCAAGAGACATCATGTCATGGATCACATGCAAACTTCCTTTTTGATATGTTGGATCTAATACAACTTAGTATGTATGAAATTTCGTGCTAGAGTAGATCATAGCCATGAGTTTTGGCAACATGAGCCCAACTTGATCACATGGTTACTAAGTGGTGAGGACATAATTTTTATACAAACATTGTATAGGATCTTGAGAGGTATATGTCATATGTTGGATCAAAAGGATTGCATGTATAAAAAGCTATGTATATATATGTGTTGCAAAAGGTTATATGTATATACAAAATGCTCTCTATTTATTTTTGCAAAAGGTTATGTATTTATTTTTACAAAATGCTCTCTATATATTCAATCTGAAATATATATTATTGGCTAGCAAGAGTGGAGGCTAGCTAAAAAAAAAAAAAAAAAAAAAAAAAACGGTTCAGCAACCTTCCTACACGGATTTTTATTTAAAAATCCGTGTAGGAAACAATTATACACGGATTTTTAGTTAAAAATCCGTGTAGGAAGGTTACTGAACCCGGTTTATTTATTTAATATTCTGTTTAGGAGAGCTACACGGATTTTAACTAAATATCCGTGTAGGAATGTTGATATTCCTACACAGATTTTCTATTAAAAAACCGTGTAGCTCTAGTTGAATTTCTACACGGCTTTTAATTAGAAATCCGTGTAGATTGTTGATAATTGCACACGGATAAATATCCGTTTGCAAAAGATGGGACATTCCTACACCCTAATATCCTACAATGTTGGAAATCCGTGTAGCTCTTCGTGATTTATCCGTGTACAATCACCATATTCTGTATTAGTGCGGATAGTAAAAATCTGGGGTGTGACATATTTATACCTAGCAACTAAAGTCGAGTATATAAATAAAATACACAGAGTAAATTGAACCAAAAAGTACTTCAATATGGATCCAATTAGAAAGAGAAATTAAATAAAAGACGCTCATACTTTTAGATTCACAAGAGTTGTTACATATCATAAAAAATATAAGCGAGATTGAACGGAGGAGAAAAAGAAAAGGATGGGTGATGAAAGAAAAAAGTAGGAATCATTCATTTTTTGATTGGAGAAAGAATAAAGTTCAATAAAGAAAAGTGGGCTTGTGGGGTAGATTGGGAAGTGGAGTGATGCAAGAGCAAAATAAAAAAAATATGTAGTAGATAGCACCCAATTAAGAAGATTCATTTCATCAAGCAAAATAAAAAAAAAATATTTACTTAGTTTAGTTTTATGGTAATATTTTCTATTAAGATTTTTATTTATTAATATCGCCTCTGGATAACAGCTCCCTGTTGTCTAATTTTTTATTTAGTAATTTAAATTATTTTTGTGATATGTCACCAAATATTAGTAAATTTCCTAATTATTTTCTGAATTGAGTAATAGCTATATAACCGGCAGGCTTGTGGATGAGAAAAGAAGACAAATTTTCTGAATCATTTCTATAAAATCAAGGAGAAACAATTCTTTATTTTTATTTTGGTGTTCTCTCAAATTTATTCTCTAAAGATTATTGGTATCACTCAACTAAAGAACAATCATCTGTTTTGCGCAGTGTCATGGAGTTTGTAGGGTAGATAGCACAGAGATGTAGATATGTGTATAGAATGAGAGTCAAGTGACCTTCATTTTTTTTCTTCCCAAAACCGTTAATGAAGTATACTTTTATTTGATAATGTATAGTAAAATGTTACATGTATAAAAAAGTTAACTCCATATTTTTTTTGTGAATTTTTATATTATTGCCTTCCATTTTTTTTAAAATGACTTGTTTATAATTTGAGGAACTTCTATCAATTTAGAACTTTCTAAATAAAAAAAATCAACTGCTCACATATTAGAGTCATAAGACACTTCTTATTCTATATTATCTTTCTAACTCACAATTTATTATTGAAAAAAATAATAATACGTATTTGACCCCCATTCAATAAATTTTAGGTCGCGCTAGTCTAGCAAGTCTCATATAATAATACGGTGAGTCGAAGCACCCCGTGATATACAAGTCCAGAATAATTTCCAAAACAGACATTGAATAAGACAGACATCATTGGACAGCGATCACCTGCTCTCCAGGCGGCAGGATTTTCCTGCTCCCGTGAGACTGACAGGTGAGTCCAGACGAATTTATAAATTTAAATATTAGTTTTTAGTTTTGGTGTGGCCCACATGTCAGTGACTCAAGAAGCACGAAAATCCGGGGCAGATAATTCGGCCCCGACATCATTTGCTAGGACAAAATATGGTACTCAAACATCTATGCAAATTTTGCACACCTAAATTGAATGTTCGTGTATTTTCTCATCACATCACATGTAATAAAGCATAACACGTAATCGAAATAGATATCCTTCTAGAAAATTGTTCTTGAATAAAAATCAATCGAAGAATCCTTCTGGAAAATTGTTCTAGAATAAAAATCAATCGAAGAATCCTTCTGGAAAATTGTTCCAGATAAAAGTCGACAACGATTTAAAAAAGAAACGACAGCAGTTTAAAAAAATAAAAAAAGCGCTTCATCGACTAAAGAAAAAACACGCGCCTAGACCGACTTAGTTTACCTACGAATATTGACAATATTGACACATGTTATATGCGAATTGGAGACTGAAGGAGATCAAACCAATTCCACCTGGCACATGTTAGTATGTTACTATGTTACATGCCAAAATAACAAGGCAGTAAGATTTGTGGAGTGCATTTCCACTGTTTCTACATCCAAAAAGCAGAGACGCGGTTTTTCATTTTGCCTTTAATTTTCATGTCTCAAGGCAATCCATAGAAACAAAGCTCAACATGAACATTCTCCCCTACTCAAGGCAATCCAATCTTCAGTGGAGTGTGCATGAAAGCCCATGATTTGTCCGTCGAGAGCAGGAAATTCGAAAGATTCCCCTACTTTGGTGCCGTATGGTCCATAAATGTTCAAATTGGTTTTCAGTACCATAGAAACAAGATTGATGTTCTTAATATGTATTTTGAACGTAATGGCACCACGTAATGCACTAGCCTTTGGGAAGAAATGGAGGAACTTTGGATGAGGTAAGATCGAACATTTTGCTGCTTTAATTTATTAATATTTGTCACCTTTTGTTGTTGTAAATTAAGATTGATGAAGTTCAAATGACTAACGACTTTTAGTTCATAATTATATATTCTTAAATTAGTGTCTGAATAAATTATTATCAAACAAAATAAAGATAATACAACAAAAATAAAAGGTTGGGACAAGGGCTCTGTTTTTGTTGGTGTGAACCAATTTATATACACAAGGGCTCTGTTTTTGTTACCTTTTTATTTTGGCTGGTAATGAAAACAGAGAGCTCTTTACGTAAAACAAAATTAATAAATTAATTAAAATCTGAGGATTAATTGTTCTCAGCTTTGTACTTGTCTTTTTTTGAGAAACCATGGCAGATACTGCCAGATGTGTATTGCTACTGAAAATTCAGAACAATTACAATGTTGAGGTGCTATTAATCGCATCCCCTGGATTCATTCTAACATAACTTCTACAATTCAGCTACTGAACAGAAAAAAAATATTGAAAGAAAGAAAATTAGATAAAAAAATATAAATCTCACAATCACTAAGCTAACAGTAATGTGACCACAAACGACCCTCTATCAGTATCTTCTCCACCATAATATTTGGCTGTATTGTACCACCTCTGAATACTCACTCATTTCGTTCCATCCATAGGAACCAAGTGACACAGACAAACCACAAAATCCAAGTAGCCACTCCACCAATCGCTGAGTTTTTATAGGCTGCCAACGACTCATGCCATATAAGTTCCACCGTCATCTGAGGCTTGAAGATTTGAAAACCCAGCTTAGAGGATAGTAACCACCACACATGCACAGCGTATGGGTACAGAAAAAATAAATGCAGAGCCAATTCAATCGGACATTTCTGACACAATACACATCCTAAATCACAAAATATATTCCTCCTCCTCAAAACATCTTGTGTTAGTGTTCTTCCCCTCAGCAACATGTATGCAAATAACTTTGTCGTTGTCGGGCATTTAGCAAACCATAATTTATGAAATCCCCATCTCACCTTTCCCCCAGATAGCAGCATATCATATGCGCTCTTTGCCGTATAAACACCTGATGAACCCCATTTCCAAAGCAAGTTATCTTGACCTGAGCTTACAGTTGGAATTGTTTGAAGAGCAGTTAATAAATCACCCATAATCAGCAAGGCATCAACTAATGAAATTCTCCGATTAGATGGTCTTGATAATCCATCAGAGTAGGATCTTAATCTGATCTCTTGCCATCTATCATACCAGAAAGAAATTTTCTGACCATCTCCTATTTGCCAGTCCGTACACCATTGAAATAATTCTTCTAGTTTGATCAGTTGTGCCCAAAAAAAAGAGCCACTCTTTGTCCATATCATTGGACCATCCTCTGTAGCTCCTGAAGCTCGAATTTTTTGTACTTGTCATGTTAGCAATATACATAGATTTCAAAATTGTTAGGGAGGATATTTCTTAATTAATTCAATGCCTATATTTTTGCTTGAAATAATAAGATATTTTTAAACTGTACAAGTATAAATTTCTTATAAGTTTTCTCATAAGTTTGATGTTTTTGTAGATAAATCTTAAAACAAACGAGCACAATAAGTCAGTAAAAGGCTACTGGGACTCTGGTATTTTGAAGTCATTGGTATCGGAAACCAATTTGGACGTTTATGGACCATACGACAAGAAAGAAGAGACACCCTTTGAACACACTTCTCTTCTTGGTCAAATTATAAGAACACACTCCAGGTATTTACAACTATTATGTTTGTAAAACTACTCTGAAACTTGTTTTCTAATTATTATTTGTGATTCTCCTGGCCTTTTCTGTAAATTATGTATATGTAGGTCTGGTTTAAATCGATATTATAAGAAAATTTTGCATTGCTAAGGCTTTTATAAGTGAGTTGGGGCCTTGCGGTGGCAGCGGGGATTTAGCAAGAGAGAAGCACCAGACGTCTGCCGTTTCCTGCATTAATTGTTAAGTTAGTATTCACCATGATTATATATACTATTGACACTCTTTATGTACGTTATAAATTTCAAGATAACACTACTGAAAGCACACCACTCTGCACCAAACATCTACTTCCCCTGGGGATATTTTACATCTTCAGATTATTTTATTTTTCAAATTTTTTTTTTAATATTGCAGATACTTACAAATTAGCAAACAAACTGTTTGTTAAAATTGAAAGCTACCAACAAACTGTTATTTGCAAAAGTTTTCTTTATGGTTTTGTTGATCGATTTTGAAGATGATGAATACATTAATTCTGTGCGAGGCTATGTTGGCTACTTCGGTGACATATTTATTGTGAGGTCTCTGCAACTGATAACCAATAAGAAAACTTACAGACCATACGGCAAGGAAGAAGGAACTCCATTCGTATCTCGATGTCATTGGAGTTTATGTCCAGGCACTAGTATTACTTCTCACAAACTGCTCCGAAACTTCTTAATTTTTTTATGCAATTGACTTTTTCATATATTTTAATTGGTTTTCAATCATGGCTATGAAAATCTAAATCAGAAATATAATCGGTAAGTTAACTGTGAAATTGGGATTGGGTGCTTGCTTTGTGCTGTAAAAACAAGAAAAAAAATTGTAAAAACGTAATTTGTCTCGAAAAATTATGTTAAGAGAATATTACACTCAAATAATTCTCTAGTGTAATATAAACACTCAATACTAAATAGTTTATAGATCTCATGGATTCTTAATTTAAAAAACAAATGAAAACAAAATATTAGATAATTTATTAAGGACAACTCAAAATACATAACAACTTCACACTCGAAATAGCGCTTACAAGCTCAGATCACACTTGATAATTGCATTACATACCTCTGCCGCATTTAGATTTTGGTTTAGAAATTTGATTGGTGGTGCTAGGGATTCAGATAAAATAAATTTCATTGGTTTCAAAATTTATCTGGGAACAAAGAAAAAGGAGAAAAAGGGAAGATGGAGAGACGGTAAAATGGGTAATTTATAAATTTAAAATGAGTTTTATTAAAAAAAATCAATAAGTTGAGTAAATTTGTAAGTTTTTGAAATTTAGAAGGGTAAATATGATATTATGAATTTTAGAAGGGGAAATACATGATTTCAAGGTTTTTGAGGTGATACATGAAATTCTCCCTTGAAATAAATGGGGTTTTTTTTATTTACCTAGTGTGAAAATAATTTTTCTTTGTTGCCTAACATATAGAAGAAGTTGTGAACAACAAAATCTAACTCATTTTTATTTATAAAATTTATAAAACAGCACATGATTTTATCGTTCAGATAATTCATTGAAGTTCACCTTAAATTAAAGTTTAGTGGAGAACAAATGGAACTGTGAAAAATGATGTAATCATGCACACATCTAAATAAGGTTAACATACACCAAAATTGTATGCCTTTGCAATTACAGTGCTTGAAAACATAAAGTTTGTTAGCTTATATATATGCTTGAATACATAAAGTTTTTTATTGCATTAATTATACCTACCTATGGTAACATTTGTTCAAGATCCTTTAACATTTTGTTTCTATTATTTTTAAAAAGTTTCGGTTTCTATATATAATTAATAGATTATTCTAACATAGAATGTATAACATGTATTTGTGTTCTCTGTATCCATTTAAATGGTACTATAATAAAGAAGGGGCCATTCCTTGGTGGTGGCAGTACGTTTTATAATGAAACATATGGATCCAACAAGCATTACTCGAATTATTAAAATTAGTATCTACTATAGTGACAAGATTAATGCTCCTACTGTATATTTTGAATGTTATGGCAGCACACAATGCACTATTTGGGGTATAAATTAAGGAACGTTGGATGAGGTACGAACATATTCCTGCTTTAGTTTAGTAATAGGTGTCACTTTTTTTTTATTGTAAATTAAGATCGATGAAGTTCAAGTAAGTGATGACTTTTAATTCATAATTATAAATTCTTAAATTAGTATCTAGATATATTATTATCTAACAAAAGAAATATAAATCAACAAAATAAATTAATTATTATCTCGATGAAGCATTGATATTTTAGCCTCTTCCCTCTTGATATGTGCTCAATCATTTTTTGTTGCATTCTGGTAGCTCGTGATCGACTTTTGTGATTAACCACTTTTTGCTGACTATAGCTAGATGATATAAATGCTCATGTACACTTGTGATATAAAAATCCTCAATTATCAACCTTTAAATATCTTTACAAGTAAAAATGGTCATGTATATACCCTTCTTTAATTTGTTTCGAAATTAGCCACCAATTTAAATGTCTATTTTATTTTTTACTATAAATTACAGGAGCAATGATCTGTGGTCTTATATATTTCAGTGGCACAAGTCATGTCTCTATACAGAGAGGTCGCAGGTTCAATTCTCAAAAATAGCATCTAAGAGATGCTGAGGTGTACTGGGGCACGAAAAAAAAAACTGTATTCATGAAACACTTTTTCTTTGGATACCAGATCAATTTGTTTTCCAAAAAAAAAAACTATAGGAAAGATACACAATTAATTACATAATCTAACTCCAAATTATTTCTATATATGTTTGGAACTTCGCAACTGAAGTATTTAATGATGAAAAAAAAAAATAAGAAAAAAATGATGGTGTAAGTTACAGGTATTTTTTTTCTTGGAACAATGTTCTTGCAGTATATATACAAATATACTACTATGAACTTTTTGGTTGTTCCTTTTAAAATTTGGGCCACAATACAGAATTTAGAAGTTTAATCATTCATACTTACCTATTAACAGTAAAATCTACGAACAAATGGTTATGTCTTATGTGCATGCATGAAGTTTTCTCACAAGTTCTATGTTTTAATTTATAGATACATCTTAAAACAAACGAGTATATTAAGTCTGTAAAAAGCTACCGGGACTCTATAATTTTGAAGTCACTGGTACTGAAAATCAATTTGGACGTTTATGAACCATACGGCAAGGAAGTAGAGGAATCCTTTGAACACACTTCTCTTTACGGTCAAATTAATGGCTTCTTCGTAGGATTAAAATTTGGATTTTGGACTCCCAAATTATTCTCACTACAAAACAGTGTTTTAAGTGGAAAAGGAAAAATAAGATAACTGTTTTGAGTTATTCTGAATATTTGTGCAGTGCAATATTGATTAGAAAAAATGACATATTTATTGCCGGCATTTTTTTCCATAACCAAAAAATTAAATAATATAACATTAATAACCAAATTTTGAAAAAAATTTCAATCCTAACCAGACCGCCCCCCATTGGGCGGTCTGCCCTACCCACAAAACCGCCCCCCCACCCAGCGGTCTACACCCCAAGCAGACCGCCCCCTCATCCGGCGGTCTGCTTTTTTTTTTTCCTATAAAATCCCCTCCCCTCCCCCCACCCACACCAAACCCTAGCCGTTGCCACTGCCTCCTCCGCCGTTTTTTGTGTCGAAACCGCCGGAAACTCCGTTTTGTCGTCTCGAACGCGATATTTCGCACCTTCGTTGCATTTTCGACCCCTCTCCGCTTCTATTTTCGGGTACGAAATTTTTTGCGAATTTTTATAATTTGTTTCGAATCGTTAGAAATTGTTGATTGAAATTGTTATAAATTAAGTAGAAATTGTTTGATTGGAATTGTTATAAATATTAGAATTGTTAGAATTGTTTGATTGGATTTGAATTGTTAGATATTATTTGATTGAAATGGTTAGAAATTGTTTGATTGGATTTGTTAGAAATTGTTGATTGTAATTGTTATAAATATTAGAATTGTTAGAATTGTTTGATTTGGTTTGAATTGTTAGATATTATTTGATTGAAATTGTTAGAAATTGTTTGATTTGAATTGTTAGAAATTGTTGATTGGAATTGTTATAAATATTAGAATTGTTAGAATTGTTTGATTGGGTTTGAATTGTTAGATATTATTTTATTGAAATGGTTAGAAATTGTTTGATTTGAATTGTTAGAAATTGTTAATTGAAATGGTTAAAAATTATTTGATTTTAATTTTTAGATATTATTATTATTATTATTTACTTGTTATTCTTCTTATTTTAATTATTATAATAATAATAATAATAATAATTATTATTATTATTATTATTATTATTATTATTATCATTATCATTATCATTATTTTTTTAATTATTCTTCTTCTTATTTTAATTATTATAATAGTAATTATTATTGTTGTTATTATTATTATTATTATCATTATTAATTTTTTAATTATTATTCTTCTTATTTTAATTATTATAATACTAATTATTATTGTTATTATTATTATTATTATTATAATAGTAAAACTTAATATTTTGAAATGTAGGATGACTAGATCTGGACGATCACGAGATACCTCAGACACCGCCGAGAGTTCGCATTCTCATGCCGATCCGAGTGCGAGCACAGAGACCATGCATGCGCAGGGTGTCGCTACAGATACATTCAGTCCCCTTCTATGGCTCCCCCACAGACGTCATCGTGTCTCACTTGCATCGGTAGAGGTATGTTGAGTAATTCGAAGAAAATGCAAACATTATGTTTCAAAACACATATATAACTTCATCTAAAACATTAATAAATGCAGGATGAGACCATGTTGACGGTGCGACACCGCATGCCCGAGGTATCGTACGTGGCACATCCACTGATGGACCGGTACCTGATGAACCTTGGGTTGTACCAGCTAGGCACATTGGAACAACCAAGGAGAATTGACCAGGCACTTATGTGCGGACTCGTGGAGAGATGGAGGCCTGAGACGCATTCATTCCATCTTCCCGTAGGAGAGATGACAGTGACCCTACAGGATGTCAGTGCCTTATGGGGTCTGCGGATCGATGGAGATCCGGTAGGAGGTGTCTCAGATCATAAGCACCTCAAGCAATTGATCCCAGAACTGTTGGGGACGCATGTGGAAGCAGTGGCCAAGAAGCTCAAGCTGAGGGGTGAAGGGGAAGTGGAGCGTTTCTCCAGTTACTGCATTAGTCTTAGGGCTCTCCGGCAGTATGCCGCTGAGATTGCCATCACCCGCCAGACGGCTGACCCGGAACGCGTCAAGAGGTAAGATCAAAATGCATTAAATTAAAATTATTACTTAAAAATACACAGTTTTTTACATTTTCTTGAAACTGTAGGTACGTTAGAGCATTCGTGCTTGACTTATGTGGTAGCACGATGTTCGTCGATTCCAGCGGCGACTCGGTCCCGATCATGTTCCTCCAGCAGTTGGAGGAACTCGATAAGCCGTCGCGATGGAACTGGGGTGGAGCTGTGCTTGCCACCCTGTACAGAGGACTGTGTCACGCATGTCTGGTAAGTTTCCATCAATTAATGTGCTTTACGATTGTTTTTATTTGATAATAATGAATACACATATAAAATTTCAGAGAGACAGCCAGCAATTCAACGGGCCACTCATGTTACTCCAGCAGTGGTCCTGGTCGCACCTACCGGTCTGTCGACCCATTATTCCTCCACATGTGAGGTGGCAAACGGGTGACGACATCGACAGATACCCCCCATATGCTATCATATGGGGTGCTTACCAGCGCTACGAGAATACGCCGAAGGGAGGAACAGCGGGTATCTCGTACGTCCGGAACCAGCTCCAGCTATTGCACCAAGCTAATGTCGAGTGGTTCCCGTATCAGGCGTGGTACCGGTCTCGCATTTTTTGTCGGCTGACGATGGCGCAGAGGGATCTCGGTTTGTACCGGGGTCCACTCGTTTGTTACTGGATAGTTGAGTATCACTATCCTGATCGGGTGCCTCGTCAGTTCGGCTTCGATGCCTTTATTCCGGATGACCCCATACTTGGTGAGGAGGACACAGAGATGCTGCACAAGTAAGTATTAATACACACTCAATAATACTCACAAACTATTGATATTATTTCACAAATTTTGTATAACTAACTTACAATACAGGACTATCCACAAGAAGACTGAGGTGGATTGGCGCACCCACCATATGGGATTGTACAGGATTGCCCGCAAGCCTGAGGTCAATTTGTGGGTCCCACCTGACCCAACGAACGTCAGTTTGGGAGCGGGACCTTGGACATTGAGGTATATGGTCTGGTACCAGCGGTGGTGCATGACTACCGTATACTTGCAGGGCGACTACGGTGATTCTCTTCGGCGGAGAATGGTGAGTGATTCGAGTAAGACCCATTTGCCATGGGGCCCGATCAACACTCGATCGGTAAGCAATAAAGATTATTTTTAATATTATTTTTTTCTCTGCACAACTCATTTTCTAAATATTATTTACAGGTACTGATGGCAATTCGAGGAGTTGCACACAGCTTGGTGTGCATGGCGAGAAATGGTTTCCGGGTGTACTATGCTGCATCACACTGCTCCGATCGTCGAGGATTCCCATTTTGATGGGCGCCTCGTTGGCATGCTACACGATGCTGGCGAGAACATCAACTGGCGTGAGATCAAGATTGACTCACCAGTTCCGAACCAGCCCAACCAAGAGCCGCCTCTCGTACGCGATAGATACCTACCACCACCCCCTGCAGGTATTGTAAGTTAATTTTTTTTCATTCACGTCAATTTTGTTTTGAAATGTGTTCTTAAGATGTTCCACTCAAATATTGCAGAAGATAACCCGAATTGGACGTTCCACGATTGGGTGCTGGACACCAAGAGAACTATGGAGTGCCAGTGCAGTATGACGAGGTCAGTTGGAACGTGTCTATATAATTAAATTTTTTTTTATTTTGTATGAAGAAAACTAACATTATCTAACTACAGGATGGTCACCCTACATGGAGTGCCGAGCCCACTTTCACTCCGGCAGACTTTGGTCTCGCCGACACTGGGGCAGAGGACGACCAGGAGGCTAGCGGCAGTGGGGCACAGTAGGCTACCCAGTTTGATCCATGGGCGGATGCTGCGTTTGGGACACAGCCACCGACCACGTATACAGGGGACTGGGACGAGCCCACACTATCGATGCCACCCCCCAAGCAGCACGACCACGAGGCTAGTGGCAGTGGGGCACAGCAGGCTACCCAGTTTGATCCATGGCCGGATGCTGCGTTTGGGACCACGACCACCGAGCACGTATACACAGGACGACATGCATTTTGATTATTCTGATGACGAGGATCCTGCAGAGCCCTCTGAGCCTCCACAGCCTTAGAGACATGTCCAGCCGCGGAGGGCATGCGGGGCGCCTCCCAGATTGTCATTGTCCGGTCGTCGTCGTCGTCGCTAGTTTTTTATATTTCATATTGTAGCCCTTGACAGTATATTTATATTTGCCTTTCTATATTTTATGTTGATCAGACGTTATTTGGTTATTTTATTTACTTATATTTTCGTTTCTATATTTTATGTTGACTAGACGTTATTTGGTTATTTTGTTCACTCGACCAAATTCATCGTTATTTTGTTCACAAGGAAATTACAAGGAAATACAATCATATAATCACAACAAAATAGATAAAATACAATATAAATTACAAGCAATTACATAAAATACAATATAAAATTTAAAAAAAAAAAAAAAAAAAGCAGACCGCCGGGTGGGGGGCGGTCTGCTTGGGATGTAGACCGCTAGGTGGGGGGGGCGGTTTTGTGGGTAGGGCAGACTGCCCAATGGGGGGGCGGTCTGGTTAGGATTGAAATTTTTTTCAAAATTTGATTATTAATATTATATTATTTAATTTTTTGGTTATGGAAAAAAAATGCCGGTATTTATTGGGAATGAAAAATGCAGGATTTGCTTGACTGTGTGGAAATCATTATTGCCACCAATTAGTATTTATTATAACATAATCCCAATCAGTCTTTAGTGAAAGGTTAAATTCTAGAGTTAATTTTTCATATATCTTCAAAGACTTCTCTAATTTCTCCTATATAATATATATATCAACTCTTACCACTCTTTCTTTTTATCCATTACACAAATATATGCAATAACAGTTTGATGTATGATCATTGCTCGGACTGAAATGCCCCCTATGCAGTTCCAACTAGATCAAAGGCGAAGCCAGACCTTAGACTATGAGGGTCACACATGAATGGGGCCATGTGGGTCAATTATATAAACTTTTATATTGTGAATGAGGATCAATTTTATAGTACTCATAGTATTTTGTGCTAAACTATATAGAAAAACACATCCTAATTTAAATTAAAAAAAAAAATGGAGGTCAATTTAATTGACCCCATATCTTATGAATAGATCCGCCCCTGGACTAGATGATCACTTAAAGAGGAGTATATAAAGATTGTAAAAACATGTATTCGGTGCAAATTGCAAAATAGTGACCATGAATATTGCACAGACTATAACAACATATTTATAGTGATCCAAATTGAAGACCCCGGTAAGCCTTTTACCAGCTACAGGGCAAACACACAAAATGAAAGAAACTATTTGAAATTTTGATCACTTTCTACCACAAGCTGGCAAATACTTCTTCTTTTTTCAATGCATTCCAAAGTGAAATCTAAATTTTCTACAGTAATAAAGATGTCAAGAATAAATAGAAAATTGAACAAGTTCTCAAGGGTAAATAAGAAATTAACCCTAAATTGTCTTCCATCATATTTTACAAGAGATTGGAAAAAAAGCAAGAGGAAAACTAAAAATAAAAATGTTTTAATCAACAACGTCCCATTAACCCATAATAAATCTCGTTCATTTCTTATCACTGGCAAAAAAAAAAAAAAAAAGTTGGATGTCACATCTTTTAAATCTACTTGGCCCACAAAGCATTTGTTTCTGGTCCAACATTTCAAGACAACCCAACTATACCAATATTTGCTATAACTCAATCATACTTGCCTTTTTTCTTCATCATTGGATTGAGGCCCATATAAAGGGGCCAGAGGAACGCAGAACGAGTGCAACTCCTGGACTGGATTCAATTCTTTTGGGGCATGGTCCATGCAATGTTTTTTGAAACTTTTACAGAATATGTGCCAAAACACAGGATGACACTGATTTTTTTTTTTCTTTTTTTCTAAGAACAATCCAAAAATATCAAACATATTCTATATATAATTGGTTTTTTTTTTCTTTTTGTTGGAGAAGGTGACCACACCAAATGAATGAATTTGATTGCATAAAGAGAACATGATATATCTAAATAAGAAAATTGAATGAATTTGATTGCATAAGTAATGCAAGACTAAATAAAAACAAAATGTCAAATGGTTTTTTAAAGACAAAATTCAATAAATCTGATTGCAAAAAATAAAAGTTGAATAAGAATCATGTTTAACACAGTTGACTAAAAGATTACATTTTGTATGTGAGATGCATTTATGCATGTTCAAAATGTAGTTCTAGATGCAATTTATTAAATTAAATCATAAGGCGCGCCTTGCTGTACTTAAATAAAATGAGAGCTTAATTTTTTTTTAGGGCTGCTAATAATTAAATTATTTAAAACATTTTTTCGGAGGGCAGCACATGCATGAGTTAGAGAGATTGAAAAGTTTGCAAGATCATTTTCATCTCCGGTCTGCCAACTATACAGAATAACACATCATTTTATATTTTCATTCATATATACAAATATGAGTGAGGCTCATGATGAAAAAAGGTTTGCTGATAGCTTAACTCGAAAATTTATTGGATTATATAGCTTCAAGAGACATATTGAAAAAACTTATCTACTTCACGAGTAATGTGTGTATATATAAAATTTTGAAATTTTCGAATTCGTTTAATACAAAATCAAGCTGTGAAAAAAATAATGGTTTATAAGTTATTTTAATGAATTCATTTTTTCATTATTTTTTTTACTGCTTGCTTTGTAGTAAATGAATTCGAAATTTTGAGATAATTAATAAATTTAAGAGAAATTTAGATAAATACCCATCATAACTTCTAGATTTAGATATTTCCCCATCCAATATCCAAAATTAGTTATTTCCCATCAAAACTCACTTAATTGATCAATATCCCATACTTTAATTTAATCACTGGCAAATAAAGATTAATATTCGTAAAACATTAGCAGGACAGTTTTACCCTTCCTCTTTATCACATCCCTTAACAGAAGAATAAAACAAAAACGTTAGAAACTGTGAGAACTTAAAACAAAAGCGGAGTTTCAATTTCACCTCCAAGTGTACGCAATATTTATAAACCCAAGGTTAAGGTTTTTAAAAAAAAAAAAAAAAACCCATAAAAAAAAAAAAGGAAAGTTTTAATAAGAAAAAAAAAAAAAATAAAAAAAAATTAAAAAAAAAAAAAAAAAAAAAAAAAAAAAAAAATTAAAGAATGGCGCTTCCTACCTTTGTGGTTGTACACGGATTTTCTCAGTTTTATGTAAAACCGTGTACCAAATAAGATTTTTCCGATGATCAATGATATCTCTAAGAATCCCACACGGATATTTCATTAAAAAACAGTGTTTCAAAAAAGCCGTTTGAAATTTACATTTCCTACACGGATAGTTACTTAAATATCCGTGTAGGAATTATATGAGAGCTACACGGATATTTATTTAAATATCCGTGTTAGGAGAGTTATTTGTACACGTATTTTTATTTAAATAGCTGTGTATATATGTAGATAGAGTTACACGGTTTAATATCTAAATAGCCGTGTAGAAAGGTCATCTAGGGTTTCAGCTGAAATAAAAAGCTTCTCTTCCAGCGCCGTTTTGATCACTCTCTAGATCTCTACGAGGCACATAAGAGTTTAGGAAAGATCACTCTCTCTACACGAATTAAGGAGATATAGGATTCAAAGTTTCTCCTCCATTGATTTTACTTTGAGATGGAGGATTCAAAGTCTTTCCTCCCTATTGGAGGTGGAGGAAATGACACTGAATCCTCCATCTCAGAGTAAAATTAACGGAGGAAAAATTCAGCTGAAATTCTAAACCCACGGGTGCAACCGCACCTTTGCTACAATAGGACCTGCAAAATTGCAAATCAACCAAATCAACCAATTAAATAGAGGCTGCCTAAAAAAAAAAAAAAAAAGAACAATCCTACACGGATATTTAATTAAATATCCGTGTCCGGAATGGTTTGCGACGTTTGGACTACCCTAAGTAAACCCTAAACCCTTGATTCATAAAGGATTTTGTGCGAGAAATCCGTGTAGCTATCTATCATCCTACACGGATATTCGGTTAAATATCCGTGTAGGATAGCCCACCGATGTGAAATTTTATTAAATATGATATTAATATAAATATTTTATTATATTATTCATATTTCTACACGGATATGTAGTTAAATATCCGTGTAGGATTCCCTTTTTTTTTTTATTTTTTTAAGTTTCACATTTTGATTATTTAAATATAAAAATGAACTTATGGATGTTTTCATTCTTTGTGAAGCTCTTTAAATATTCATTCTTATAAATTAAGAAATGTATTCATTTAGATATGAACTTTGTAAATATTAAGTTCTTTATAATTTATGTATTCATTCTTGTACACTATTTTACAAATAAAAATATTCATCACTTTGTGTTAGAAATATTAAATATTAACAAATTAAAAATTGTGCAACTAATACAAAAAATAAATACAAAATAACAAAAATGTAAACAAGTAAACTTTCATATATTACTACTTTGGTAAATATTACAAAAGTTTCCAAAAATTTGATATAATAAAACAAAAAAAAAAAAAAAGAAACTCTAAACAACAGATTTTTTTCTTCTTTGTCCGACGAATGTAGGGCTTCGGTGGCGGATGGCCCCGGGGGGGCTGCGCGGTGGGCGTGTCGGCCATGGTGGCCATGGCCAACTTCTGGGATAACCTGGTGGTGGTCGTTCGTACCGGGTGGGATCCAAGGCACGGCATGAAATCCTCTGGAATTGGTGGTAGTGCGAGAACAGGTGGTGGTAGTGGCGCCTCAATAGGTTGTTCTTACGTGATACACGACATTTTTTCACTTAGAGAAAGATAGGTTTAAGAGAGGAACCGATTCGGAGGATATATAGGATTTAAGGCGACTCTTCGTTTTTACGTGTTTATTTTAAATCTATTAATATTTAATATTTCTAATTCACGGTGATGAATACATGAAATAAATGGAGAGCGCATGCATGCTTTGAAATAAATATCATCTTTTCCTACACGGATAGTTACGTAAATATCCGTGTTAAAAAAAGTATTCCTCACGGATATTTAATAAAAAAGAGGAGAGCTACACGGATATGTACTTAAATATCCGTGTAGGATAGATATTGCACACGGATTTTTAATAAAAATCCGTGTAGGAAAAAAGGATACATACACGGATATGTATTTAAATATCCGTGTAGGTATCTATTGCACACAATTTGTAATAAAAATCCGTGTAGGAATCCTTGTAGCGTTCAAAACCGGATTATGTCTTCAAAAATTTTCTAAGTCCCCCCAGTTCACTTCTTTCTCGTCGATTTTTAAATTCTTCCATATGTCCGAAAATTTATCAAAGTACCCTAACTTCTCCGAATATTTATGTTGATATTTTATTATATTAAATATGATTTGAGTTTTGAACGTTAATATCTGTGTGGTTCAAAAATTTCAAATTATTTTTTTCAATTTCATATTTTGTTATTATTTTTATATTTAAAGATAACATTAGCTAGTTAGATTAATTATTCAAAAATATAAATATAAACAGAAATTTAAATATAAAACCATACATCACGAAATAGAAAACATTAAAATAACATACACCATACATCACGAAATAAAATAAAAAAACTAGCTAGATATCACGAGAAAAAAAAAAAACTATCTAGATATATAACTAAAATGAAAATACAAAATATAAAACTAACAAAATACAAAACATTTCCAACTAATTGCCGCGCCTTTTTTTCTTAGGGAAGTAGTTGATTCTCTTGCCTCCATCCTTGTTTACATTGTCCCAAATTCTCTTGCTTCTTCTCAAAGATAACCGGACATCCTCATCATCCATAGGACCTTACGGGACCGTAACGCTCATCACCGGAGAGCTGGTAGTGATCGGATTCATCGGGGACGATGTTAATTCAATCACGGGGGCGGGGCTAAATCACTCCACTCAACTATGTGCGGATGTGGATCGAGAAGCTGGAAGGTTTCGATGGACCAACGAGAGGAGGGTAACCGGCGGGAAAAGGAAGCGGTGGAGGAATTATGGGAGCCCGGTTGGGATCATCTTGGGGGTCTTCGAACGTAGGATTTTCTGCGGGATTTTCGGATGGAGCGGGTTTTCGGATGGAGGATTTTCGGATGGAGGATTTTGCAGTGTGGGCGGAGTGCAGTTAACGCTAGGAGGACTCTCCATTTGGTTTTTTTTTTCTGATTTGTAAAATTACGGTTAACGCTAGGAGGCAAATTACGTGCGGTGCGATTTTTCACTAAAATCAACGGTGATTAAATAGAATTAAGGGAGAAGAGCGTTTGAACTCCCACGCGACGTTTGGACAACCCTAACTAAACCCTAAACCCTTCGATTCGTAGCGGTTTTGAGAAGAAATTCGTGTAGAAAAGTTAATCCTACACGGATAATAAATTAAATATCCGTGTAGCTATTTATCTTCTTACACGGATATATAATTAAATAACCGTGTATGAATATTATAGAGCTACACGGATATTTAATTAAATATCCGTGTAGGAATGGTGATTGTCACACGGTTTTTTATTTAAATAGCCGTGTAGAAATGTCGGGAGAGCTACACGGATTTATCTCTTATTATCCGTGTAGAAAAGGTCATCTAGGGTTCAGCTCACTTAAAGGTATTCTTCCAGCGCCGTTTTGATCACTCTCTCTCCTCTGGATTGGTTGGAATCTGATTTTTTGCGCGAGCGAGCTTTGAGATTTGCTGATTTTTAGTTGTGATTTGCTCCTCTTTTCCTTGTTAAGGTTAGTAATACTTCTCTTTTATTTCAATAATTTTCTGTTAATTAGTTTTTATTGCTTATTTACGGTTTAGGGTTTGATTAATGCATTCATGGTTGTAAAATAATTAGTGTATTGCTTTGTCCAATAACCGACCTATTAATATGCTTGTAGGTCCATACCCGTTCAAAATTAATCCAATAGGGATTAATTTTGGATAGTCCCGGTTTGGGGCTGCTCTTTGAATATTGTGTCTCGTTTAGGATGTGAACACATGTTAGCGGGTTTAATTAGTATTTGAGAAAAATTCGACGGTATTTCTCCTTATTGCTCCTACGAGTATGTGGTATGTACACGTACTTGGGGAGTTAAGGGGAAATGCTTTGCCGAATTTTTCTCAAATACTAATTAAATCACGCTAACGTGTGTTCACATATGAGCACGATATTCAAGGAGTGGGGTTAGGATTGTAAACCGGCCCTTTGTAAGCCAAGAATTCGGTAGGTTATACATATGTCGACCATCCACCACGCATGATTAATTGCGATCATTTTTTGGAATTTAATTTACAGATGGATCGAAGTTGGATGTATGAAATGCGGCGTGACGTGAGTGAAGAATATTTGGTCGGGTTGAAGAGTTTCTACGGTTCTTTGAGGAGTTACGAGTTTTGCAAAAGGAGGCCAACATTTTGTGTCCTTGTAGGGATTGTAAAAATTGTATAGGATTTGAGGAATTGGAAGAAATTAGAACTCATTTAATTTGTCGGGGATTTAAGGAGAGATATACATGTTGGTTCATGCATGGTGAAAAAATTAGAGAAAGTAGTGGTAGGTAAATTTTGTGATGAAATAAATGAGAGTGATCAAATTTCGATAATTTTGAATTTGATTGCAACGATGATTATAAGAATTTCGAAAAATTGAATAGTGTTGAAGTCGATAGGCTGCGACGATGATGAGATGGCAACGAGTATTGATGAAAATGTAGAACACGAGTTTACCGAAAACCTAGATGACATGTTACGTGATGTGGAATGTGAAATTGGTGGTGAAAATTATGATAAATTTCGGTATTTGTCGGATGAATCCAAAAAGCCGTTGTATCTGGGTGTATCACATTTACCAAACTGTCATTTGTGTTGAAATTATTGAACTTAAAAGCGAGATAGTGGTTGGAGCGATAAGAGTTTCACGTCCTTACTACGACTTTTACGAGAAATGCTCCCGAATAACAACGAGTTACCGTGTACAATATATCGGGCAAAGAAGTTGATATGTCCGGTGGGATTGAAGATTGAAAGAATACATGCATGTCCTAATGACTGTGTATTGTACCGTAAAGAGTACGAATCCATGCATGTATGTCCTAGATGCGGCGTTTCACGCTATAAGCGTAAGAACATGGCGACGATTGTAACGATGAAGAAAAAAAGGACCCGCCTCCGGCCAAGGTCTTTGTGGTATCTACCGATAATACCGAGGTTTAAACGGTTATTTGCAAATTCCAAAGATGCTAAATTATTGCGCTGGCATGAAGAAGAGCGGAAAAAGGACGGAAAACTAAGACACCGGCTGATTCTCCTCAATGGAGAAATATTGATAGACAATTCCAAGAATTTGGTTCCGGCAGAAACCTTAGGATTGTGGTGAGCACGGATGGAATGAGTCCATTCGGAAGTATGAGCAGTCGGCCACGGTACTTGGCCGGTTCTTTTATCCATCTACAATCTTCCTCCTTGGTTGTGCATGAAACGCAAGTATATAATGATGTCATTACTGATCCAAGGACCCGAGACAACCGGAAATGACATAGATGTATATCTCGCACCATTAATTGAGGACCTCCAAAAATTATGGAAGGCGGGTGTGCAGGTATGGGATGCGTACGGCAAAGAGGTCTTTAAATTGCGGGCCATGGTATTTTGCACGGTGAATGATTTTCCCGCATACGGGAATTTGTCGGGTTCCGATACGAAAGGAGCAAAAGCGTGCCCTATTTGTGAAGATGACACGCAGGTCTTGAGGTTGAAATATTGTAAGAAGAATGTTTTTATGGGGCATCGCAGGTTTCTCCCCGTTAATCACCCATACCGCGGGAGAAAGAAGACATTCAATGGGAAAAATGAGCTCGGAGTGGCACGTCGTCCATTGGATGGGAAGGGTGCCTTCAAGCGGGTTAAAAACCTTGAGGTTGTTTTTTTTCGGAAAATGCGCCAAAGCACCGCCTAAAAATATTTGGAAAAAGAAGTCCATATTTTGGGAGCTACCGTCTTGGGAGTATTTGGAGGTGCGGCCTTTGCCTAGATGTCATGCATGTTGAAAAAAATGTATGCGACAGTTTAATCGGCACCTTATTGAACATTCCTCGCGACTAAAGACGGTATTAACGCTCGAAAAGACATGGTGGAAATGGGAATACGACAAAAGCTTGCACCCCAAGATAAAGGGAAGCGCGCATACCTACCCCCTGCAATGTGCACCATGTCGAAGGAGGAGAAAAGAAGCTTTTGTGAATGCCTTCCACGGTATTAAAGTCCGTCGGGGTATTCTTCGAATATTAAGAAAGGCTGGTGTCCATGAAGGACATGAAATTGAAGGGTATGAAATCCCATGACTGTCATGTTTTAATGACACGAGATGATTCTGTCGCAATTCGGGGAATTTTACCAAAGGCCGTTCGGCGGACCCTTACGAAGCTTTGTTTTTTCTTCAATGCAATTAATTCCAAGGTGGTAGACCCGCTCAAATTGGACGATTTGCAAGCGGAGGTCGTCGTTACTCTTTGCCATCTTGAGATGTATTTTCCTCCCTCTTTTTTCGATGTTATGGTTCACCTTGTTGTCCACCTCGTGGGGAAATTAAGATTTGTGGTCCTGTATTTCTGCGGTATATGTATCCGTTCGAGAGATACATGGGTATTTTGAAAAATACGTAAGGAACCGGCATCGGCCCGAAGGTAGCATCGTAGAAGGGTATTCAACGAAGAGGCGGTTGAGTTTTGCACTAACTACCTGACCGGTGTGTCTCCTATCGGTGTTCCAAAATCCCGATACGAGGGAAGACTCCAAGGAGTAGGGACAATTGGTTTGAAACCCGTACTTGCGACACGAGATGAACTACAAAAGGCACATTTAATTGTACTACGGCACATGGCGGACGTTTCTCCCTATGTGGATGAGCACATGACAGTCCTTCGACAACGGAACTACACTAGAAGTCGAAGTGGTTGAATGGCGAGCATAATCGTTCTTTTACGGGATGGCTCAAAGAAAGAGTGAAGGAACACGCCGAAAGGTCGCCCGTAGATGAAATTGTCGGGCTCTTTGGGCGAAGGACCCCAAGTTGTTGTTAGAACATTCCAAGGATATGAGATTAATGGATATACATTTTACACTAAATTACAAAGTGATAAGAGTGCGACGCAAAATAGTGGGGTGACGTTGGTGGCGGCCTCAGAAGAATTCGGTAGATCCAGGGGATGCCGGGCTGTAATAGCATCAAAGGCATATTACGGTGTTATTGAAGAAATTTGGGAGCTCGTTTACGGTCCTCGTCTCAACATTCCCTTGTTTCGGTGTCAATGGGTCGAAGGCCGGGGTGTGAAGGTTGATAATAACGGGTTCACACTCGTTGATTTCAACAAAGTCGGGTATATCGATGATCCGTTCATACTAGCCAAGCAAGCCGCACGGGTCTTTTATGTCAGCGACCCGAGTGATTCTAGGTGGAGCATCGTCCTATCGGGAAAAAGAAGGATTCTAGGGGTTGAAAATGTTGTGGACGAAGAAGAGTACGACCGGTTTGACGAGATACCTCCATTTTGCACCGACGTGCCAATCGAGGTACCGGTAAGTGAAGAAGAAGCGAACTACACAAGATCGATCACAACGAAGGATTATGGGCCGATGTACAAAAAGTGCCAAAAAAGAGAAAAAAAAAGAAAAAAAGCACTTTGTGTAATATTTTGATTATGTAATATTTTTTAATCACGTAACAATGTTATTTTGCATTTTTCATTTCATTTTGTTTTTTTAATTATGATTTTTATGTAATATTTTGTATTTAACTATTTAGCAAATTTGCTTTAAAAGAAAATCATTGTTTAATGACACGTGGCTAATTAATTGGCTGAAAATAATTATAGCACTCTTCCTCTCTTCACAAAATTAATTGTTAGGATAGAGTGATTTAGAAATTATGAATATCTAATTGCTAAATTCGGTGACGTGGCAAAATTACAATTTTTAAACTTTTTGTGGGATGGAGATGCTCTTAATTGTTTAAGGCGACTCTTCGTTTTTACGTATTTATTTTGTAATTCACGGTGATGAATTAATGAAATTAGGCGGCGCGCATCTCCCGCTAAAAATTTCGTCTTCGCCGACGGATATTTAAATAAAAACCCGTGGATGAAAATTTCTAGAGTTACACGGATATATTATATAATGTCCGTGTGCAAAGGGTATCCTACACGGATATTTAATTAAAAATCCGTGTCACTCTTTACCTTTCCTACACGGATTGTTAATTAAATATCCGTGTATGATAACCTTTGTACACGGACATTTAATTAGATATCCGTGTGGAAAGCGTATCCTACACGGATATTTAATTAAAAATCCGTGTCACTATTATCTTTACTACACGGATTTTTAATTAATTATCCGTGTAGGATACCTTTTGTACACGGACATTTAATTAGATATCCGTGTGGAAAGTTCCCCATCTTGCTATATACTATAATTTTGGTAAATATTTCTAAGTATCCGACTCTAGCTTCCTTCAACTTCTACGATTTTGAAAAACACGGAGAGATCCGCCGTTGCTTTTTCCTCAACTTCCCTCTGCGCCTTTCTCCCTCTACGCCGCCTCCCTCGACTGCCTCTCTTGGTAATAAAAACAATCTCTATTCTCTCTCTATTTCCTCCTTATTTGGGCATTTCTGATTTAATTTGGTCGTCGTTAATTGTTGATTGTTTTGTCGAGTTCTCCCTGGTGCTCGTCGGCCTTCTTTGCTATTATTCTTTGTAGAATCATGTCACATTCGGGTGATCATTGCGTGAACCCCCAAGACGAAGAAGAGCAAGGTGTAGTCCGGTCGGAATCACAAAGAAGGACGAGAGGTCCGACGACGTGCAAAACCATCACGAGAAAAAAAGCTATTTAAAATCGAGTTCAAGAAGGACGGGTGTCCGACGGGGGAAAACGGGCGCATTATTCAAATTGGTGCGGCCTTTTCGCGAAGAGGAAAGCAGATATCCGTGCAGCCTCTTGGAGGGCCTTCAGCAAGGAGACAAAACAAGAATGGTGGGAGATGGTGAAGGTAATGTCACCATTTCAGTATTTCTTTTGATTCCTGTACATACATGAACTGAAATGACATTTGTTTTGTGTCAATCGGGGCACAATGGAACATCACGGATGATACCGGCAAAAAGAACACTCTAAAGAAAATGAACGATGGGTGGAAGCAATACAAGAGCACACTCGTGACCGAATGGATGAACAAAGGGAAGAATCCGGTCGGACACTTTGAAGGGTTGACCCGGGAGATGCGGGATGACTTCGTAGCGATGAAGCAAACTCCCGAGTTCCGAGGTAACTAAATTTATAAAATTGTAACTATGTTTTTTGTGGATTGATCATTTTTCTGCCTTACACTAATTGATTGGCTTTGATTAATGAAGGCTGCAAGTGAAAGGGGCGAGAATCTTGTTGCCAAGAATAAGTACCCGCACCATTTAGGGTCGGGCGGGGTACGAGGGTAAGTCGTCCGAATTTAAGAAGATGCTGGAGTCAAACATAGATTCCGACTCACTTAGGTTGTAAAGATAACCAACCCTAGGGGGAGTTGTTGGTTCATGGCAAGATGCGAGATAACGGTAGACGGAAGGATTCAAGCTTGCCCAGAAGAATTGCGGCCCTTGGCTCGAGAAAATGGTACTTAATTCTTGTTATAACTTGCGTCATTCAAACAAAATTATAACTGCCTCCATTTACTTAGTCTTGTGTTTTATTCAATTTTTTAAACGGTTGGAGGTGGAGGAGGAGGTAAATTTGGGTGCCGTACGGTCTCGAGGCGGCATGACGAGGTGTCTCAAACGCTTGACAATCCGGAGCACCGGGTCGGGTTAGGGGTGTGGGGGTCCACGTGGGCTTCAAGGATGTCTTCGGTGCATCCAAATCTCGAAGAAAGCGTGAAAAGCAAGATGCCAAGATGGAGCGGCTCCGTCGGCAAATGAAACGAGGACCATGCCGTAGAGATGGTGGAGATGGAAACAAGAATCTTCGAACGCTTATACGCTCGGTTTAGGCGGCAATACGAGCAACAACCTCCCATTTCGCGGGATTTCGGCGCGGCGATCAAGCTTACGGGACTGGGAAGACGCGTTCGATAATCTAAAGGTAATACTAGTTCATAATCACAATTAATTAATTGCTACTTTTTTATTTGTTGTTAGTCTACAGTTTCCTCTTAAAATGACTACATGATAATTGCAGAGCGCTAAGAAATGCGAGCTGGTTATTTGGGTCGGTCTTTGTGCCCGTTGCGTGGCGAAGGGCGTCGTAGAGCCAAGGCCAGACGAGATGTGGACCACTGATCGGCTCGGTCCCGATAATACTTTGGTGCGTGTCGAGGTGGTCATGAATGAATGGACGCGCATACCTCTTCCTGTCCCGAACGAGCAGATGCGCACTCTGGATGATGTCCGGACGGCCACTATCCCATGGCCCAAGAATCAGATCATTTTGGATCAGGTAATATTTAAACAATCAATATCTTTTGTTACATTCAAATCCGCTGTTTTGAAATGCTGAAATTGATTTAAAATTTTATACGGGCTGATGAGGACAGTCATATGTCACCGGTACACACGGAGATTAGAGAGATGGGCGTCGCGGCTGATGCGATCGTCGCGGCTCGTCGTGCGCTGCGGGATCATCACACCGCTCTCGATCACCGCGAGAAGAATACTGGCCTTTTGCCCGGGGATTGTCGGCGCCTCCATGACAGATTGATCACGGCACCCGACATGCACCAGAAATCATGATCATCGTCCCGGAGATGTTTTCGCACGATTCATCTCTTGTGGTGATATCTTTCAAGGACTTTCCGGATATTTTTCATGCCTCGGGTAGCGATAAATGGCTCGATGTGTCTCACATCGCCATTTTCGCCATGTAAGTGAACAAAATTTATTTATATCGGATGTGTAGCACTTGAAATATATGTTCTAATTTAATATGATGATTTTCGGGAAGGCTGAACCGGAGTGTTGAATCGTGGCCGCTTGAACAAAAGAAGAAGCTGGAGTATATTTTTGGATCCCAGCAAAATCAATGCCACGATGGTGGAATTATATCCCAAGGATACCGTCGACTACCTGCGCCGAGCAATGCACCGTTGCTTCGAGGATCGAAAGAAATTCATTCTCGTGCCATACCACCAGAGGTTAATTAATTCTAACCTTCAATTTTCAAATTATTTATTATTTATATTTTAATTTAAATAATTACAAAAATGAATTAAATGTGATTATAATTGTGTTTATATTTCTCATGCCACAGCAAAACTTGGTGTTTGCTCATCATCGTCCCGACTTCAAATAGGTGCTATTGCATGGATTACGCAAAGACCGAAGAAAAAATCGCACTACAAACGGCCAAAAAGCTCGTCAAACTTATTAGACAGTAAGGAATAATTTTCCCACTTTGATTTTTTTCAATTCTAATTAAATTGTGTATCAAAATTGCTAATTACAATCACTTAATTTTGTAAGGGCTTTTAACCGATATGTTAGAGAGGGGGGACAACAAAACAAAGATCCAAAGGAAAAGAATAAAATGACTTGCGGGTGGTTAACGGTGAGTCCTCTATAATTATTTTATTTTATGTCATGTTCAGAAAATTATTGTCATTCTAACATATATAGGCCGATCAATGTAAATTTTCGGTGCCCGCGACGGCGAGGACTCATGGGAGTGCGGTTATTACACGATGCTTTGCATGTTAAAGCTGGATCGAAAGAATACGGTTCACATTTCCAAAAGATGTATGCAATTCATATTAATTTTTCATTTTTTAATATCAATAATAAATCTTGCATCTACATTTTCTAGTTACTAATTAATCACCAATTTATAATTGTAGTTTCAATGGACAAAGGACCCTTACTCCAAGGAGGAAATGGATGAAGTTAGAGATATGTGGGCAAGGTTTTTTCGGTCGGAATTTTGTAATGAACAATATGGATTTGTATAAATTAATTAGTGCAATTTATTAATTACATTTTCGGAATCTGTTTTTTTTATAAGAAAAGCTGCATATTTTAATGGCTAGCAAAATTGGAGGCTAGCCAAAAACCAATAAAATTAAAATAATAATAATAATAAAATCCTACACGGATTTTTAATTAGAAATCCGTGTAGGTCTCTGAAGAAATTTGTAAATAAATAAACGTACATTCCTACACGGTTTGTTAATAAAAATCCTTTGAATTTGTACACGGATAAAAACAGAATAGTCGTGTACAAATCCTAGCTGAGCTACACGGATTTCTAATTAGAAAACCGTGTAGGAATGTTGATTCCTTCACGGTTTTCTTATTTAGAAATCTGTATAGGAATAGATATACCTACACGGTTTGTTAATTAAAAATCCGTTTAGCTCCAGTCGGATTTGTACACGGATAAAATAGAACGGCCGTGTACAAATCTTACTGGAGCTACACGGATTTATAATGAAAAGACCGTGTAGGAATGTTGACTCCTTCACGGTTTTTTATTTAGAAATCCGTATAGGAATGAATATTCCTACACGGTTTGTTAATTAAAAATCCGTGTAGCTCGAGTTAGATTTGTACACGGATTTTTACTTAATAAACCGTGTAGGAATATTCATTCCTATGCGGATCTCTAAATAAAAAACCGTGCAGGAATCAACATTCCTACACGGTTTCTTAAGTAAAAATCCGTGTAGCTCGAGTTAGATTTGTACACGGTTTTTTACTTAATAAACCGTGTAGGAATATTCATTCCTATACGGATTTCTAAGTAAAAAACCGTGAAGGAATCAACATTCCTACACGGTTTATTAAGTAAAAATCCGTGTAGCTCGAGTTAGATTTGTACACGGTTATTATAGTTTATCCGTGTCGGTTTGATGATAATTGCACACGGATAAATATCCGTTTGCAAAAGATGGCCCTTTCCTACACCCTAACATCCTACACTATTGGAAATCCGTGTAGCTCTGGGTGATTTATCCGTGTACAATCATGATATTTTGTAGTAGTGATTCTCCGGTGTCTCTGTATGTCTGATACGTGAAATGAGGCAAATAATCATATCTATACTTTCCTCCCTTAATCCTCTCCCTCTTCTGGCCACTGCAAAATTTGATGAGTGAACTTTAATTCCTTCACACAATAATCAACAGTTGTAAATTGAGCTCAATAGATTGCTATTTGATCGTGCAGCCGTTGGACTTCATAACTATAACACAATTTATTAATTATAAAACAATTGAAAACAAATTAAAATATAATGGAGAGGTTAAATGCATAAAAAATAAACAAGTTTCGGAGTAGCTTCTAATAAGTAACACTAGTACCTGGACATAAACTCCAATGGCATCGAGGTATGCTCCAGAGCGTCCATGGAAACCTATGATTCTTCCATGAAAAGCAGAAAGTTCAAAAGGAGTCCCTTCTTCCGTGCCGTATGGTCCGTAAGTTTTCTCATTGGTTATCAGTAATAGTGACCTCACAATAAATAAGTCACCGAAGTAGCCAACATAGCCTCTCACAGCCTTAATATACTCGTCATATTGAATATCGATCTACAAACCATAAAGAAAACTTAATACATACACAGTTTGTTGGTGGCTTTCAATTTTTTACAAACAGTTCGTTTGCTCTTTTGTATGTATGTGCAATACTAAAAAAAAATAAAAAAAAAATAAAGAATCTAGAAAATGTAAAATTGACCCAGGCAAAATTGATGTTTGGTGGAAGAATCTGGTACCTTAGTCAACGTTCCTGTTTCTCCGCCCCAGAGTGGTGTGCTTTCAGTAGTGTCATCATGAAATTTATAACATACAGAAAGAGCGTCAATAGTATCACCATGCCGAATACTGACATTAATAATGCAAGAAACGGTAGACATCTGTTGCATATCTCTTGTTGAACCCCCGCTGCCACCGCAAAACACCGACCTACTTATTTGTATCTTGGCAATGCAAAATTATGTCATAATATCAATTTAAGCCAAACCTAAATATATATAATTTACAGAAAATGCCAGGAGGACAACAAAGAATAATTTGAAAAAAAAGTTTCATAGTAGTTTTGACAAACATAATAGTCTAGTTGTAAAAACCTGGACATAAACTCCAACACGTTGAACATAATTATTTCCGGCGCATGCAAAGAAGCCAATAATTTGACCGTAAAGAGTAGTGTGTTCAAAGGGTTCCCCTTCTTCCTTTCCGTATGGTCCATAAACGTCCAAATTTGTTTCCAGTACAAGTGACATTAATAAATAAGGTGAAATGTCCATCCTGTAGCCTTTTATAAACTTCATGTACTCATTTGTTTTAAGATTTATCTACAAAACCATAAAACGAGTGAGAAAACTTTCTGCATGCACATAATTTTTTGTTAGTATCTTCTCCTGTTAATAGGTAAGTTATGAATGATTAAACTTCTAAATTTTGCATTAGGAGATAAAATTTACAATGAACAACTAAAAAGTTCATACAGGTATTAATGTATATATACAAGGAAAAAAAATACCTTTAACTTACATCATTATTTTATCTTATTATTATTTTTCATTAAATGCTTTCCGAGAACAAATTGATCTGATATTCAAAGAAAAAGTGCTCCGCTATTTATAATTTTATTTTTTTATTAAAGGTTCCAGACTTCCAGTACACCCAGCATATGTAGAGAGACGGGGCACATCCCACCGCACTAAGTCCGCTGATTATTGCTCCAGTTATTTATATTAAAAGGTAATAAAAATAGAGCCCTTGTCTACATCAATTGCTTTAGCCAACTAAGTAGGCGTAGTTCTCTCAACAATTTAGTTCATTCTTTTTCATTTCTTTTGTGTGCTAATAATTAACTAATATAGATAATAATTTAATAACTTAATAATTTAATTAGAAAATAATACTTGATCCTGTTCAATTTTGCAATAAAAAATACCGTTCATTACAAAAGCTTCGAAAGGCACATACCTCAGTCAGCTTTCCTCCATCTCCGCCCCATCGGTCAGTGCATTGCTTGATGCCATTACGTTCAAAATACACAATAAGACCATCAATCTTGTCACTATGGTAGATACTAATTTTAACAATGCGATTAATGCCCGTAGGATGCATATGTCTCACTATCCGACCGCGACCAAGGAATGGCCCCTCCTTTATTATAGTACCATTTGACTGGATACAAAAAATACAAATATATATATGTTATAAATTCTATGTTAGAATGATCTGTTAGTTATTTATAGAAACCGAAAATTAAAAAAATAAATAGAAACAAAAGATTAAAAGATCTTGACGAAATGTAATAAAATAAAATAAAATAACTCAAGAAACAACATTTTCTCCTGTGCATCCGTAGGACGAGTTATATTATAGTTGTTACCATCGGTAGGTATAATTAATGCACTACAATAGGGCAGAATGTTTATGTTGGGCTGTGTTTCTATGGATTGCCTTGATTAAGCTGGAACCACGACACAGCATATACATGCTGTGGGTAATTGCAAAGGCATACAATTTTAGTGTATAATTGTTAGATGTATGATTACCTTAATTTAAGTTGAACTTCAATGAATTATCTCAACAATATATTCATGTACTTTTTAATAAATTTTATCAATAAAAATGAGTTATATTTTATTTTGTACAGCTACTTCTTTTAGGCAACAAAGAAAAAAATATTTTCATACTAGGTAAATAAAAAAACCGCATTTATTTCAAAGGTCGCCCCTGTTTATTTCTAACGACAATTGGAGCCTCTTAAAAGAAACAATTTGAATCAATTGAAAATGGTTGTATTATTTTGAGCCATTGTAAATGGATGCATATGAAAAATTAACTGAAGACCAAATTTTGTATCTTTTAGAATTATGTTACTATTTTTTCAAATAAATATAAAAATATTGTCTTCCTATGATCTATACTGTTTAGATCACGGGAATTTTATATTGGCCTATCTAAAAAAATAGAAAAAATTCTAAAATTATTGAAATTTCTACCTATCGAAGGTCATGTTTAATGGTTTGGATCAATTGTTTGAATTTTTAAAATAAAAATATAGATTCTTAGTACGAATAGAACCCTAATATGTGCATAATCATAGCCTTACATTAATTTAAATAAAATTTTCAGAAAGGAAATAGAAAATAAATTCAGTGTAGTTAGTGAAAAACATTACAGTTGCCTACCTGCCGGATATAAACTCCAAGAGCGTTGATCTCAAAATCTTTTATATAGTATGCATGAAAGCCAATTATTTGACCGCCAGGAGGTGCAGGATATTCGAAAGATTCCCTAGTTTTCCTGCCGTAAGGTCCATAAACTTTCAAATTGGTTTTTAGTTCCAGTGACGTCACAATACAAAGGTCATCATCATCATAGTGGTCCACAGAGCCATTTACAGACGTAATGTACTCGTTTGTTTTAAGAATGACCTACAAAATAAAACAAAACGTAGCCATTTACAGAACTTCTTGTTAGTAGGTTTGAATGTTCCTTGGTAAGTTATGGGTGTGATTAAAACTGCTTAAATATATATAGGAGACAAATTTTACAAGGAACAACGACCAAGAAGTTCAAATTGGTATTTTTCTATAAACTATACATGTATGCTGTTCCAAGAAATTAATACTTTAAATTACACCATGAATTTATCCTATTACGTTTTTTTTTCATATTAAATACTTCCGTTGTGACGTTCAAAACAATGAACGAATTTAGAGTTAGATTATGCAATTAATGAATTGTGTCATCTTTGCTCGACTTTTTTTTTTTAACGAAAACATATTTACCTGGTATTCAAATAAAAGTGCTTGAGTAATATATATTAAGCAAAAAATAAACATTTAAGTTGATGGCCAATTTTGAAACAGAGAACGGTCCAAATATAATAAGGATTTTATATCACAAGTGTGCATGAGCAATTTATACTGGTAAAGTTTAATAATATTTGAAAGGCTGACAAGTGAGTATTGACATTGAAAAATCACTACTATCATGATATTGACGTTGCTGACTTTTCAGTATCTTGATATTTTGTAAAACGAAAAATACTAGAGTAACTTTCTGAAGTTTTTGATGTATGTATGTCAAGAAGTTTCTGAAACTAGAGTTCTCGAGTAGTATTGTTAGAGTGAAAATTTATAAGATATAGTAAATAAAAGATCTCGTTATGGGTCATGAGTTCGAAATTCAGATGGAGGAAATCATTTGTTACAAAGGTATTAAATAGTTGGGTGGCTTGACCTCCAACTTAATTTACTCAAAAAAAAAAAAAAAAATCTCGTTATGTCAAGAAACAATATAGGCATTGAATTAATTAAGGAATGTCCTCCCTGACAATTTTTATGAAGAATTGCTACAGCGACAAGTGCTGAGAACAATCTCCTAGTTTTTATTTATTAATTGTATTAAATTATAGAGCTCTCGATTAAAAACCTGATCTAAATAAAAATAAATTATTTTACCCAACTGATTAGATATATATAGTTCTTCCAACATTTTATTTTGTTGTTTTTTATTTATTTTTTTGGTAATAATTTATCTAGAAAGTAATTTAAGAATTTATGATTACAAAATTGTAATACTCTGTCGCGCTGAATGTATTTATTGATGAACTTAGAAACGTATAATATTGAACGTAATAAATAAAGTATAAGATACAAATAATATTAAACGTAATAAATAAATAATAATTTAACACTAGCCGTAATTAAATCTTTGATTCAAGCAACAAATCCTGTAACTATGTCCAAATAATTTATTAGAAGCTAATATGATCCGTGTATCAAAGATTCATACGCACATTTTTTTTATATTAATTTCACATAAAGTTAATAATTACGAGATCTAGAACTTATATATGTTGAGCTTTCTTAAAATCTGAACTTATAAGATGTTCCCTATATAGGTAGGAACCAAATAAACTCACCTAAACAAATTAAATAAGTCTAATATATATATATATATATATATAAAGAAATATATATATAACGAGAGACAATAGATTTCGGACCTTGAAGTACACAGATGTCAATTAATCAAGAATGGAAACTTCATCATTTGATATAATATACGAATATATATATGGAAGGAACTTTTCAAAATGTTCAGTTTTCCATTTGAAATGAAGAATAAAAGCGTGCCACAAATTACTCCCTGATTTCTATTATTAATTTCCATAATTTCTCTGATTGAATTTGACCAATTGATTACACCATCAGAGGGACCATGTAAATTAAATTCCTTATAAATAAACCATACACATAAAGCTGCCCATTATATTACCCTAGCGCCTCTATCTAATTTAAACAAAAAAAAAATAAAGATTGCGGCAGCAGCCCACCGCAGCTCCAGCAGTCACCGCAATCAGGTGCTTCCACCATCATGCGTTGCTCCACTGAACACGACCCGCAACTGCCACCCTATTCCTTGTGAGTTCCGAGGTAACCCAAGACCGCTAATTAATTAGATTCAAATATTTAAATTATTGTAGTAATTCGATCATCACTAAAATAATGATCTTGATGAATAGTAATTAGATAATCATGAATAAATCATAGTTCTTTATATGTGTACAATTATTTTCTTTCTTTATTTTTCTATGCTATTCTTTTATTATTTTAAATCTTAGAATTAAGTTTTGACAGAAAAACAAAAAACATATAAACTAGAGGAATTGTCTCCATAAATTATAATAGATTAAAGAAAATATATATATTTCCTTCATTACAGAAATGCGTGATACACCGTGCAAATTATTTTGGATTTCCTTTAATTAACGCTACATTATTTTAATTGTAATAGATCAAAGACTCTGACATTTTATTTATTTAATTTTTATTAGTATCAGATACAATTATTATTATTTTTTATTTCTCTTGCTAGATGATCAAAGTTTAGAAATGAATTTATTAAATGTTCCCTCCATTAATGTTTTTGGATTCTTATGAAATAAGTAAATAAGTTTCGGATTCTTATTAAACTTTATATTGAGTTGATTAATTAATTTATTTTTATTCTCAAAAAGATAAAATAATTAGTGAATGTCAAAATGATCCGGACATAAAAGTTCAAAGTTGTTTTGGTTGCTTTCTGTCTTTCTTATAATTATTTGTCTTGACATAATAGTAGTACTATAATATCGAAGGATTAAACTGGTTATAGTTTAGAAGAGAGGTTGTGACTATAATGATAAGTAGTATTAAACTATTAAAGAACTTTAGAGAATACGAACCAGAAACGTCATCAAACGATATTAATTAGAAGTAGTATTTACGTGACTTAGGTTCGGATTCCAAAATACTAGAAGACAAGAAGATGGACTAGAAATCTCTAACGGTGACAGGTGAACGGTGACAGGTGCGGGTTCCTAGACCTTATAAAATTATTTAATTTAATTGTCCTTTGTCATTTAATTATTTATTTTCATGGCATTAGTTGAATTTAAGCATGTTGTTTCGAACCGTTCATATGATCAAGTAGAACATAATAAACTGCATGAAATGATAGGATTCGTACTTTGACCAAATGACTTGCATGAATTGCATATGTTGGGCATGGCATGGATTTTTGTGATTGAATGAATGTACGCGAAATTAACGGATATTAGAACTGAACAGGGGCCAATATGCTTGCCTATTGGGATGTATACATTGGGTCCGGTGTTCGACTAGACCTCTCGTTAACGTGACTGTAGGCGAAAGCGGTCCTGTCACAGATGTGATTGTAGGCTGATGCGGTCCTGTCGCATACGTGATTGTAGGCGAAAGCGGTCCTGTCACGTACGCTATTGCAGGCGGAAGCGGTCCTAACACCGCCAAGACCTAGCGTCATATGAATTCACCGTCTAGTGAGGCACACGAAATGATTTAACGGAATTTTGAAAATAAAAGGAAAATCATAAGCAAAGATAGGATATGCATTGCATTAGAAGAAGCATACGCATTTTTATTTTATATGTACATATTTGTGAGAAAAAGGTAAAGGTTTTATAAGCTCTGGGCTGGAACTAAATCCCGTACTGAGAGAAGGTTCGATCTCTCACCCGTTCCACTTTTACGTGGGTTCCAGGTAATGAAGAAGAAGGATTCGAGTAAGGACAAGAATGAGTCTAAGCGGGAAGATATGAGTATTGATAAACTGCCACATGTCATTTAATTTGTTTCTATAGTTTAATAATTGATACATTGAGTCGGCATGGCAGTGTTTGTGTTACTAGCCATATCGGGCGGGATCGTTTGTACAACTCTTTTTTTCTATGAAATAAATGTGACTTTGTTTATATTGTTATTGATAATGTATGTGATCTGCATACGCCTTACGTAGAAATACGTGGCGGGTTGTCTCGGGGTGTGACAAAAATAAAGGGCCGGCCACTTGATCTTCATCGAATTTTTCAATTAAAAAAATGACATCATTAATAAAAAAAATGGCTCGTACCTCAATTTTGTGTGTGGAATCAGTTCTGCCCCATATGTCAGTGCATTGCGGGGTGCCATTACGTTCAAAATATATAGTAAGACCATAAATAGCAAAGTCCCAATAGTCGATACTAATTTTAACAATGCGAGTAACGCCCGTAGGATCCATTTTTTTCTCTTCCATTTCGTCACCCCAGAATCCACCTTTCTTTATTATAGAAACTGTTGACTGCATACAGAGAACACAAATACATGTAGTAAATAAAAGTTTAAAGGATCTTGATCTCATGTAATAAAATAAAATAAAAAATTATAGAAACAAAAGCATTGATTTGTCAACAAGTATGATGCAGATCAAGTGGAAGTCTTTATATAACCGTACCGATCATGATACCAACAAAAAACTTTGTTCTTATTCGTACCCGATAAATTAATAAAAAATAATATTATCCTTATCTATGTTTTGGAATACGGTATGAATCGGATAAATGGATAAAAATAATCTTATCTTACCCATCTATATGTGTGGGACGATATTGAGGATGTCTATAGTACAGCAAAATCAAAATAAATCACAGTCGTTAATTTTATCTATTGAATGGTTCGGATTAGATGGTCTATTTAACTCTCATGATCTTATCTGACGTAAAATTAAATAGAAGAGCTTTTCGGAAGGGTAAAATAGTCAGTGTATTTCTTATTTTCTCACCTTCCGTCTACGTCTACTGCTCTGCTTGGCTTCGCCTCCTCCTTCACCATTGTCGAGCACCAAAGAGGACCACACGACGCATTTCTCCCTCTCCTGAACACCCAAAAGCGATTTCCTCCCCAAGCCCACTGTATACGGGGTTTCTTCCCACTCCCAGAAAGCCTCCAACGCAATTGGAAACTTTTTTTGAAGGTTGAACACAATTGGAAACTTTTTTTGAAGGTTGAACGCGATTGGAAACTTGGGACAAAACTTTATTTGACGTAATCTATCCCCGACTTCTCAATTCCTAAATCTTGTTTTTAAATGAAGAAGCTCAAAGTATGTGATACTATTACCTATTTGAGAATCAATTCTCTCAAGCCCCATCAATCTATTTGAGAACAATACCACGAGCACCAAGCAGCGGAGGAGGCAATGCGTTCAAGCCTGCTGCGACTTCTCTGCTCTCTTCTCCGTTCAAATGGATCAGCCGCGATTTCTCCTCTCTTCTCTGTACAAAAGGATCATTTGTGATATTTAAGGATGAAAGGAAGAGATCAGTCGCGATTAGCAAAATTTGAGGGATAGGAGGAAGACATCTCGGAAAGAAGTGGTGATCACATACCTTTTTTTCTTGATTAGCAGGAAGAAATAACGGAGTCTGAGAAAAAGAAAAAAAAAGGACAGTTTTACCCTAAACCACTTAAAATCAAAAACAGAGAGATTAAAAGTCGGATTTAATTAAAATCAATTACGCTACTATTGTCAAAATAATTATGCTGTACTATAGACAAACCCCGAGTAATTATGGTACTTACCATCGATCTTTGTTGGTATAATTGATGCTCTACGGTAGGAAAGATTGTTTACGTTGGACTTTGTTTCTATGGATTGAGTTCAATAATCTAGAGCCACAACACAGTATATATATCAGGGGGATGGTTCACTTTTCATAGTAAACCCTACCAAACTTTATATTTGCATGCGCTGCAAGGTTGATTGCAAAAGTTAGTAACCTTACTTAGATGCGCAATCACATTATTTTTCATTTTTCCATTAATTTGTTGTACATTTAACCATAATTTAAGGTGAATCTCAATAAATTCTCTCGGCGATATAATCTTGTGCGTTTTTTAATTTTTCACTGGTCTAAATTACTTATTTAAGAAAATACAGAAAATTTATTTTCTTGCTACGTAAATAAAAAAAATCCCATTCATTTTAAAGGTCACTCATGTTTATTTCTGGTGACACTTGTCGGCGCCTCTTTAAAATCAATTTGAATCCACTGAAATTAATTATCCTTTTATTCTCAGTCGTTGGATCAGAATTGACGGTCCACCAACATTATAAGAAAACCATTAATTATCCGTGGACGCAGATATCAACCAATAATTAATTGACACGAAAATTAAGGGCATGTTCGGCTGCAGTCCGGAAACGGAAATGGACACAGGAACAGATGAATAGTAAACAGCGGGTTACTGTTCACTTATACGGTCATTCAACTTTTTTGGTTCATACATTGAGAAATCATGTTAATTTTTTTTTTAAATTATAATATGATCTAAATTCTTTATATAGTGCGTGTATCAAATTTATTGTATTTGAGAGATAATTAGCCTTCCATCAAATAATTTTAAAATATTTATACATGAGCTTTAATAATTTTATGGTGAATGACCATTTTCATGAATCAATTCTGATAAACACTCTAAATAATTGAGAATACATCTACATTTTTATTCTTAATTTAATAATATTTATATTTGAAGAGAGGCAAAATAAATTTTAGGAAGGGGCAAAGTGGGTCCGCCCCCATGTGCAGCTCCATATTCTCAATGAAAAATCATCTGACCCTTCCACATTAAAGCGCAAAATGCCCCGTGACCAAACATTAACTACAGCTTAGAGATATTTTAGGTCCCAGCATTAACTACAGCTCATAGATATTTTAATAAAAATGTCCGTGACCAAACATTACAATAACTCTTTTATGGAACCCACCAAATGTGGAAAAAGTTGCACAGGCCCTTATAAATGAAAATATTGCATTGAGAAAAGCATTCAAGACCGTCATTTTTATTCATAACCAAAAAAATAAATAAAACAATATTAATAACCAGATCTCAAAAAATTTCATCCATACCCAAACCGTCCCCTAGGCGGTTTACTTAATTTTTTTTTTTTAATGCGATGATGGATTATTTATAATTATATTTATAATTTATGTATTTTGTAATATTATGTATTTGTTTATATTTTTAATACGATGGATTTTATAATTTGTTAATAGTTTAAAACATAAGTGAACAAAATAATCAAATAACGTCTGAATGCAGGGTTAAACTTTATAATATCATATTTTCACTTCAGTGTTCATTGGCACATACATAACAAATAAAGGTGCCAATGAACACTAAAGTGAAGCAAATAAAGGTTGTGAATCAAAAGCGACGATCTAGTCGACCAAATGAAAGCACTTGCCCTGAGGAGGTACTAATAGATTACTGATCAATCTGGGCTGTCGGCAAAAGGATTTTCATGCTTCGTAATCTCAGACACCGCTCGCAAGGGGCTGCCGCCCCCCCGCCCCGCCCCGCATACTCCTAGAATCAGGCCCAGAGAACAAAAAAAGATTCATCCAATTCGGAATTCCCTACAAGAAATAGCAACCGATTGAAATTCGCACTCTAATTCAAAACTACAACGGTACTGGTGCTGGTTTTGCTGGTACCAGTCTTTTGCATGAAAATTATTTCTGAGAAAATAATGGTGCCAATGAATATTGAAGTGAAGCAAATAAAGGTGCCAATGAACACTGAAGTGGAACAAATAAAGGTTGTGAATCAAAAGCGACGATCTAGTAGACCAAATGAAAGCACTTGTCCTGAGGAGGTACTAATAGATTACTGATTAGAGATGTTACTTCTCTTTTCTTTTAATTTCATATTATTTTTAGTCATTAATTTCATATCTATAATTTTAAAAAAATACATTTATTATTTAGATTGAAAATTCAAATTCTAAAAAAAAGAAAAAAAATTAAGTAAACTGCCCCCTGGGGGGACGGGTTGGGGAGGGGGGATAAACCGCCCCCTGGGGAGGCGGTTTGGGCATGGATGAAATTTTTTTGGAGATCTGATTATTAATATTATTTTATTTATTTTTTTGGTTATGAATAAAAATAACGGCATTCAAGAACCTGAAGTTCATGAAAATCTATTCCCAACTTTTTTATTTTCGATAAAAGGCTTGATTCCTGACTTTGTCCTCGATCGTTACATAAACTGGGAATGAGTAATTGGCTGCTTATCAACTCTGAAGTTTACCAATGAAACATGACCCTTTGTTCCAAAACATGACCCTTTGTTCCAATTTTGGGAAATTTTACAAAGTGTTATTATCTTTCAAAATACAGAACAAAATATTATCCTTCCAAAAATTTTAACAAAATGTTCTTGTGGATCCAACTTGTTCTCTCTATTTCCCTCCCTCTCACTCCTCTCAATTTACTCTCATTAATTCTTTACTTAAGTAAAATATATAATTATGATATCTCATTTATATTTTGATTAATCTTTATTTTTTATGTATATAAATTATTTAGAACAAAAAAAAATTAAGTATGAAATGTGTATGTTAAAAAAATTTAGAATAAACTATATAAAATGAGTATGTTAAAAACATTTATTTGTTAGATTTTTTTTTACGAAATAAGCTAATACCATATCTTATAATATAATATATTTTTAAAGACCCATATGTTGGAAATATTCTACATTTATGTTAATATTATACTTTCTAATTCAAATAAATAAAAATTTGACACTTTAATTTTTTTTATTCTAAATCATTTATACACACAAAAATTAAAAAAAAAATTCAAAATGAGAATGAAATCACAATTATATATTTTACATAAGCAAAGAATAAATAAGTGTAAATAAAAATAAGTGAGAGAGATGGAAAGAGAGAGAACAAGTGGGGTACAGTAGAACATTTTGTTAAAAAATTGTGGGAGAATAATATTTTGTTCTATATTTTAAAAAAGAAGAACATTTTGTAAAATTTCCCTCCACTTTTACCTATTACTTTATCTTTCATGGAGCAGGTATGCTTGGACTATTGGTCGGATCAGATATCTGAAAAACAAAGTTGTGCCTAAATAATCATAAAAATAGGACGGTCATACTAATCTTATTTGATTTCTGTCAGATAAAAAAGTTGATAGCCTGCTGCACCAATCTTACCTTCTTTCTCATTAACTATTAATGAGAAAGGAAAAAAACGAAAAGGATGAAAAACATGGGCTGATTGCAGTCTTTATCAACTCTTTTTTCAGAACGCGTATTTGTATTATCTTCGTACGATTAAAATTTTACTATATTTTTTGTTGACAAGGTAAGCTTCAATAAGTGAGTTGGCATATGCTTATCCAGACCCACTACTACAAATATGGGATATCCTAACGCTCAGTTTTTAACAGTTTAAACCAATCTAGGTATGAATCTGATAGACTAAAGGTATTGCGGCAAGTTTATTTTGTACTTAAAAAAAAAAGAAAAAAATTGATAAAAAATAATTTGTCAAAAAAAAGTTACGATAAAATATTACACTCAAATAATCCACTAATATAATATAATACAAGCATTACAATCAGAACATATTTATTTTTGGGAGAATTTCATGTATACCCCTCAAAAACTTCAATATTACGTATTTCCCCCTCAAAAGTTTGTAATATCATATTTATCCTTCAAAATTACAAAAACTCACATATATATACCCATTTCATCAATAAAAAATTAAATATATCTGAAAATTATTAAATAATAATATTGAAGATTCTAAAATTCAATTCAGATAACTATACCCTTCCGACCTCATTCTTCCTCTTTAGTTCATCTTAACCTGTCCTCAACAAAGAAAATTAGGAAGAAGGATGACATTGATTTCTTTCCGATTAGTAACAACTACAGGTTGCACAGGGTTCACATACTCTATTTTTAAAATAATGAACTCCAATTGTAATTGAGAGAAGCACTGGAATTGATGTCAAAATAGTTGGAATGCTTAAGATAGTTTTTATATGCTCTGCTATTTTTTACCAGTGTAGTCTCTATGTATCAGCCTAAGGGCTTTCATACCAGAGAAGAAGAAAAAAAAAAAAAAAAAAACAACAACAGAAGGTTACGAAGATGCAGGCTCTGTCTTCGGATTGGTATGCTCTTGCTTTTCAAATATGAATTTTTGTCAATTCGTTTAATATGATTGGAAATCATATATCTTTTTTCTTATTCTTTGACAAAAGAGGGCTGGGAGCCATGAATGAATTGGGAGCTGAGCTGAGCGATTAGCTTCTGGCTCGTGATTTGGAAGGAATTCAAGAGGCATCTTATAGTTTTTAGGAATGCATCTTGGTCAACTATGTAATATGATTGGAAATCATATATCTTTTTTCTTATTCTTTGACAAAAGAGGGCTGGGAGCCATGAATGAATTGGGAGCTGAGCTGAGCGATTAGCTTCTGGCTCGTGATTTGGAAGGAATTAAAGAGGCATCTTATAGTTTTTAGGAATGCATCTTGGTCAACCATGGCTTAGAACTGTTGGGGGAAAGGAAGTGAGAGATTATTGAGGGGAGGGGATAGTATGAGTTGAAACTGAGAATGAGTAATCAAGCAAAAGAGATAGCAAGGTAGACTCTTGGTTGACAAGTTCTTCAACAAGTTGCAGAGAAGAAAATTTCGTTGGAGCAATTAGTGGGCACTCAGAGATGAAGAATGAGAAAAGAAGAGTAGAAAGGTCTAAATTAAATTTTAGAGTATGAAATATTATTATTTAATTACATTATGATATATTTAATATATTTTATTGATGAAATGGATAAATATGTGAGTTTTTGTGATTTTGAAGGGAAAATATAATATTATAAATTTTTGAGAAAAAAATACGTAATATTAAAGTTTTTGAAAGGGATACATGAAATTCCCCCTTTATTTTTACAGTCAGAGGTTGACTGGAACACCTCTGTATTAAATTATAAAAGAGGATATTATTGTATAGAGTCATATAATAATGACATTAATGTCATAACAATCAAATTTGTCCTGAAAATAAAATAATAAATAAACTAACTAAATTTTTTTTTTTATTTCTACTTTTATATTTTCGTAACAATCAAATTTATAGATCAGTGACCGTCAGTCCAGTCCCATACTCCCATCTTTTACTTTAGTCAAATAAAATTAAAAAACCAGTCGAGTGTCAACAGCTGTACACCCTTGTCTCTATTTAGTAAAAGAAATCACAAGAACACGAGACTATTTAATGAACTGAAACCACAACAATTGAGTGCCAGCAAACCTTAACACTTAATCACATGTATTATTTGTTGAATTAACACCATGCTAGGCCCATGAAACTGCTATTGTGCTAATCAAATAATTGCATTAATTATATACAAACATTGGTTCTAGTTGTAATGTTTTGATCATTTGAAAGATTAGCACTCTCTCATGGAGGCTAAACTATTCGACAAACATTGTAAAATATATACAAACATTGGAAAAATTGGATAGGATAAAATCCATCCGTTTCAAAAATGCTAAACTATTCGACAACCATGAAGTTCTCCCTAAAAGAAAATTGTCCAAAACAAAGAAAAATATTTAACAATTTTTTTAATTTTATATATAAATAAGAACATGATGTTACGGCGCTATTCATAACACATTGGTCAGTACTATGAATTCACATCTTTATTTTCAAAGTTCAAACAATTGATTGAAAAACATGATCTATGAATGAAAATATACATAGAAATCGAATTTTACATTGTTTAAAATTGTGTTACTAATTTTTAACATAAACATATTTTGAGGCATGATGATGGTACTCATTAATTAGTGAAAAGAAGCCAGCATTATACTTTTCATTAATGAATCTTCTTAATTATTTTCTGTCAATTTACTTGGTACAAAATACATATATATATTGAGGATTAAAGCACCAGGTTTACAATGTGATACGCCCTGTCCTGCAAACGGGCCGTATAGCTAGCCATTTTCCTTACTGGGCTCATCCTACCTCGGAGCTACAGACCGAGATATAATGGGTGGAGTGTTGTGCTGTATTAGGAGCGCGGTGTGTTTGTGTGAGGTATTTAACTCGAACCTATCATATCTCAGTAAGTGTATTCAAAAGTCCAACCCGTAATAAATGGAGATCAACGCCTTAAATAAGTCTGGCTGTCTGTACGGGCGGTAATAACATCGTGTTTACTGTTGGCGGAGACAGTTTCTAGGCTGGTGCCAGGCGGGGCCTAGTTCGGACGCATCATTTGTAGGGCCTTGTCAGGCCGACATTGACCAATCACTACTTATCTTGCTTGGTCTCTGCTTGGGAGCCCAGTCCAAGCAGCTTTCGACCCGAGACTGTTCATGATGTTCTTGAAAGCTGGTTTCGACCTGGACTTTTTTCATGACTTCGGTCTGGCCGGATTAGGAGTCCGAGACCGAGCCTTTTCATAGTCCGAGGCCTACCTTTGTTATGGACCGTCAATACATGGCCATATCACAATGTTTTCCAACCACACTATTGTTTTAGGCAGAACAATTTGGATCCTACCTTCATCGGATACAAATATGTGTCTGATGGGTTTTTTTGTCCATCCAATCCACTTTGAGATCCATACATATCGATTGATCAATATTCGTGTACATCAATATTTACACAAATTCTAAAACACATCGGATGACGTCATACCCAAATCGTTCCCATTTTTAGTACCTTGCCCAAATTCAAACCGTCATTTTTATCCATGCTCATCAAACCTTACATTTCGCCAACTTTACCCACCAAACTCAAATTTTATTAAAAATGCCCAAACCGGCGGCTATACCGCCGGTTTCTAATAAAAATTAGTTTTTTTTTTTTTTTTGAAATCTGGACAGTTGTTATATAATTTTTGAGTAATTTGTAAGTATCAAATTCGCTCTGAATATTTGAAATATAATTTTGATATTATAGGTTACGAATCGTTTGAAATTCTCGTTTTTAAGACGACGAATTAACAAAATTAGTTGATTGATTTATTTCAACTAAATTTATTATGACTTTAACGAGAAAAATAAGACGTAAATGACAAACATAACAGATCCAAATGACAAACGATAGAGGTAATAAACAGATTGAAACATAACAAATGACAAACAGATCCAAACATAAATAAATAAACAGATCGAAATGTAAATCCTATGGAACAATAAAAGTAAAAACTATCATCATCTAAACGGAGAAGGGGAGTATCAGTCGGCCGGATGTCCTCTGTTAGCCCTTTCGGGCAGTCCAGCCCAGGCCGCATCACGTGTAGCAACAGCAGCAGCATCAGCCTCTCTCCTGATACGTGATGCGGTCTCCCACGGATCATCATCCCCCAGAGTAGTAGCTGGCGGGGGTGTAGAGAAGAAAGTCTCTACCAGCCCAGCCGCATAGTCAGAAGGGGCCTGTGACCCGCTGGCCTCACCGTCGTGTGCCATCGCCGTAGAATATCGCCCTGGCATGGATGGTGATAGGCTCTCAATCTCATCGAGACTGATAATCAGCCCATAATCCTCTATGTGGTCGAAAGATGAAGACTCGTCGTGCGGTGGCTGTGGTAGCTGTGGTGGCGGCGGCATGCTAGCCGGACCCTGTAAACCAAACCAAACAGTGATATAAATTTTTCTACTAATAATTAATCGACTTATAACAAATACGACTTACCGGTGGCTCCACTGGACGTCCCTCAGAGTTGTAATAGGCTGTCCAGCCAGAATTAGACATCACCCATTGATAGTAGTCCCAATCCGCGTCCAAGCGGGGTGGAGATGGCATATCTTGAGTGTAGACTAGCGGCGCATCTGGCTCGTCTGGCTCTACCGCCCGCCAATCAATGTTCTCTCTGGTGTCGCTCAACATGTTGATCGTACACCCACTCTGTCCGGCATCATCGATAAGTGGGCCATGCTCCTGCAACTTGTTCCATCCAACTTTCCGCCAGCCCTTGATCCCAAGCAATTTGATAGCATGCGCAACAGCTTTAATCGACACCAGTACCTGAAAAAACAAACATAAATTAGTCAACATATTTATATAATAAGCGTTTAATGAATAAGTAATATAAATGTGTTGGATTAATTACCGAGCGAGCCCAGCGACGTCCAATAGGCTGGTGACCTAATAGATTCTCATGCAGTGTCTGGCGGAGATAGGCACTGTAATCGCCTAGCAGATATACTGACGCCCTGCCAATTCTCTGGTACCAAGTCGTGTACCTCAGCAGATGAGATCCTGGGGTCTGAGTGATCTCATCAGGCATCTGGTATATCTGAGGCTCCGCCGGAAACTCAGACTGCCCGTAATAATTTGCCAAATATAGCCACCAGTTTCTGTCTGCAGTGGCCAGTCGGCCGTAGACTGGCCACCGCTCCGGATCATCGTCCTGATGTCTCCAATTTGGCTCTGGCTCATTGGAGATAGGACGGCCCACCCGTAGCCGTGACCAGGACCAATGCTGCAACAAAAGAATCGACCCATACATCTGCTTGGCCTTCACCTGTATTTCTGAGGTTATTAGTCGTAATTTCTTTTGAGTAAAGGTTGGAGGTCAAGCCACCCAACTATTTAATACCCTTGTTATTACAACAAAGGATTTCCCCCCATCTGGGTTTCGAACATATTAGTCGTAATTTCATTTGACTGATTGATGAATTAATGAAATGTCAAACAACATAATTACTAACCTGAGAAGCTGTGCAGAGGCTATGATACATATGTGCTAACACGGCTCCAACCTAGTTGTAAGCCAGCGGGCTATCAAAGTCCGTCAGAAGTCACAAATACATCATGGGGATGCCGTCGCCGCTGGAATCATGAAACATAATGGTACCGAAAAGGTCCATCACGTAACCCCGGGTGTATCTGCAAAAAGAAAGTAGATGGTTAGTATTATAATTATATAAGGTAATTAACAGATCAAAAATAAAATATTATTATTATTATTATTACCTCCGAATCTCTATATCAGTAGAGGCGTCCGTCAGACCGGCACTGAAGTGTCGCCGCAACTCTGTTCTCTGCATGTGATAATTAGACTTCCCCTTATCGGCACGTAGCTTTGTCGAATCTGCCCCCAAATACTGCTCGATGTCATGTGCGAAGTCTCTACTGCCAGATACTCCGCCTACGGGAATGCCCCTGATCGGCAAACCCCAAAGGGCACTCATGTCCTGCAACGTGACAGTCATCTCCCCGAAAGGCATATGGAACGTGTGGGTCTCGGGACGCCATCGCTCCACTAATCCTGCGATGAGAGATGCATTGATTGAGGCAGTCGTGTTCCGCAGGATGGACACAATCTGATATAGTCCCAGCCGGATGAGATCTGGGTCCATCTGTGAGAAGTACTGCATCCGAGGGACAGAAAAATTGACGTCCATCAGAAACTCGTCCTTCATTGAAAAATAGCAAAATAATGTATTACATAATGTATACAACAAAATTGAAATTTCGTCGAAGGTGGACAAAAAGTAGCATACCTCACGGGAAGCCAGGGATACCCGGTGCTCGCAGTGGGGTATTCATAAGAGAGGGTTGAAGTGCTCAGTACTGGTGGGGTCAATCGGTGGCTCAACCTGTGGTGCACGTCTAAGCCGTCCTCTACCTCTACCTCTAACTCCAACCATTCTAATTTCATAAAGTATGGTTAGTTAAATTATACTATACTCAACTATACAAAATTATGCTAAGTTATATAACTATACCAAATTATACAAAATTTTACCAAGTTAGATAACTATACTAAATTGTACTAATTGATGGGCATGGATAAAAACGACGGCCCTAATTTATAACAAACCATAATTTATACCCTAATTCTACCCTAATATATAACTATAATAAACTATACTAAAATATACTAAATTATCTAATTTATAAAAAAATTTGGAACATTTCTAAATAATTGGTAGCAATTTACAACAATTTCTAATAAATTATAACAATTTCTAACAAACGGGAGCAATTTATAAAAATTGGTACCGATTTCTTTCTAATTTATAAAAAAAATTGGAACATTTCTAATGAATTGGTAGCAATTTGTAAGAATTTCTAACAAACAGTAGCAATTTATAACAATTGGTAGCAATTTATAACAATTTCTAACAAATGCTTGCAATTTACAACAATTGGTACTAATTTACAACTATTTGGCCTACTTACAAATATAAAATAAAATATAGAGACTTATTTGCAAAAACAGGAAGAGCAGGAGAAATCTGGGAGAAAGAGAGAATATGAGGAGAGATAGTGTCAAATTTGATGAAATGATTGTGAGGAAATTTCGGAACAGTGCACACTTATAAATAAACTAGTTTTTTGGAGCGACCGGCTGCTTAATAGCCGGTTTCTAATTTTTATTAGGAACCGGCGGTATAGCTGCCGGTTTGGACATTTTTAATAAAATTTGAGTTTGATGGGCAGAGTTGGCGAAATATAAGGTTTGATGGGCATGGATAAAAATGACGGAAATTCAAAGGCCCAAAAAGTAAATTATATTGATATTCACCGAATTTTCTAAAAAATAATTAAATAGATGCGCTGCAAATTTGAATGCATATCAGAACTTTAGTGGAGGGATGGGCTCCACAAAGGCAGGCCAGTCCGGGCCGTTGCTCGCTGGCATCTTGTGAGGTGAGGCAAGGGTCCAAGGACGTGAGTGGAGGCATAGGACCCACAAGGCCTATAGAAATTTATAATTGTACAACCCGCTTATATCACGTGGTTTCTTTAGTAGGCTAATACTGTGACTTGAACTTTTATTTTCAAGATCCAAAAGACCTACTTCAGTTGTCTGTGTAATCTATATATATAAAAATATTATAAGAAGTTAAATTTATTTTGGAAGGGACAAAATCCATCAATTTAAAAATTCTAATTAAACTGTTCGACAATCATGAATTTCTCCTAACTAGAAATTTATCGTCAAAAAAAAATTGTCTAAAATTTTGATATATAAATAAGAAACATGAGGTTATATATGGTGCTATGCATAACACACAATGATTCGTACTATAAATTCATACCTCTATTTTCAAAGATCAAACAATTGATCCGAATTGTTTAAAATAATATCCATGTGAAAATAAGGAGGTTTCAAATGCCTTCTGCATCGATAATGTTTGCACTTTTAATTTTTTTTTTAATAACCAAATTTAAAAAAATATATATACGTTAAAATAAATCTGTTAGTTGTGATATATATTAATTTCTCTGCATGCATATAAAAATTACCACTTTTCGATTTTGGTTTATATATGAATCAATAAATTGAACCATCAACGTTCAAAATTTATCCACAATGGTTTATTTTTGCAAACTCTTGATACTAATCAAAATAAAAACCAAATTTCATGATATTTTACTTGTGCAAAGAGAAAATAATAAGGATCATATCTAACAGTTATATTTGACAATTAAGTTTTAAATTTCAAATTATTATAGTTCTAAAAATAGAGGCATACAAAAATAGAGTCATTTGAACCCTCCTCATCTAAGAATATATTTGAAAACTGAATTATACATATTTTTTTCATACTATTTTTAAATAAGAAGAAAATCTCTAAATTTAAATTCCATGAGGCTTTTTTTTTTATATGAATGTGATCATCAATTTCACATCGGATAGTATCGATTAAAATAGATCCTCCTTTATCTTTCCACATATTTTTTTTTATAATATCCTAAAATAAATACAAAATCCTAAAGTTACCCTCATTTTTTTTATTTCTAAAAATGTCCAGATTGCTAGAAATTATGGCAATCCAATTCTCTTGAGGACTGTCAGAATTTTTCAAACTCTCTCTCTCTCTCTTTCTTTCTCGCATATTTTCCTCCAAAGCCTCGTCTATTTGTAAGTAAGTCCCTATATTTTGTAATAATTGTTTTTGTAGTCTAAATTTGTCATAAATTGGTAGAATTTGTTAGAAATGTACCAAACTTCTATAAATCAATCATAAATTAGTTATATTTTTTTTCTAAATCATAGGAATTGTTAGAAATTTGTTATGAATTATGAAGTTGTTAGAAATGTACCAAAATTATAGGACTTTTTTATATTATAAATTATTATTAATTAGTATAAATTTATAGGAATTGTTATAAATCAATATAAATTATTATAAATTTATATAAATTGCAATAAATTCTTATAAATTACTATAAATTCCAATAAATTGTTATAAATTGTTAGATAATTCTAGGTTTTATTATAAATTGTTTAAAAAATACCAGACATTGTTTAAATTTACTAAAACATCAAAACTAAGGTTCTAAAAATACCAGACTTTGTTCAGATTTACCATAACTTATTATTAAGCAATGCAAACACCAAAATTCATGTTCCAAACTACAGACTTTGTTTAGATTTACCGTAACTTGTTATTAAGGCAACAAAAACACCAAAATTCAGGTTCCAAAAATGCCATACTTTGTTCATATTTTTACGTAACTTGTAATTAAGCCATCCACTAGAGTCTCGGAGGTCTTCCATAACCAAGACGGAGCTCCAGTGGTGGATCCCATGTATGTTATATATATATATATATGAGTAAATTTAGGGTGTGACGTGCTCACCAAAAAGGTTTGGTGAGCACAACTCCAAATATACATCGGATCGGCTTCAAATGACAAATCCAAACCGTTGAAATTCATATACTTCGTGAGTGATGCATGTACATGCAAAATTTTGGAAGTTTCGAATTTATTTGCTACGAGGTCAAGTGGTCAAAGTAATGATGAAAAATGAATATATAAAACAACTAATAGAATAACTTATTAAAATATTCATTACTTTGACCGCTTGACCTCGTAGCAAATGATTTTGAAACTTCCAAAATTTTGCATGTACATGCATCACTCACGAAGTACATGGATTTTAACGGTATGGATTAGTCATTTAAAGTCGATCCGAAGTATTTTTGGAGTTGTGCTCACCAAACCTTCTTGGTGAGCACGTCACACCCTAGATTTACTCTATATATATATATATATATATATATATATATGGGCTAACTTGTTTTGGGAATTAAAGAGGGTTCTTTACTTCCCGCTTAAATCTCTATTTTCAAAATTCAAATAGTCGATCCGAACAGTTAGATGTGATCTCCATATTGAAATATGCTTGGAGACCAAATTTTAGATTTTTTGGAATTTTTTTACTATTTATTAAGCCACTTTGAAAATCACTGATCCAACGGTTTCACTATTCAATATGAGCCACCGTTGGATCAGTGATTTTCAAAGTGGCTTAATAAATAGTAAAAAAATTCAAAAAAATGTTAAATTTGGCCTCCAAGCACATTTCAATATTGAAATCATATCTAACGGTTCGGATCGACTATTTGAATTTTGAAAATAGAGATTTGAGCTGGAAGTAAAGAACCCTCTTTACTTCCCTAAGCAAATTAGCCCATCTCTCTCTCTCTCTCTCTCTATATATATATATATATATATATGAGTAGAACTAGGGTGCTCCTAAGTTCACCAAATCTCTTGTGAACTTGACTCTAAAATATATCGAATCGACTTTAAACGATGAATCCAAACCGTTGAAACCCTTCTACCTAATGAGTGATGCGTCTACATGTAAAAATTTTAAAGTTTGAATTAATTTAATATAGAGTCAAGTGGTCAAAGGAGTCCAAAAGATGAAGGTATTAAAATTAATTTATAAACCTTAATGTTTTGACTACTTGACTCTGATATCTCGTTATTTTAGCTACATTTCCGACCGAATTTTGTACCAAACCCTGTGTCCAAAACTGTAAAATCATGATTATTACATTGATTATCTATAGAATATGGTACTACTACGCTTTTGTTTGTTTATTGTAGGAAACGGGCGAAGAAAGGGCGAAATCTGCCAATCTTGACATGCTACACGGGTCGTTCAACATCTCACACGGACCGTGTCATACCCTACTCGACCCCTCACACGAGCGCTGCACGACCCGGACAAGAGACACAGGCACACGGTCCGTACAACATCTCACACGGACCGTGTCAGACAAATCCGGCAGTTAATCTAAGTTTTCAGATTAATGCCTAATTAAAGGAGGACGGTTTTGGGCTATAAATGGGACGATCCCTTGGACTAGAGAGGCATCCAATCTGACAGAAACGAACCCTAGGAGAGTTTTACAACAACTGACTTGGAGACGAAGTAGAGAGGAGGAAATCGAGAGAATTCCGACGAATCTTCTTCGTATTTTCGGTTTTGTCATGAATTGTTTATCTTTTATTTGTTTTTCTGTTTTGAGAACTATGTTTGAGTAGATTTCTTAGTTTCTTGGGTTACGATGTAGTCGAATACTTTGTTTATTGTTAGTTGTTTGATTATGTTTGATATTCTGTGTTTGCTTGTTTGTGTATGATCTTTATTACTTATTTGCGTTGTTCGATTGTTATTTGGTTCTTACCATTAGCTTGGCCACGTCTAACAAGGTACTGCATCCAATTCTGTCCTTCAACCAGACCAAGTATTTGAGGTAAGTCGATGAACCGAGAGGGAAGACTAATTAGTAACCGAGAGGTGAACGTTTCAGAAATCGAGAGATTCTGAATACCTTTAGTAAACCAAACAAGTAACTTAGGTCATTCATACCAATGAACGAGAGTTTAGGTCAGGTTCCTAAGAGGATTGAATTGTATTCCCATTATCGAGTTTATTAAGCCAACAAACGAGAGTTGAGGTTTAGAAATATCAGGTATGGTCAATTCGTCCTATACAGAATCAATCAGTACAGAAACCAGACAACTACAGTTTCTCTCGAGTCCGACACGGACCGTGTAGGAGACTACACGGGCCGTGTGACATGGGTCGTGTACGAGAGTACACGGGTCGTGTCAGGTGAGAGGCAGAGTTGCAGATGAAATCAGAAACCCAGGAAACGCCTGTTTTAATTAGTTTTAAAATCCAGTTTAGTCAGTCAGTTTACTTGTATTTTTATATTATTGTCAACCAATATTTCAACCAACTCAACCCCCTTTCAACACTTCTAGTTTAACGATAAATTAGGTAGAGATCTAGTTAAGTTATTGAACCGTCCCGTGGATTGATACCCGATATTACCAACGATAGGACTGTACACTTGCAGTCTGAATCGAAGTAGAATCAAGGTTTAAAAGGTACAGCTTTTTGTCTTCGAAACTTTGTAGTACACTTTTGTGCGAACAGACTCTATATTAAATTAATTCGAAATTTTAAATTTTCACATGTAGACGCATCACTCATTAGGTAGAAGGGTTTCAACGGTTTGGATTCATCGTTTAAAGTCGATTCGATATATTTTAGAGTCAAATTCACAAGAGATTTGGTGAACTTAGGAGCACCCTAGTTCTACTCATATATATATATATATATATATATATATATATATATATATATATATATATATATATATATATATATATATATATATATATATATATATATATATATATATGAGAATGGCTAATATACAATTGATTGTTCCTGAGCTCTCGTGCAACCAAGTCGTTTTCTGATTTTCAAAGTCCAAACGGTCGATCTAAACCGTTTAATGAGATCTTTATATTAAAATATACTTGGAGACCAAATTTTACATTTTTTGGAATTTTTTACTATTTATTAAGCCACTTTGAAAACCGCTGATCCAATAGTCTAGTAAAAACAGAAGCCACCGTTGGATGAGCGATTTTCAAAGTGGCTTAATAAATAGTAAAAAAAATTCCAAAAAATGTAAAATTTGGTCTCCAAGTATATTTTAATATAAAGATCTCATCTGACAGTTTAGATCGACCGTTTGGACTTTGAAAATTAGAAAACGACTTGGTTGCACGGGAGCTCAGAAACAATCGATTATATATTAGCCATTCTCTACACACACACACACACACACACACACACACACACACACACACACACACATATATGTAGATATATGTACATATATGTAGATATATGTACATATATGTAGATATATGTACATATATGTACATATATCTAGATATATGTACATATATGTACATATATCTAGATATATGTACATATATGTACATATATCTAGATATATGTACATATATGTACATATATGTACATATATCTATATATATATATATGAGTAAATCTAAGGTGTGATGTGCTCACCAAGAGGGTTTAGAGAGCACAACTCCAAAAATACATCGGATCGACTTCAAATGACGAATCCAAACTGTTGAAATCCATGTACTTCTTGAGTGATGCATGTACATGCAAAATTTATTAAAAGATTCATTACTTTTAGATTAATTTATTTTTGGAATTGTGCTCACCAAATCTCTTGGTGAGCACGTCACACCCTTTATTTATATATATATATATATATATATATATATATATAGAGAGAGAGAGAGAGAGAGAGAGAGAGAGAGAGAGAGGAGGGATCAAGTTACACCTTTTTTTTGACACATTTTGACACCTACCATTTTCAAAGTCCAAATAGTCGATCCAAACCGTTCAACATGATTGATATACTAAAATGTGCTTGGAGATCAAATTTTACTTTTTTTGGAATTTTTTACTATTTGTTAAGATGGTTACAAAATCGTTGTTTTCGAATCATTGAAAAACAACGATTTTGTAACCATCTTAATAAATAGTAAAAAAAATTCAAAAAAATGTAAATTTTGATCTCCAAGCACATTTTAGTATATCAAACATATTGAACGGTTTGAATCGACTATTTGGATTTTGAAATCGCAAAATTAACCTATAAAAAAACAGTGTCATGATGTGTCAAAAAAAAGGGTGTAATTGGATCCCTCCTCATATATATATTATCAAGTTACTAGTTATTTGTATGTTCCAAAATTAAGATTATTTGTATGTTGGGTGCGCAGTATGTGGATCAGTAACACACCAAATTCAGTTTGGAGGAGATATCAATTGGCCACGCTGCTAAGGATGTAGAGGACATTATAAACTTTTGGCGTCCAACATATCGACCACGGTATCCAGCAGCCAGGAGCTACTAGGGGTCACACATCAGTGGACAGTCTAGATTTACTCTCAGCCGGTGAGTGCTCGAGATAATGAAGGGGGCAGTATTAATTTTGCTTTGAGATTCGTGTCAAAATCTTATTTGGACCGTCCGATAAAAATGAACGGACCAAATTAAAAGCACCGCAGGAACTCCACAGGTAAAAGCTCCGCAAAAGATGTGAATTCGACCCACCACCCCCTCTAGCATGCTGTGGTCGACGGTAGGCTCTTTTTGTTAGGTTGTAGTTTTAGTTGGACAGGATTGTAGTATTTTTCGTACTAAATTGTGGCATTTGTTTATTTGATGTTTTAGTTTATATATCTAAATGCCTCTTTAGTAAAATAAAACATAACTCTAATCGTAAAACAAAAAATGGAACATCATCAAACATTACAAAATAACAAATAAACATGTAAAAAAAAAATCGTCTAACATTAAAAAATAACAAATAAACATGTACAAAAAATTTGGTCAAACATAACGGTCCAATTTGCTTGTACGAATGATCAGAAAATTTCATGTCCAAGAACAGTCGGCGGGGCATGTAGGGTCGCTGTTGGCTTGTTGCCTGTGAATAATTAAACTGTGAAAGGTGATGTGTTCCTTGCTGCATCTTCTCAGGTAATAAAGACTCCCAATTGTACCCATTGACTCCAAGTCAAGCCATGAGAGAAATCATTTGCAAGCCTATGCACTTCCACTAGTGGAAAATACACTTTCAGTGTCGCCCTAATAGTATCGGTTCTTTGAAACAAGCGATACAAAATAGATTCTGTATCGGTTAATAATAAAAGAACGATACAAAATACATTTAGTTTCGGTTCTAATAAATATGCGACACAAAAAGGGTCCAATTTGTATCGGTTCCCGTATAATTAACCGATACAGATATTTTGTGTCGGTTTTTAATGAGCAACCGACACAAATAACAACATTTTAGTATCGGTTCCATTATAATTAACCGATACAGATATGTTGTGTCGGTTTTTAATAAGAAACCGACACAAATAACACCGTTTTAGTATCGGTTCTATATTAGGAACCGACACAAAATATCTGTATCGGTTAATTATAATAGAACCGATACAAATTGGACCCTTTTTGTGTCGCATTTTTATGAGAACCGATACTTAAATATATTTTGTATCGGTTTTTTATTATTAACCGATACAGAATATATCTTTCTTCCTATAACCCCGATCAGACTGTATTAAAACTAGGTTTTCGATGGCTGAAGCTTTCAGTGACTCTCTCTGTTCTCTTTTTGCGAAATTAGTTGTTTTTCTCTCGATCTAAGGGCTGGAAGCATTGTTTAGGAGAGGAGGATTGAGGTAATTTTGCTTGTAAGTCCTTGATCTCCTTTATATTTCTTTGATTAACATTCTAGCTTGGTTCAAAGCCAAATTGTTGAAATCATTGAGAGTATGGATGGAATGATTTGGAAATATGCCATAATATTGTTGGAAAATTGTTTATTAGGTCAAATTTTTAATTATGTAGCATGCCATTGCCTTAATCCCGCAAAAATCTTAATTTTGTAGATAATTGGATTTTTTGAGAGATTTGGTGTGTACAACGATCTTTTTATCTCGCTCGATCCGGTATACAAACAAATGTAAGCTAGCCAAATAACCTAAAACTCTTGTTTTTAATTAGTACGTACTTTGTGCATTGTGTGTATAGTTAATTATGTTTTATCGATATATTGTAGGTATATGTATATAGCTAGGTAGAGTATTTTTTTGCGTGCCACAACCGAATTAATTAATACCTTAGGTCATGATACCCGTTCAAAATTAATCCACTAGGGATTAATTTTGAATAGTCCCCGTTTTGGGACTGCTCTTTGAATACTCTGTCTCAATTAGGATGTAATCACGTATTAGTCGTGTTTTAGTATCTAGGAAAATTTCGGCAGCATTTCCCCTTAGTTCCCCGAGTACTCGGGGAACTAAGGGGAAATGCTGCCGAAATTTTCCTAGATACTAAAACACGACTAATACGTGATTACCGCCGAGAGACAGTATTCAAAGAGTGGGATAAGATGGTAACCGGCCCATATAAGCCCTACTCGTGAACACTTAAGCCCAACGAACTGATTAATTAAATTTGTTTTCTTATAATTAATTGCAGATGGACCGTAGTTGGATGTATGAAGCATCACGTCTGTCGGATGAATATATGGCAGGTGTTGATGAATTTATGAAAGTTGCTGAGGAATATATGGCAGGTGATGGGAATGGTGTGATGCTTGTGTCCTTGCCGTGATTGTAACAATCTGAAGAAATTTTCCAAACCCATCCAAGTGAGGAACCATTTGATCCGTCGTGGATTCAAGCACCATTACAAGCGTTGGATATGGCATGGTGAGAGTAATTTGCAAACAGACAAAGGTACCAGTTCTGAGGATCAGGAACACCATACCGATGTAAATGACGGTAGCGTTGAAGTGCCAGTCGATGAAAATGAAGTCGTGGATAATTTTGATCAAATGCTACGTGATTTAGAAGAGGATTTCGGTAATAAAAAGCAGTACTGTGTATTTGAGAATTTGTACGAAGATTGTAATAAGGAATTGTATCCGAGGTTGTGCTAAATTTTCAAAATTGAAAGGTGTTTTAAAATTGTATAATCTGAAAGCATCTAGTGGTTGGACTGATAAGAGTTTTACTGCTTTATTGCAAACTTTAAAAGAAATTCTTCCGGATGGAAACGAGATCCCTTGTAATGCTTATGAGGCGAAGAAAATGTCGTGTCCAAGTGGATTTAGAAGTTCAAAGAATAAATGCATGTCCAAATGATTGTATATTATATCGAAATGAGTACGAAGATCATCACGAGTGTCCGAAATGTGGTGCATCGCGTTACGGTAGAAAGCAGTCAACCGTCAATAAAAGTGATACGAGACGGATCGAGTAAAGGACCTCCAAAGAAAGGTAATGTGGTACCTCCCCGTGATACCAAGGTTCAAACGTTTGTTTTCCAATGCTAAAGATGCAAAATTATTGCGTTGGCATTCCGATAGCCGGAAAAAAGATGGAAAATTACGGCACCCCGCTGATTCTCCTCAGTGGAGAAATATTGATAGAAAGTTTCCCGACTTTGGCGGTGACCCGAGAAACCTAAAGCTCGGGCTCAGTACCGATGGAATGAATCCGCACAGTACCATGAGCAGTACACATAGCAGTTGGCCGGTTCTATTGTGCATTTATAATCTCCCGCCTTGGTTGTGTATGAAACGCAAGTACATCATGATGACTATGCTAATATCAGGACCTAAACAGCCCGGAAACGACATAGATGTGTACCTAGCGCCATTGATCGAGGATCTGAAAAAATTATGGGCTCCCGGAGTGGAGATATTTGATGCATATAGCAAGGAGATTTTCAGTCTACATGCCATGATTTTCTGCACCATCAATGATTTCCCGGCTTATGGTAATTTGTCGGGTTATAGCGTCAAAGAAGAGAAAGCGTGCCCTATTTGTATGGACGGGACAGTCGATCTGTATCTTCCTAACTCCTCTAAAAATGTGTACATGGGTCATCGTAGATTTCTTCCTGCCAATCACGCCCACAGAAAAAGAAAGAGAGAATTCAATGGAAAGACCGAAAATGGGAAAGTGAAATACCTGTTGACCGGTCGAGAAGTTTATGCGCGAGTGAGGGATATCAAGGTAGAATTTGGGAAATTTAAGAAAAAGGCGGCAAGAAAGAAAGGGGATCCGAAAATTATGTGGAATAAGAGGTCGGTATTTTGGAATTTACCGTACTGGGAGCATTTAGAGGTTCGACACTGTCTTGATGTGATGCATGTTATTAAAAATGTGTGCGACAGCATAGTCGGCACATTGTTGAATATTCCGGGTAAGACTAAGGATGGTATCAATGCTCGGAAAGACATGCAGTTGTTGAACATACGACAGGATCTACAACCCACAGAGAAGAAGACCGAGAAGGGTAAAATCTGGTGGTATATTTCTCCCGCAATGCATACGTTGTCGATTGACGAAAAAAAAAGCTTATGTGAATGCCTTCACGGTGTCAAAGTTCCATCTGGATATTCTTCAAACATTAAAAGCCTGGTTTCAATGGAAAAATTGAAATTGACGGGTATGAAGTCTCACGACTGTCATGTTTTAATGACACAGCTTCTTCCCGTTGCAATTCGGGGCATACTTCCACCGTGTGTTAGGCAGACCATCACGAAGTTATGTTTTTTCTTCAACGCCATTTGTTGCAAAGTAAATGATCCTGAGACGTTAGATGTTTTGCAGAAGGAGGTTGTTGTCACTCTTTGTAATCTAGAAATGTATTTTCCGCCGTCTTTTTTTGATATCATGGTTCATCTGATTGTCCATCTGGTTAACGAAATTAAGATGTGTGGACCAGTTTTCTTGCGGTACATGTATCCGTTTGAGAGATACATGGGGATTTTAAAGGGATACGTCAGGAACCGGTATCGTCCTGAGGGCAGCATTGTGAGAGCCTATGCCGCCGAGGAGGTCATTGAGTGCTGTACTAATTATCTGGAGGATTTAAAACCAGTTGGCATTCCTAAATCTCGACACGAGGGAAGACTTCACGGTGTAGGCACAATTGGTTCGAAATTATTCGTGCCCGAAAAAGAGATTATGAAACTAGCACATTTCCATGTTCTGCAACACCTTACAGACGTTTATCCATATTTTGAAGAGCATATGACCGAGTTGCGGCAACAGAACCCGAAGAGGTCCGATAAGTGGTTGATGGGCGAACACAAAGAAAAGTTCGAATATTGGCTGACTCGTCGAGTCTTGGAGGCCCCGAAAGGAGAAAGCATTACAGAAACCATCAGAATGTTAGCTCTTGGCCCAAGGGAAGTCGTGAGGACCTTCGAAGGATACGATATCAACGGGTATACATTTTACACGAGAAATCAAGATTTAAAAAGTACCGTGCGGAACGGTGGAGTGACGTTAGTAGCCATTTCGAATGATTTTTCGGGTGCCACGATTCTTGGGACCATCGCATGCATCGATGTCATATTACGGGTCTATTGAAGAAATTTGGGAAGTAGATTACGGGAAATTTAATATCCCGTTATTTCGTTGTAAATGGGTCGATAACCGTCGAGGGGTTAAAGTTGACAAGTGATGGCTTTATTTTGGTAGATTTCAGTAAGGCTGGGTATAAGGACGATCCATTCATACTTGCAAGACAAGCCACACAAGTGTTCTACATAATTGACCCCGCGGATCATTCAAAACATGTTGTCCTATCTGGAAAAAGACGTATAATTGGGGTCGATAACGTGGTTGATGAAGAAGCGTTCGATCATTTTGACGAGATACCTCCATTTTCCATAGGCATATCATCTTCACCAAGTATTCCGGATAGCCAAACAAGTCACGCGCGCCGCGATCATAACGAAGGAGAATGAGTCCAAGAATAAGATTTAATGATTGCATAGCTAAACTAGAAGATAGGACGCACACAAGCTATTTACAAAGTGTTTTATTGTAGTTTTCTTTTAATTCAGAATGTAATTTATTTATTTTCTTTGTAATTTAATTAATTTACTCTTTTATGTTCTTCTAAATTTATTTCTTCAAAAATAACTCTAGTTTTTAATTAATATTTTCTAAATAAACATCAAGATTTAAAAAAAAATTATAGGAAAATTAGTGAAAAAAATTAATTACAAAAATGATTTTCAAAATTTATTTTTAATTTATTATATTTTTTCAAAGGCTATTAGTGTCGGTTATTTGATAAGAACCGATACCATAAAAATTTGTGTCGGCTGGTAACACAAAACCGATACAAATATTTATATTGTGTCGGATATTAACATGGAACCGATACCAAAAATACAGTTTTAGTGTCGGCTATGAATAGAACCGATACAAAAAACTTGTGTCGGTGATTATTTAAGAACCGATACAAAAGGAAAATAGTGTCGGCTATGAATAGAGAACCGATACAAAAAAACAGTGTCGGTTATTTGATAAGAACCGATACAAAAAGGAAATTAGTGTCGGTTATTAATATTGAACCGACACCAAATGTAAATTGTGTCGGTTATTTTATAAGAACCGATACAAATTGGACCCAGGTCTTAAACCCTTCTCTTCATTCATTCTGAATTTTCAAATTTTAGAACCCAAGTAAAACGAAAAAAGTTTCCTTCTTTCTCGCCTCCGCCCCTTCTCTGCCTGCGCGTGCCTCCGCCTCCGCCTGCAACCTCGGCCTCCGCTCAGCCACTCTCTCTCTGTAGTCGCCGTCTCCGTCTCAGCCACTCTCTCTCTGTAGTCGCCGCCTCCGCCTCCGCTCAACCTCGGCCTCCGCACAGCCGTGGTTAGATCCGCTAGGACCCGCTCAACCCTTTCTCGCCCTCCACGACTGTGATCGACACAAACGGTAACCCAGCTCTCCCTGTTGTTATTTTCGCATAGCATCTTCTGTGCTCTGGTTTGATTAGGGCAAAATTGATGTCGTTAGGGTTAGGATTAGGTTTTGTCCACTTTCTAGGGTTAGGGGTTTTGGCAAATTATGCACACTTAAGGTCCTAATTTCTAGGGTTAGGAGTTTTAGGACGTGCTTAGAGTTTTAAGGTTAAGAAACTCATGTTTTCATATTATTATTGTGATTATGTGAGAATTGTGAATTATGAATTGAAATTATGTGCAATGCAATGCACTGAAATGCACCAAATAGACCCACTGGTACAGTGCAATGCACTGAAATGCACCAAATAGACCCCTGTGCACAAATCTGTCATTTCTAGATAGTACAGGGACCAAATTGAAAATATATAAACACAGTTCAATAAAGGACTCAGAGACAAGCATGTTCATGAAAAATTTTCCATTTATTGGATTTTTCTGCTATTTTTAATGATTTTTCAAAGTTCATATTTCTAAAAATTATAAAACTGCATATGCACAGTTCTGGAAATTTGATATCAGTTTACTGTTCTGACCTTTTCATAAAACAAATAATCTTGAAATATTAGATAAAAAAAATATTTGGAATCTACACTCTCTGACAATAATTTTAGACTCAAATTTTACTCAAATCTAAGTCCTGTAGCATTCAAAATAAATTCATGAATTAAATACAAGTTTTCTGTCACTGATGGACAATTATACCCCTGACAGCTTCACAAAAATCCTTAATGATTTTTAGATAGTACAGTAATTGAATTGTGAAATTGAGTTGCAGTAATTGAATTGTGAAATTGTGTTGCAGTCCCTACCATGTCATCTAGTGGTGATAGTGAGAGATCCTCTGATGGCGAGGGTGAGCAGGGTTCAGGTAAGAAACGAGGGAGGGGGCCCACACAGCTGACTCGGGTGATTAATACCCAAGGAAAAAAGGTGATATTTGATCAGTTTGGGAGGCCCGTCATTGATCAAAATACTAAAAGTTTTTCCTCTCAGCTGGGTCTATCGGTCAAAAGGAATGTCCCGATCACTATAAATGATTGGTCTGAGGTTGACGATCTCATGAAGGATAAGATATGGGCGACTATTTCGGTAAGCTCTATATATTATATCTTTATTTCTCCAGCTTTTATTTGATATTAGAATAACTCCAAACTTGGTTTCTATTTGTTTTGACAGGAGGACTGGAAAATACCTGATGAAGATAAGGTCAAAAAGCGCCTTCTCTCCCAAATGGCCACTCTACACCGTAAGTTCGAACCAATATGACGACAAAATTCGTTCTGAAGGGTAAGACGCCCAACCTCAAGAAGTACCAAATCAGTCAAGCAGATTGGGATGCCTTTGTGGAGTCCCGCCAGTCAGAAGGTTTCAGGGTATGTTTATTCTCCTATATATATATACAGATACTTTATCTCGACCCTTCTCTATAAATCCAATTGTTTCTCTAAAACTATAGGAGCTAAGTGAGAAGGGGCGGGCGAATCAGAAGAAGAACATCTATCCGCATCGCTTAGGATCCAGAGGCTACGCTGGTGAGAAATTCAAGACCAAGCTTAAAGGCGCTCTGCAGGGGATTGCGGACTCACAAGCATCGAGTGGCTCGCCATCCTCCCAAGGGTCAACAACAGCACTGTCAGAGAAGGAGATACTCGACATGTCAGTCCAGCATAGGCATGTCGCATGGAAGTTGGCAAGACAGAAGAAGCTTCAAGAGGGTCAGGAGTCTCTTTATCCGGACGGGCCAATAGAAGAAGTCATCAAGAGAATTGTGAGTGCTATTCTATATCTATTTGTCGAATTCAATCATGAATTTATTTTTCTCTAACATGTCAACTGTGTATTTTCAGGAAGAAAATGAAGATGCATTCAATAGAGGCTTGCTTCCCGTCGAGCGTTACGACGATGTTCTAGGGAAATCTCTGCCAAATCGGGAGCATGCAGGGAGGGTGCGAGGGATTGGATCCCACGTGAGAATCACGACAGCCTACGAGGGTCAACCAATTAAGAGGAGGCCCAGAATGGTGGAGTCTGAGGCCGAAAATGAAGAGAGGATACAGAGAGAAGTGGCTCAGAGAGTAGCGGCCCAAAAAAGGGACTTCGAGGAAATGGTAGTGAGGTTGAAGGCTGAAATGGCTGAGCAGACACAAAGATTGGTTCAGCAACAGTTGGCACAGATGATGGCCCAACAGACTGAACCAATTGCACAAGAAAGCCCGAGAGCGGTCCAGAGCAGCTGCCAGTCAGTCCAACCGCAGCCATATTTCGATCCGATCCAGGTAAATGTTATTTGATTCAATTGAAAAATAATTTCGTTACTTTTTTTACAATTCGTAAATGTTATTTCGTTAACCTCAATGCAGAATATATTTGTACAGCAATCAGAACGAACCTGCAAACTCCTGGTGGTTCGCGACGGGGTAAAGCACGAAGTAGCCATCGGAAAGATCAATCTTCCGGTCAAAAAAGGCATAGTGATTCACGGTACGCCTGTACCAGATGATCATGCGAGGGTAACGGTGGATGCGTGTCATCCTGACGAAGATGACACTCCGTTACCCGTGCCAAATGACGAACTTGGGACACTTCGCTCTGCCATTGGCAGTTACATTGCGTGGCCGATGGCCCTCATATCTATGGAGGATCAGGTAACAAACTTACGTTATTATTACAACTTATTCTACTTGTAAATTTGCATCTATACATCCTATAGAGTTACAAGTATTTCTGCCTGATTTTTTGGTCCTAACTGCAGGAACAATCCAAACAACCTCTAGGATTTCGGCCCTCTCCGATTTCAACTTACAAGGATTTCGACACCATCGATTTCAACCGACTGGGAGGCATGTACAAGACTATTCGTGATTGGTTTCTACGCCAAGGTCAACCCTTCATCAGTGTCCCAGCGCCGCTTGAGCTTTTCAATGAACCGTATGCCATAACAGTCAATCGAGATGACTACAGGGACTTGTGCAAGCGCACGGAGTGGCTCACCGTACCACTTTTGCAGATCTTCATGCTGTGAGTTTATATTCGTAATAATGACATAATTTAGAGTTTTAGAGAAATTTATACCACATCTACGTCTTTTTGCAGGTTCATATTCAAATACCAAAGGGACAACTTTCCAGAGATCCCTATAGGGTTCATGAATCCCGAGAAGACATTCGGCTATCTTTTGCAAGGTGATGATCTCGAGAAGAAATATGTCGATACGTACTTGAGGAAAGCTCTGCGAGAAAACCGGGACAAGAAATTTATCTTCATACCGTACTTTCAAGAGTGGGTGCTATTATATATATATATAGTCTTATTTTATTAAATTTTCTAATTTCATAGAAATATATTATATAATATAACATGCTATAAACCTAACATGCAGCGCTCATTGGGTATTGTTCGTGCTCCGGCCGTATGAGAGTGAGCTCCACTTGTTCGATTCATCCAGCACAAAGTATGAAAAGCAAAAACTTGTAAGAGATCTTGCGATCATCGACGCGCTCAAGGAGTAAGTGTTTCAAATTAAATCTGCTAAACTATTTCAATATCTCTTGTAATTACTAATTTCTTTGATATTTCAACAGTCCCTGGGTCGTCGAGAAGGCAACCGGAGGAATCGGAAGAAGCGATAAGTTGAAACTTATAAAGAACAAGGTAATGTGGTGCTTACGACTAAAATTTACTATTTTTTAAAAAATATTTCGGTTTATTATGAATTGTTCAAATGAATATTCTAAAAATTGTTAACTTTTTGCTTTGCTACAATTTGATGTAGTGCCCGCAACAAAAGGACGGCTGGGAATGCGCATATTATGTCATGATGTTCATGAATGACATAATTAATCACTTTCTCGATAATTTTTCGTCAATACAGGTACATGTGCATTTATATTTTTCAAATGGAACCTTAGTTGTTGATTCGGTTTTTATTCAATAAATAATTAATTGCACTCCTTTTATATTAAAAAATGCAGGATTGGAAAGCAACACCATATTCTGTGGCAGAGATCAATTCAATTCGTTTCGAATGGGTTAGGTTTTTTAAAAGTGAAATATCGCAACCAAGTATAACAGTTTAATTAGGATCGATTGATGCGACTGTGTGTAAGAACAATTAATTTAGGTGTAATCTAATTGTAATAAAAATTTATTTGTTTAATTTAATTTAGGTGGTGTATAATATAATTTAGGGTTTGATTGTATGCATGTTTTCATATAGGCCAGCCAAATATATGGGAGCTGGCCACAAAAATAAATAAATTTTTTAATATAAAATAACAAACAGTATCGGTTCTGTAGACAAAACCGATACAAAAGTAAATTCATATAATAATGGCACCAGACAAAACAGTATCGGTTGACAAACTGAAAAACCGACACAAAAAACAAATTAGTGTCGGCCCCTACTAAATAGCCGATACAAAACACTTTTAGTGTCGGTTCTAACCTAATAACCGATACAAAAAAGTAATAATTAGTATCGGTTCTTACTTAATGACCGATACAAAAATATAGGTAGTATCGGTTCTAAGTTAATAACCGATACAAATAAGTTTTAAATTTTTTTCCCAAATCGGAAATTCTAAACTTTGTATCGGTTCAACTTTATAACCGATACTAATTGTTGGATTTTGTATCGGTTCAATAACCGACACTGATTAGTCCCGGAATTTGTGTCGCCTGGATCAGTGTCACCCCGATGTCCGACACTAATATGCCTTTATAACCGACACTGATAGTACTTTTTCCACTAGTGTTCGTGAGTATATCAATAGTAGTGTAGTGAGTTATAAATCTAGTCTGCTATGCATAACACTCAATGATCCGTACTATTGAGTATTAAATTACTATTGAGTATTAAATTATTAATGAGCATTGAATTATTATCAACTTCCAATATGCATAACACACAATGGTCCGTACAATAAATTCATATCTCCGTTTTTAAAAATCAAACAATTGATTCTAACTGCTTAACAGTATATCTATATGAAAATAAGAAGGTTTCATATATGCCTTTATTTTTTATGCATCCATAATTTTGCAATTTTAAATTTTTTAATAATCAAATTTAAAAAAAAATATTTTAAAATAAAACCTAATATATATATTATTTTCTCTCCATGCACATAAAAATTATCATTTTTTTTATTTTGGTTTATATATGAATAAATAGGTTGAAACATCAATGTCCAAAATTTATCCACAACGGTGTATTATTGCAAACTCTTGATACTAATCAAAATAAAAACCAAATTTCATGATAGGTTACTTGTGCAAAGAGAAAATAATATGGATCATATCTAATGGTTATATTTTGACAATTAAGTTTTAAATTTCAAGTTATTATAGTTGTAAAAATGGAGGCTTGATGAAGGAACACAAAAATAGAGTCATTTGAACCCTCCTCATTAGAGAATATATTTGAAAACTGAATTTTACATTTTTTTTTTCATACTATTTTTAAATAAGAAGAAAATCTCTAGATTTAAATTCTATGAGGCTTTTTCTTTATATGAATGTGATCATCAATTTCAAATCGGATAGTATCGATTAAAATAGATCCTTCTTTTTCTTACCACAGATTCTTTTTAAAATATATTAAAAAAAATACAAAGCCCGAAAGTTGCCCTCATTTTTTTTATTACTAGAAATGCTCTACAGCCAGAAATTATAGGAATCCTAGATATTTTGGTAATCGTCAGAATTTTTCAAAATCTCTCTCCTCTCTTTCTCTCTTTCTCCCATATTTTCTTCCAAAGCCTAGTCTATTTACTAGTCCCTATATTTTGTAATAATTCTTTTGTTGTCCGAATTTGTCACAAATTGGTACAATTTGTTAGAAATGTACCAAACTTGAATAAATCAATCATAAATTAGTTAAATTTTTTATAAATCATAGAATTGTTAGAAATTAGTTATGAATTATAAAGTTGTTAGAAATGTACCAAATTATAGGATTTTTATATTATAAACTATTATTAATTAGTATAAATTTATAGGAATTGTTATAAATTAATATAAATTGCATTAAATTCTTATAAATTACTATAAATTTCAATAAATTGTTATAAATTGTTAGATAATTCTAGGAATTGTTATAAATTGTTTAAAAAATACCAAACATTGTTTAGATTTACTGTAACTTGTTATTAAGCCAACAAAACCTCAATTGGCATTGGTCGTGTGCTTAACAACATCTTCTGCGCTTGATGTTGTGCTTATGAATCTCATTTCCACTTGTTCTTGTGATTAGGAACCTCATTTGCCCTTGTTAGTGTGCTTAACAACCTCAATTGACGTTGTTCGTGTGCTTAACAACCTCTTTTGCACTTGATCTTGTGCTTATGAATCTCATTTGCACTTGTTCTTGTGCTTAGGAACCTTATTTGCCCTTGTTTGGGTGCTTAACAACCTCAATTGGCGTTGTTCGTGTGCTTAACAACCTCTTTTGTACTTGATCTTGTGTTATGAACCTTATTTGCACTTGTTCTTGTGCTTAGGAATCTCATTTGTCCTTGTTTGTGTGCTTAAGAACCTCAATTCACGTTGTTCCTGTGCTTAACAACCTCTTTTGCGCTTGATCATGTGCTTATGAACCTCATTTGCACTTGTTCTTGTGCTTAGGAACCTCATTTGTCCTTATTTGTGTGCTTAAGAACCTCAATTCACGTTGTTCCTGTGCTTAACAACCTCTTTTGCGCTTGATCATGTGCTTATGAACCTCATTTGCACTTGTTCTTGTGCTTAGGAACCTCATTTACCCTTGTTTGTGTGCTTAACAACCTCTTTTGTGCTTGATCTTGTGCTTATGTACCTCATTTGCACTTGTTCTTGTACTTAGGAACATCATTTGCCCTTGTTTGTGTGCTTAATAACCTCAATTGGCATTGTTCGTGTGCTTAACAACCTCTTTTGCATTGATCTTGTGCTTATGAATGTCATTTGCACTTGTTCTTGTGCTTAGGAACCTCATTTGCCCTTGTTTGTATGCTTAACAACCTCTTTTGTTCTTGATCTTGTGCTTATGTACCTCATTTGCACTTGTTCTTGTACTTAGGAACATCATTTGCCCTTGTTTGTGTGCTTAACAACCTCAATTGGCGTTGTTCGTGTGGTTAGCAACCTCTTTTGCCGTTGATCTTGTGCTTGTGAACATCATTTGCCCGTACAAAAAGAAGCTGAGAAACAGAAAAGAATGGTGATCGAGAATCCACCGCCTTACCGACCACCTGTGCCATTTCCAGAGAGACTAGCTAAACATAGAGTTAATGAGCAATTTGCCAAGTTCACTCAAGTCCTCATGTAGTTGCACATCACCATTCCGTTCACCGAAGCCTTGACCAAAATGCCGACTTATGCTAAGTTTCTCAAAGACATCCTCTCAAATAAGCGAAGCTTGGGGGGAAATGAGACAGTGAGGCTCACCGAGCAATGTAGTGCCATATTGAAGAATGAGCTTCCACCAAAGTTGGATGATCCTGACAAGTTCTCCATACCTTGCACAATCGGAAAAGCTAGCATCAAGAAATCCTTATGTGATTTGGGCGCTAGCGTGAGTCTCATGCCACGTACAGTCTATGACCGCATCGGTATTGGCGAGCTTAAACCCACACGCATGACCTTGCAACTTGCAGATTCTCTGTTTGTTTACCGCTCGGAGTGATTGAAGTTGTGCCAATTCAAGTTGGTAAATTCTTTGTTCCAGTAGACTTTGTGGTGATGGAAATGAAAGAGAACAAGGAAGTACCAATCATATTGGACGACCATTCCTCAAAACAGCAGGGGCACTAATGGATGTGAAGGAGGGGACTCTGACCTTGCGAATTGGAGATGAGAAAGTTCAGTTTAATCTCAACAAAGCTATGAAGTACCCATCTGAACCAGAAACATGCTGCGCGGTCGATGTGGTTGATCAATTGGCTAAATGACAACCCCGTGAGCAATACGGTAGGTCGTTTAAAAATTCCCCTGATTATTTGTTTGAATTGCAGGAGAAGAAAGATGCTCAAGTGAAGGCGTGTGCAGCAGAAGTGTTGACAAACAGCCCAGTGGAACCAGCACATGGACCGAATTCCAAGCACACGGCCCGTACACCCATGCACACAGCCCGTATGCAAGCCCAGCCAGAGTAGGCCAAACATGAACTCAAACCTCTCACAGCCAACCTCGACCCAAATCACACTGCTAGACTCTTGGAGGAATTGAAAACTCAGCAAACTGTGATCGAGGACTTGATCGAGAAGCTGACTGGCACGAACCCAGCCACATGCATGCACAGGACCTTACCAACAAATGGCCACAAGTACACGACCCAGCCACATGCAGACACGGCCAGCAGATGCACAGGACCTTGCCATACGGGCCGTACGCAAGCAGCCCAGTCTGTGCATTTTGTCCCTTGGTATAAGGAAAGAATAGTGTATCCCTTCGGCACATTCGACATTGGCAACAGCGAAGGTGGGATCTTTGAGACGTAGACAGAAGGTGGTCGAGCTCAAGACCTAAAACGAGCATTTCTTGGGAGGCAACCCAAGCACTTTTTAATTTTTCTTTTCAAATAGAAAAAAACACTGTTTATTTTGCACATTTAGGTTTATTTTAGTTAATCTTAATGTTTCATATTTTAATTTGCATTTCAATTCTGATCAGGTAGGTGGGACACAGATTTCTAGAGGACATACGGTCCGCATCTTAACTCATTCTCAATCCAGAGAGTTTTTGCAAAAAATAATGGGGTATATGGCCCGCACCTACTTTCATATGGACCGTACAAAACCAACAGGCGCGACTTGAAGGGTCGCGTCCCTTCAGTCGGCCGTCTCCCTTTTAAAAGACTCACCCCACCGACTCCTTTACCGACTACTGATCAGGTTTGTTTTCACTACCCCCAGCTTGTATCTTTTACTTTACCTTATTTTAGTTTTTTTAGTTGCATGTCTTGAAGCATTGAGGACAATGCTCAGACTAATCTTGGGGGGGGGGGGGGGGGTGATAGTTGCATGTAGTTATATGTTGCGTTTACGTTATATTTATTTTTGTTGCATTTTGGTCGATAAATTTGTGTGATTGTTGGAATTAGGGACCAATTTGAAATTTTTTTGTTGTGTTTTGGATGAATTTGTGAGATTGGAAATTAACCCCATGTTTAATTCAAAGAACTGCATAAGATAGATTGCTTTGGGACTTTGCGGAATCTAAAAATTGAATTGTACCAAGAAAACATTTTGAAACCGAACTGTGCCTTTTAAAATAGGAAAATGGGGTTTGAAAATGATAGAAATATTGTGATATTCACTTGTATGAATGAATATCTTTGGATGTGTGTAATCATGGTATCTTCGCAAAAACAGTTGAGAATGAGTAAAATTGAAAATTTTGAAAGAAAACTAGGACTCCGCTTGCCTAAGCTACGGCGTTATGATGTACTTATGGTAATGAGTATTTGACAATCTGCTCCGCTAGTTTACCCGATAAAGTGGTCGAGTTTACATCAAAAGTGTGAGCTTGTGTCATGGAAGAGACGAACCAAGAGCACGCAAATGCGTTTTTGAATTAAATCGGTTGGGTATGGTTCACCACCTATAACTAGCCGAACTTTTACTAAGAATAAGGAACAAAGTGTCTAAAAAACAACAATCAAAATTAAATTTTGCATGATACCAACACACGTAGTCTACAACTTTCTGATCTAAGCTTGTTTCAAGCTTGGGGGGGAATCAAAGAAAAACAAATCACGACAAATGAGGGCATGGGTTTAGTGGAAAAATGAACTATTGATGTGTTTGGTTATTTAGTTCTCACAAATAACAATGCATTCTTGAATATAGGGTTTAATTGATTGAATTGTGGGGTGAATCAAAATTGATTAAAAGAAAACCAAATCATTATCCAAAACGATTCTTATAGGTCTCTAACAAACACAATATCATACAAATTTTTCTCTTAATAGTTTAACTTACATTTAGGTAAATTCAAGTACTGGAATCATACCTAAGTTAGAATTTTTGCTTGGGGACAAGTAAAGTTCAAGCTTGGGGAAATTTGATGTCTCTCTATTTTGTCTAGATTGGAACCCCAATTTACACCGAAACTTGTGCCTTAAAGCCTAAAAATGTGGACTTTTCATTTAAATATCATTAGAATATGGTACTGCTATGTTTGGTTTCTTCTTTTACAAGAAACGGGCGAACTTCTGGATCTGACTCCTCTCCATACGGTCCATATAGGTTTACATACGGTCTGTACAAGATCAGCCCAACCACAAAGAAGGCTCCACAACAGAGGCAACAATTCTCCAAGGCAAGGCATGGGTATACGGTCCCTATAGGATTCTATACGGACCATACAAGCTATTTCGGAAACCCAGGCTGGAATTGGAAACAGAGACAACTGGGGAGGCCAAAAAGGAAAGCTTTTATTTCACGATTTCGAGCATTAAAGGGGATATTCCATATCTGAGAACTATCTTTTGTTCATTCTTGGTGCTTGGGAGACAAGGAAGAACTTGGAGAAGAAGAAGAGAAGTTTACCAAGAACTCTTTTATCACTTTTATTGTGCTTTGTTTTGTGAACATTTGTAGCTAAACTTACAGTTTCTAGGGTTAATATTGATGTCTCCTTATTTTGCCTAATTTGCAACCCAATTTTACATCCGAACTTGTGCCTTAAAGCCTGAAAATGTGGACTTTTCGTCTAAATATCTTTAGAATGTGGTACTGCTATGTTTTGTTTCTTGTTTTACAGGAAAAGGGCGAAATTCTGGATCTGACAACTCTCCATACGGTCCGTATAGGTTTCCATACGGTCCGTACAAGATCAGCCCAACCACACAGAAGGTTCCAAGGCAAGGTCAAGTATACGGTCCGTATAGACTTTTCATACGGACCGTACAAGCTATTTCGGAAACCCAGGCTGGAATTGGAAACAGAGACAGCTGGGAAGGCCGAAAAGGAAGGCTTTGAAGAGGCAATTTCGGGCATTAAGGGGTACGATTCCAGATCAGAAAGGATCTTTTGACTCATTTTTGGTGCTTGAGAGACAAGGAAGAACTTGAGGAAGAAGAAGAGGAAGTTCTACAACGGATTCTTCGATTTCTTCTATAGTTTTGCCATGAACTCTTTTATTACTACTGTTTTGTGTTATTTTGAGATTATGAGTAGCTAAATTTACTGTTTCTAGGGTTAAGATGTAGTTGACGCTTGGTTTACTTGTTTGCTACTGGATTATGTGTTGAATGCTTAGTTTTTATCTTGTTGTGTAGTATTTTAATTGCTTGGTTTTGCTTGCTTGAGTTTGATTAGTCATCCCGTTAGATGAATGCGCACGTCTAATAGTTAGGAACCAAGTCTATGATACTTAATCCAACTGAACCAAGTATATGAGGTAGATCTACGGATCAAGAAGTACTGAAAGGGAAACTTTCCTCGAGGCGAAAGTCCTTGGATACCTTTAGTAAACCAACAAGTGACTTAGATAACTTAGTCCAAAATTACGAAAGTTGAGGGTTAACGCATCTAAGAGGGGAGTAGTTGAGTCCGGTAAATCTGGTTCTAAGCCAAAATTGCGAACGCTGAGGTGAGGAACTTAGACCTGGTCGATGGAAACCCTAGGCAAAAGCACCAACACAGAAACAGTGGCTGCAGTATTCACTCGGGGGCCTATACGGACCGTATAGTATTCTATACGGGCCGTATACCCTGGGGCCAGGCAGATACGAAATCTTGACACCCTGGAAACCCTTTTTATAATCTGAAAAACAACTTTTAATCTTGTTTTAATTGTTTTTAATCGTTATTTCAATCAGTAGAACCATTAGAAACCAACAAACCAACTTTTCTTCACTTCTAGAACTTTAGTAGATTTAAGTAGAGTCCGGTCATTTTTATTCCGTCCCTGTGGATACGATACCCGACTATACCAACGGTAGGTACTGTGCACTTGCAGTCCTGACCAGAGGTAGAACTCGAGTTTTAAAAGGTACAGCTCGCTGTACTGAAACTTGGGAGTGCATTTCTGGTGCGAACAAATATGTAGTTTCTAATTTAGTTTTTCTTGCATGTTATTTGGATTATGTGTTGAATATTGTATTTTTACCTTGTTGAGTAGTATTTCGATTGCTTTATTTGTGCTTGCTTGAATTGATTAGTCATCCCGTTAGATGAATGAGCACATCTAATTGTTAGGAGCCAAATCTATGATCTTTAATCCAACCGAATAAAATATATGAAGTAGGTTTGTGACCCGAAAGGTGAAACCAAGGAGTACCCGAAAGGTGAAACATTCCTTGAGGCGAAAGTCCAGGGATACTTTTAGTAAACCAACAAGTAACTTAGATAAATTAGGCCAAAAAGCGAAAGTTGAGGTTTAACGCATCTTAGAGGGGAGTAGTTGAGTCCGGTAATCGAGTTCTAAGCTAAAATTGCGACAGCTAAGGTTAGGAATTTAGATCTGGTCAATAGAAATCCTAGACATTAATATCAACACAGAAACAGTGACTACAGCATTAACTCGGGGTTCCATACGAACCGTACAACGTTCTGTACGGGCTGTATACCTCGGGGCTAAATAGAAATGAAATCTGAAACCCTAGAAACACCTTTTTATTAATAGAAAACAACTTTAAATTTTCTTTTATTGTCTTTAATATTGTTATTTCTCAGTAGAATTGTTAGAACAAAAACAAACCAATATTTTCTCACTTATAGGATTTTTAGTAATTTTAAGTAGAGTCCGGTCATTTTCCTACCGTCCCTGTGGATACGATACCTGACACTATCAACGATAGGACTGTGCACTTTCAGTCTCAATCAAAATTAGAATTGAGGTTAAAAAGTACAGCTTGCTGTACTGAAACTTAGTAGTACACTTTTGTGCGAACAGATCGTAGAGAAAATTCACGAGAATGATCAGAGGAAAAAAAAAAGAGTGGGTGAAAAAAATATTTTATTTTTTCACTTGAAAACAAAAGTAGTTAAACGTTAAAACTGCTCGGATTTAGGATTTAAATGCTTGTGGTTAGAGGTTTAAAAACTTACAAGTTGTATTATAAAAGATTATAAAAAGAACTTTCAATGATTGGATATGAGTGCTAGAAATGAAAGTTAGACATTAAATACTTGCGAGGCGCACTCGGAAATTTGTTCGAGTGGCAATTATCAAGCTCCAATAAAATATGCATGCCCATAAAATGTATGTGTCGAACATTTAAATTAAATTAGATTTTTATAGAATTATCAATAATGTAATATTCATTATTTGTATCTAGTCACATTTTTGTGATTTTTAAATGTATTATGTACAGTAAATAAAAGAATTGATTATATATTAGTAATCTATGAACATGGTATATTGATTTATTTTACCGAGCTCCAGAAGTTTTACTGATAATTAATCTACGTAGAAAATTTACAGTGATTACATTTTCTTAACAGTGAAATTTACTGTTCCAAATATAAGTAAACGGCGTCAATTGAAATTGAGGAAAGATGTGCTTTTCCAAATTGATGTTCCAGAACCTCTTTGTTTAAAATGAAATTTTCAGGGTGTGGAAAGCACTACTTATTTTAGGTAATCTAATTAAAATTTTGGCAATTCAAACAAATTTCAAGAGATGCAAAATTTCCAAATGTAACCAACATGAATGTTCCAGCGAATGAGAAGTTTGTGGAGAATATTAAATTTCTAGATGTAGAATATTCATATGAATTTGAATTTTCTTTATCAATTAATGTGAACAATTGTTTATAATTGAATATCTCATGAAATAATTGTCCCTTACTATGTTGATTTTTCTCCGATTGATTCCAACTTCAAGTCTTCTTGTTGCAGACATGTCCAATCAACAAGTGTTCTAAATTTCTGGTGGTAGAAGAGCACCTAGCAACTTGTGCTAGTTGACAACAGCTACGACTTGATGAAATATACACATATAGTTGACGACAACTTCTCTTTGAGCTTTTAATTTATGACCAGGGAGATACACATGACATGACGTGGAAAAAAAAAGCATATAGATAAGCTATACAAATTACAAGGCGTTAGAAATTTACCAAGACGCTACAAACAGATTACATCTTCAATCATTGTCTGCAGTTTTATAAGTTTATCTAAATAAAAGAAATAGAAAACGAGGTCCCCTGACTACTTTTCTTAATTACATAATATGACAATATACGATCATCTCAATCGTTTTCGAAACCAGAGAATGGTGCTCAAATCACATGGCATGTGGAGCCTACTCAGACCTAGTCCATGTCTCCCGTCCACGTCAATTTTTAATTTTAGTAATTGAAAAAATCTTGTGCTTGACAATCTCCTTCGTGTGCTTGTGTCATTTCTTTGAACTCAAAGAAATTTGTTAAGCACATCACCATTCAAATTATGAATAGCAGCACACCAAATTCAGTTTGGAGGATATATCAATTGGCAGAAAAATTGTCACACCCCGGTGCCCCACGAGGTGCGACAGGTGCTCCTGCCGTAGGCATACGGTTGCCCGTATACCCACTAGGCAATTACGATATGATAGAAAGTAAAACATAACACGCAAACAAAACAAACAAATAACATATACAGATCTCAAATCCCAACTGGTCAGGTCACAGTATACAAAACCCGTATCTCGATGGATACGCATCACAAAATGACATAGAGAATATATATATGTACAACCAAAACATAACTATATACATAATCTCTAATGTCACCATACCAGACGAACTACACAGCGGTGAAACCAGGGCCTACCGACCTCGTGCCTCTCTCGGATCCGCCAAACCGGAACCTGAAAATTTTACCCAAAAAGGGGATGAGAATTGAATTCTCAGTGCGATAATTGCCACAAAAGAATCCCTGGACTTGCAATCACAGATTATATTCAAAATGAAACACAAATAAAGTTCATATCAATTTATAACCATTTGTAAAAAATGAATGAATGCATAAATCCGACAACATATATATATATCCAAATGAAATCACAATTCAGGAATTTCCAAGATGAAATTCAATCACACAATATTTGGTTTACTCGGTTTCAGAATATCGGGTAGTAACTACAGATGTTCCACCGATCTGGACCTTAATTCGTTCCCTCTCATCTGTAGGGTTACAGACACCTACAGACGGCTGCGCCAGGTAAAACCTTTTCCTCATGACACCCATCTGTAGTTACAGGCCTAACCATTTAATTAAAAGTCTGGTTTCAATTCACATCCAGAAAATCCATATAAAGCCAATTGACCATCCAAACGCATTACCCCCTGGGTAATGCCTCCGATACACAAGTCACATATAACCACAATCATAATACAAGTCACTTACCCCTCGTCCCAACCGGTCCGGAAAGCGCCGAGGGCCGACGATCTAAAGCTTTAGAACACTTCGGGCGTCAAAGTCCCCTGCAGAGACTCTGACAAATCCGGTTTCACCCCCTGGGTGATGTCATCACGGTGGATGACAATAATACCCTATCCACCAACCGATGGTGATATAAAGCACGGTGACTTTAATTCCAAAATCAGATCATTCAGATCAACACAATTTATAACCATACCAGCATGCAAGTCAATCAGATAAAACAATTCGAGTTTCACTTTATTTGGGCAATGCAATGCACATGCCACACAATCCGATATTGCAATTCAATTAATAATCAACATGTCAATCGAAACACAGTTTAATTCTGAATATAAAATATCAAACAAGTCCAGAAATCCCGCATCTGAGTATGATGATCGTTAATAGATTCTAAAATCTGGACTTCCTACACGGGCCGAGTCATAATCCACACGGACCGTGTCATACCCTACTCGGGCCGAGTCACAATCCACACGGACCGTGTCGTACCCTACTCGACTCCCTACGCAGGCGCTGCACGGCCCGGATACCTTACCAAGTCTATTTAAAAGATACGCATAATCGTTATTTAACACTGTATGAATGGTGTATAACTAAGGCTAGTGCGATTACGGTTCGGTACTCATTCGATTTGGCTTAACCATACTCAACTTACCATTTCGAATTACCAGGTTGCAGTCCGTAATGGGTCCGATTGCGGCCCGCAACAAGTAACAGAAAACCCTAATTCCTTTGGTTTCGATTCCGATCGGTCGACGCTCAATTCCGGTTAATCGGGGTTACTTACTGTATCACATTTCAAGGTATCTGAAGCTATACGAGTATTCGACATAATTCATAATTCATGTTTTAAAACCAAAACCCTAATTCCAAATTCAAAGTCCAAAGGGTAGTTTAATTCAATAATACGAATCGAACGGTTTTAACGAATTATAACTCGATCAATTCTAATCAAATTTGAATTTCACAAATAATCATCCCAAATTCCATACCAAACCTTAAATCATGATTCTCACTTTAAAAAGAATATCTATTCAATTCAACCCAATTCAATATACTAATCGAGTTATAATCGTTCGATTTACACCCGAATTCGAAATTCAAACGAAAATCACAACAAATCGACTATTAGGGTTTTGCTAATTGAAAAGGAGAATATACCAATTTGAAGCTTTAGAATCGATCAAGGATCGTCAATTCCGCTCGAATCTCAAGTTTCCGACAAGTTCGATCAGTTTCCGCGCTCAATTTCTCCCTCTCTCTCTTTTTCCCTTTTGCTCGGCACCCACCCCACACTCACGGCCAGGAGACAAAGGAAACAGAATGAAATTGAAAGGGAGAAGGAAATTTCTAGGTTATTTTTGGATTTTTGCTAATAAGTCCCTCCAAGTTTTTATTATTACACAAGGACTTAAATTATGCACATATAACCTTATATATATTTTTAATGCATATAAACCTTTTAATATAATTGATTTTATATAAGAATGTTACAAAAATAAGATATTTTGAATTATTTTGAAATCAGCTATTCTGAAATCCAACATCCAGCCATTGAATTATTTTGAGATGCGTGCACAGAAAAATCAGATATTTTGAGATGTGTGGACAAAAAAATTGGACAGCTAGCACTACTACTACAGAATGGTGCTTCCTACACTGTGGTTGTACACGGATTTTCTTGGTTTTATGTAAAACCGTGTACCAAATAGGATTTTTCCAATGATCAATGATATCTCCAAGAATCCCACACGGATATTTCATTAAAAAACAGTGTTTCAAAAAAGCCGTTTGAAATTTACATTTCCTACACGGATATTTAGTTAAATATCAGTGTAGAAATTGTAGAGAGCTACACAGATTTTTATTAAAAAATTCGTGTAGGAAGGGGTTATTAAAAAATTGTAGAGAGCTACTTCGAAGCCGTTGTTCTTTTCGGTCCAATATTTGCATTGGTTCTTCTTGATAGGTCAGATCATCTTGTACGTGCAAACCCGAGTGATCAATACAATGCGACGGATCTCGCACATATCGGCGTAGCTGTGATACATGGAACACTGGATGAACCCGGTCCAGCGTTGGTGGTAGTGCAAGCTCGTATGCTACCGGCCCAACTCGTCGCAAAATCTGAAACGGCCCAATGTATCGGGGACTCAACTTGCCCGAAACACCAAATCGATGCACACCTCTAACAGGCGAAACTCGAAGCCATACATGATCACTTTCTTGGAACTCCAATGGTCTTCGATGAATATCAGCGTATTTCCTTTGTCTCTCTTGAGCCGACTTAAGCCGACTCAAAACCATCTTCGTTTTCTCAGCAATTTCCTCCAACATTTGCGGCCCTGTAGGTGAATATGTACTCGTTGGTCCCCACCACAACGGAGTACGGCATTGTTGCCCTGTCAGCGCCTCTTGCGGTGACATACCGATGCTTGCATGGTAACTGTTGTTAAATATCCGTTTCAAAAAAGCCGTTTGAAATTTACATTTCCTACACGGATATTTAGTTAAATATCCGTGTAGAAATTGTAGAGAGCTACACAGATTTTTATTAAAAAATTCGTGTAGGAAGGGGTTATTGTAGACGGATTATTGTTTAAATATCCGTGTAGGAATTGTAGAGAGCTACACGGATTTTTATTAAAAAATCCGTGTAGGAAGGGGTTATTGTAGACGGATTATTATTTAAATAACAGTGTAGAAAGGCTAGAGAGCTACACCAATTTTTATTAAAAAAATCCATATAGGAAGGGGTTATTGTAGACGGATTATTGTTTAAATAACAGTGTAGAAAGGCTAGAGAGCTACACGTATTTTTATTAAAAAATCCGTGTAGGAAGGGGTTATTGTACACGGATTATTATTTAAATAACAGTGTACAAAGGTAGTTTTAGGATTTTGGTTATATAAAAAGGTATTTTCCCTCCAACGCCGTTTTGATTATATAATACATTTAAGATACCCTCCCTTTGTAAATACATTTAAGATACAGTAATTTTTTTCTTACGAAATTAATTTTCAGTGGTTCGTATAAAAGCCATACAGATTCAATTAATTTTATGTATAAATTTTAATTGATAATTTTTATTTCCTATGATGTATGTATGTATGCACAAATATTGATCTTTGCACTTTTCATTGGGGATGCAATATTGTTGGAGACATCATGTCATGGATTACATGCAAACTCCTTTTTCGATATGTTGGATCTAATACAACTTAGTATGTATGAAATTTCGTGCTAGAGTAGATCATAGCCATGAGTTTTGGCAACATGAGCCCAAACCTTGATCACATGGTTACTAAGTGGTAAGGACATAATTTTTATACAAACATTGTATTGGATCTTGAGGAGTGTATGCTATGTGTTAGATCACATGGGATTGTATGTACAAAAGGCTATGTATATATATATGTTGCAAATGGCTATGTATTTATTTTTGCAAAAGGCTATGTATATTCAATCTGAAATGTATAATTACTGGCTAGCAAAAGTGGAGGCTAGCTATCAAAAGGCTATGTATATTGATGGATCTCATCTCGAGGTTGACCTGATCAAAATTGCTATATTAAATTAGGAGTCCTTATCATCTACAGAGTCGAAAAGATTTAATAATTTCCATTTTTATTGTCAAAAATATATAGAAAGGGGAGAAATAAAACAAAGAAAATAAAGAAATAAGGAAATAATTTAATTGTAGGAATCAAATATAGTTTTAAAAAGAAATAAGAAAACATATCGATAGGAATTCATTAAATTTTAATTCTGACAAACTATATAGCAATATGTGTGGCGAATATATTTCTAACTAAATTTAGACTTTTACTCATAAAATAGATGCATTTAATCAAAAGATGACAGATTATGTGATTGGAGAGCTGATATTAAATCCGAAAATTTATCCTTCAATCTCAACCGTTGACAGATCAAAACAACTACGTGCATTATATAAGAATGGAGATATTACAAAGAAGCAATTAATGCTTTTTTCTAGATGGGTGGCTTGACTTCCAACTTTACTCAAAAAAAAAAAATAATGCTCTTTTCTTTTATGTTATAATTTCATTTGTCATTGTAACTTTCTGATCTCAAATGTGTTGTGAATACCACTTGCAATGTTGTATGCACAAACTTTTGGAGGCCTCATCACTTTTCAAGTGATCCGTTATAATATTGGATTTACATGTGCAGCAATGCTAATTGTCTGTGTCAAAGTTGAGTACAGCAAATATTGCACAACTTAACGGTTCACCCTTATAAACATTTAAATGTTTCGGCAACTTCCAATTCCAAGTAGTAGTAACGGAAAGGGACAGGTTTAGGAGAACTTTTATGAGTCAGGGGCATCACTTTCCATTGAACAAATTAAGTGTTGGGTAAGGGCTTCCAGTTTTATCACCAGTCCCGAGCGGCTTTCTTGTATCGAGTGAATGCGCTTTTCTAAACAAATATGCGCTTAATGGTACCATAAAAAGTTCATTCAATTATATCCTGAACTAACACTACTACAGAATGGCGCTTCCTACACTGTGGTTGTACACGGATTTTTTCGGTTTTATGTAAAACCGTGTACCAAATATGATTTTTCCAATGATCAATGATATATCTAAGAATCTCACACGGATATTTTATTAAAAAACAGTGTTTCAAAAAAACCGTTTGAAATTTACATTTCCTACACGGATATTTAGTTAAATATCCGTGTAGGAATTGTAGAGAGCTACACGGATTTTTATTAAAAAAATCCGTGTAGGAAGGAGTTATTGTAGACGGATTATTGTTTAAGTAACAGTGGAGAAAGGCTAGAGAGCTACACGGATTTTTATTAAAAAATCCGTGTAGGAAGGGGTTATTGTAGACGGATTATTGTTTAAATAACAGTGTAGAAAAGCTAGAGAGCTACACGGATTTTTATTAAAAAATCTGTGTAGGAAGGGGTTATTGTACACGGATTATTATTTAAATAACAGTGTAGAGATGCTAGAGAGCTACACGGATTTATAGTGAAAAATCCGTGTAGAAATGTAGTTTTAGGGTTTTGGTTATATAAAAAGGTTTTTTCCCTCCAACACCGTTTTGATTCTATAATACTCTCTCTATCTTTGTATTAAAATATTAGTCTGATTTCAGCTGATAGCACAACTGGGATCTGAGATATTTGAAGTTGTTATTTTCTCCTCTCTATCTTGCTAAGGTTAGCCACGTATGTATATATATATTTTATCTTTCTCTAATTTTCTGTTACTTATTATTGTTTATTTAGGTAATGTGTAATTATTATTACTTATTTCTCTTTTATTTATCTTTTTGGTTTTGTAGAGTTTTGGTTGGTTACTGTCCTCTTCGTCTTAGTTGGTTACTATCCTCTTCGCCACCCTCCCTTCGTAAATACATTTAAGATGCAATAATTTTTTTCTTACGAAATTAATTTTCAGTGGTTCGTATAAAAGCCATACAGATTCAATTAATTTTATGTATAAATTTTAATTGAGAATTTTTATTCCCTATGATGTATGTATGTATGCACAAATATTGATCCTTGCATTTTTCATTGGAGATGCAATATTGTTAGAGACCTTTAACCAAGAGACATCATGTCATGGATCACATGTAAACTCCCTTTTTTGATATGTTGGATCTAATACAACTTAGTATGTATGAAATTTCGTGCTAGAGTAGATCATAGCCATGAGTTTTGGCAACATGAGCCCAAACCTTGATCACATGGTTACTAAGTGGTAATGACATAATTTTTATACAAACATTGTATTGGATCTTGAGGAGTGTATGCTATGTGTTAGATCACATGGGATTGTATGTACAAAAGGCTATGTATATATATATGTGTTACAAATGGCTATGTATATTTAATCTGAAATATATAATTACTGGCTAGCAAAAGTGGAGGCTAGCTATTAAAAATTAAAAAAAAAAAAAAACGGTCCAGCAACCTTCCTACACGGATTTTTATTTAAAAATCCGTGTAGGAAAGAATTATACATCGATATTCCTACACAGATTTTCTATTAAAAAACCGTGTAGCTCTAGTTGGATTTCTACACGGCTTTTAATTAGAAATCCGTGTAGATTGTTGTTAATTGCACACGGATAAATATCCGTTTGCAAAATATGGGACATTCCTACACCCTAATATCCTACACTGCTGGAAATCCGTGTAGCTCTTCGTGATTTATCCGTGTACAATCACCATATTCTGTAGTAGTGTGGATCTTGGATTTCAGGAATTTTCAGGGTTATTGTTCATGAATTTTGGATTTCAACCGATCTGAATCCCAATTGGCGACGCTGCTAACGATGTAGAGGACATCACGAGCTTCTAGCGTCCAACATATCGACCACGGTATCCAGCAGCCAGGTCTCACGACCATGAGTCGGTAGCAGATCACAAGCAATAGATGCCTTCTTCTAGACACCACTGCCGGTTACGTACCCAGCACCATGTAGGAGGATCCATGCGAAAGTGCCTTACAGTAGGGTGCCATGCAGGAGGACACCATTCGATAGGATAGACCGACCCATGAGAGCTACTAGGGGTCAGGCAATAGAGGGATGGTACCCCTCTAGTTGTTATTAGTGCGACCCACCACAGACCAGTATCCTCTGTAGAGCTATGTAGAGCTGATTGGATGGCCCAGATTTACTTTCAGTAGGTGAGTGCTCGGGATGATGAAGGGACAGTATTAATTTTGCTTTGAGATTTGTGCCAAAATCTTATTTGGTTCGTCCGATCAAAATGAACGGACCAGATTCAAAGCACCGCAGGAACTCCGCAGGTAAAAGCTCCGTAGAGGATGTGAATTAGACCCACCACCCCCTCTAGCACGTTGTGGTCGACAGTAGGCTTTTTTTGTTGGGTTGTAGTTTTAGTTAGGCATGATTGTAGGATTTTATGTTTGGATTATTGTATTTTTCGTGCTGAATTGCAGTATTTGTTTATCTGATGTTTAGTTTATCTAAATGCCTCTTTAGTAAAACAAAACATAACTCTAATCGTATAACTAGGTTGGACATTTTTTGGTCCAGATGAATTACAACCGTCAGATGAACCATTTTTTTGCCAAGAATTTTTCGGTACTTAGTGTGGATCATTTTTAATACTTTCAAATTGTATGAAATCTAATGACTAGAAATTCAATGTCGAAATAAAATTGGTATTATGTGGCCATGGGATTTGAACCCATATCATGTGGAATAAGAGACAAAAGAAATACCACTACACTACAATGAATTTGATGTTATTATGTTGATTATATACTATATATACTATAAAATAGTAGTATTTTAGAACGGATTTTTAATCCGAATTTTTTTCTACTTAAGCACCCACCTCTCTAAGGTAAAAACTTAAGCACCATTTCTACTTAAGCAAAATATAAAAATATTAACCCCTTCTATGTTGTTACCAGATCTAGAACTAACACGGACTAAAATACAAAAATTCACGAAAATGCAAAAATATTCACCCCTTCTTGTTACTAACTAATACCAAATTATAATTATAGTAATATAATTCATATTAATTTTTATTTTATTAATATCAATAATGGATCTTGCATATACCTTTTCTCGTTACTAACTAATTTACCAAATTATAATTGTAGTATGGATCGAACGAGGCCGCTTACTCCAACGAGCAAATCAATGATATGAGAGATATGTGGGCAAGGTAGTTTACTTTCGAATTTTGTAATGAACAATGTGGATTTGTATAAATTAATTTGTGATATAATTGAATTAGTGTAAATAACAACATGAATTGAGAATTGTTATGTTTCGAGAATCTAGTTTTTAAAAAAACTGCCTCTGTTTTGGAAAAAAACCAATCTGCAATAATATTTTTACTGGCCAGTAAAAGTGGAGGCTAGCCAAAAAAAAGACAAAAAAAAAGGACCATGATACACGGATATTTAATGAAAATCGGTGTAGAAAGAGGTTAAATAAATAAACGGGATTCAACAATTTTTCTACACGGATTTTTAAATAAAAGTCTGAGTATGATTGTTTCCTACACAGATTTTTATTTAAAGATCCGTGTAGGAAGGTTGTTGAACCATATTTATTTATTAAATATCATGTTTTGGAGAGTTACACGGATTTTAACTAAATATTCTTGTAATAAGAGTATTCCTACACGGATATTTAGTTAAAATTCGTGTAGTTCGGTTGTGGTGAGATGTACTGTGGGAAGTTTTGTACACGGCACTCCATTAAATAATCCGTGTAGGATTATTATAATCTTCAATGGGTAATTATCTGTGTGTAAATGGTTGCATATTCCTATACCCTAACATTGTACATGGCAGAAAATCCGTGTAGCTCCTTCATATTTATCCGTGTACAATCTGTTTTTTGGTAGTAGTACTTCGAGCAAATATATGTAGCTCCTGCTATTTGTTTAATCAAAGCGAATGAGAAGGTTCATTCAAAGATCCAGATTAACCCACCATCTTAATTGGATCTAGGTTCATTCACAGATCACAGATCCAGACTAACACTCAAATTTTGAATTTGCATAGCTTATTGAAATAGTAGAACCTAGTTGTCCTAAGCTATCTCTATTTGGTAGGTTTATACGCTTGTAAATTGACCATTACTATAGTTGCAATTAGTGTTATGAATTTTATTAGATTTGATCTACTCAAATCATAAGGATAGAATATGAATAAGTTAATATTTAATGGGTAAAAGTAGGATATGAGTAAGAGTAATTTTAAGTAGGCATTAGTATGAAAATATCTCCATCCGACTCGTACCATACCTATTGAAACCCCTAATTGTATTTGATTGGAATAAGTTCTCTTCTAAATTTCCGTCATTAATTTGGTAATTTGATAGAATTTCAAGTTTTTTCCCTTTTTTGTTTGCTTTTATTTTTTTTAGCAAATTCCATTATAACTTTTGACGAATCTTTGTTGAGTGCCTATATATAGAGATTGGTAAATGCCCCCCGGGACCCGACCTGCTCATGCCTTGCCCGTGCCCGTGCCCGCCTTGCTCGTGCCCGTGCCACGGGCATCCACGGGCACACAGGCACACGGGCACGGGCGTTAAACAGGCCAGGCCTGTTTTTTTGGAAAAATACCCGTGAGTGCCCCGACTGCTGTGCCCGTCGCCCGTGCTCGTGACGCCCGTGCCCGTGAGCCCGTGACAGATTTTTTTTTCTTCTAAAATTCAAAAATGAGAAATATTTTTTTTTAAAACTTTAAACGGTCATAACTTTTACTAGGAAAGTTGGATTGATATATATGATGTCAATTCGGAAAGCGGAGGAGGAGACTGTGGCGACCATCACCCCGGATATCCGACAAATCAGAATCGCCAAAAAACGTCGTTTAGTGCCTCAAAAATTAAGTTTCAGATTTTTAGTGTCTCAACTGAATTTTCTTATGTTGAAAAATACTTTTCAGATGCAGAAATGCATCGCGAAGCAAGTGCAATTGCCACAGGAGAAGTCTTATACAAGCATTATGTCTTCCGGTTCGATTTCAAGGACTCGAAATAAACTAAATTATATATTTTTCTATCCAATTTCAAAAAAACATATCAATTTTTTTGGTTACGAACATAATTATAATTAATCTATCATCGTATTAAAAAAAAAAAAAAAAACTAAACCGCCCCACTGGGGGGCGGGTTGCTTGGGGACTAAACCGCCCCCCAGGGGGGGCGGTTTAGTTATGAATGAAAATAAATCTCAAAATTGGTTATTAAATTAAAAAGGTATTCTTGAAGGTATTCTCGCAAACAGAATTACGAAGGTATTTTCGAAAATTTTCTCGCAAAATTAAAAAGGTAACATTAATTTTTGTTAGATTACATTTTGTTTGATTAAATTTTGCTATATTAAATTTTGTTAGATTGAAATATTGAATGTTAGATTTATTTTTGTAGAGTAATTTAAAAATTAAATTTGATGTTAGATTTATTTTTGTAGAACAATTTAGAATTTAAATTGAATGTTAGATTTATTGAATGTTAAGTAATTAGATTTGTTATATTTATTGAATGTTAGATTTATTAAATTTATAACAAGAATTATTGAGTTACAACCATGTCAAATGAATTTAAATTGGTATGAATTTGAATTTATAATTTATTGGTATGAATTTGAATTTATAATTATTTAGAATTTGGATTTATAACAGAAAAAAAAAAACAGAAAAAAAAACTGGACCTGCCCGTCCTGCCCCTGCGCCCGTCACGGGCGCGGGCATTAAACGGGCAGGACAGAATTTTTGAAAAAAATGCCTATAATGTCCGGCCCGTTGTGTCCGTGTGCCCGTGACGCCCGTGCCCGTGCACGGACTTTGTCCTGTCCTGCCCGTTAGTAGAACACTACCTATATAACATTGTATTTGTTTATTTGAAAAAAGAAAGATGCTCGTGAAAATGCGCTCAGTGCAGGTAGGGAAAGGAGACAACAACATGTGCTGTACCTTTGAGCAAAGCATTAAAAAAATAATATATCCTCTTTCCAATAATTCAATGTCCCATTTGCCGTGCCTTTCAACAAAGCAAAAAAAAAATAATAATAAAAAAATAAACAAAGAAAGAAAGAATCTATTTCTTCTTCGAGCAAATATATGCAGCTCCTGCTATTTGTTTATTCGAAGCGAATGAGATCAAGGTTCATTCACGGATATAAACATTAGATGTGTTTGCTTGTTCGTCGCTGATGCTTCTCTCTCTTGAGCAAGGTCTCTCTCTCTCTCATGTTTTTATTTCCTTTCTTTGAAATTAATGGTGCAAGATATCTCTCTCTCGTAATTCCAAATTAAATTTGGTAATTTGATTTCCCATTTATATATTGTACTAATGAATTTTCTATTCGGATGTATGTTGGCGACGCAGTGAAATTTAATTTATTGGAAATCACCGATACCTGAATTCGAGCACGAAGTTTTAACGGAGAATTACAAGGAGCGAACAGGTAAACTTTTTTTGGTTGGGTTGAATTGAATCCTGTGAGATTTTATTTTATTGAATGAATTGACAGCTTTATTGAATAATTTCTTATGTGTACAATGTATAAACAATAACATATAAAATACAAGGCTAATTTTTCTGTTGGTGAAATCTATAAACATCGGAAGCATGCCGGAAAGGAGGATAGAGAAAGATGTAATCTGTAAATAAAATATTCAATTAACTTTATACATCATGCATTTTTACAAACAATTAGTTGAATATGTTTACAAACATATTCAACTAATTGTTTTAATGATCTCTAACACTCCCTTTCAAGTTCGAATAATTTCTTATGTTTTGAGAATTTTCTTTATATATTATTGCTAAGACATTAAAGTTCAACCATTTGATCCGACGATTTAACTAGTTGATTATATTAAAGATAGTTGCAGTCCTGTTACAATAACATTGTATCAAACTTTATATAAAGGTGTAACGAAGCATAAATACAATTAATGCTGTTTTTACAAATTACAAACTCGCAGGCCACGTCTTATAGTAGGATAAAGTAGAGAAATAAAATAATAAGAGAGTGTCTTCTATGAACATAAGGACCTATTTGTAAAATGAACATATTTTTATTTTCAAAGTTCAAACAGTCGATCCGAACCGTTCATCTTGTTCTCCATATTAATATGTGCTTGGAGACCAAATTTTACATTTTTCTGAATTTTTTTACTATTTATTAAGATGGGTACAAAAAATATCAAATTCAGACCATTGAATTTTGTACCTATCTTAATAAATAGTAAAAAAATTCAGAAAAATGTAAAATTTGGTCTCCAAGCACATATTAATATGAAGAACAAGATGAACGGTTCGGATCGACTGTTTGAACTTTGAAAATAAAAATATGTTCATTTTACAAATAGGTCCTTATGTCCATAGAAGACTTTTCCAAATAATAATATCTATTTTCACTTTGATATCATACAAAATAAAGAGCTCGTTTATCTGTCAACACTGTCCCTCTTTCAAACTTCAATTTGTAATAAAATTCAACTAAGAACAAAAACAATAGTTGACAAGGGGAATAGAAACGATTATCCAATATTTAATTCCTTATCTCCTCTTGAAATAAAAAATCTTACGCTAAAGTACTAAACATATATATTTCTGAAATATAGCATCAACGCATCCATATCCGCAGCTGTAGGCATATATCACTCTGATGATTTCCGTATCCGCAACTGTCAGTTTTTTTGTTATAAATTCTTCATCCGAACACTGATCGATCGAGGTGATTCAAAATCCTTTTAAAAAACTAAGAACAAGTTGTAGAATATAAATACATAACCTCAATCATTCCATGACCTCCATAATACAGAATTGGGGCTCAGCATCTTTCATTATATCTTAAAAATAAGATCCTCTAGTTTTACCGAACTTTGCTAGACAATCTGAATCTCAGAACCCTTCTAATCAAACTTAGATATAAAAAAATATATCGATTTCATTTAGAAATTATGCATCACTGCATAAAATTCAATTTCAAATTCATGATAAACATTAATTCATAAAAGTGTACTTCTTTTATAAAGTAATAAAGTAAGTATTTTAATCGTAAACGAAAATATTCAACTAATTAAATTGAGAAGAACGTTAAATTTGACATATGTACACAAATATTATCTAATTTGACATATGTATACTACGTAAAATGTCATTATTTTGAATTATTACAACACAAATACTGACATAAAAGTCTATAATTGGACCAAAAAAAATTAATTTAAACATGTTTTATGAGTCTAGCTACTATAACATGAGTGTTATTTCGATCGTAGTGAAACTGACTCTAAAATCCATCGAATAGGTTTCAAACAATGAATCCAAACAATGAAGTCAAGTGGTTAAAAGGGAAGATTTTGATGTTATTTTTAATTCACTTATTTTTTATTTTTTATTACTTGACTTCATACTAAATGAAATCTAAAATTTATAAATTTTGCATGTAAATGCATCCCTTATGTAGTAAATTGGTTTGAATGGTTTGGATTCCTTGTTTGATGCCTATTTGATAGATTTTTTTAGTCAGTGTCACTACAGCTAAAATAACACCGATGTCATAGTGGCCAAGCTCTATGTTTATTATGTATGTTATGTGTACTATTTTCTTCCTCTAACCTTAATAGAGAAAATGTTGTTTCTTAGGTCTTACAAGCCATTGCAATGAGCAACGATCAAAAGGAAGCCAAGTTAAAGTCCAGTATTGCAGATTTAATGGGACCACTGCTGAAACGTCTTGAATTAGCCAAGGGGAGAGTTTCTGAGAACAGGGAGATAGAGAAAATCATTGACAAAATTAGAAGAGAGGTTGAAAAGACAAAAGATAGTTTTGATAGCATACAAAATAGGGAAAGGGTGCTAATTGGTCTCTTTGGAAAGATAGAAAGACAAATTAATCCCTGGGTTGATGATAATGAGAAAATGACTGAAATGAATGAAAGCACTATAACGACCGAACTAAATTATATTCTTTGTAAGCTATCAGAGATACCTACTGAGAAGGCACCTGATTTGTCTCAGAATGGCAAAACAACTGATGTAGCAGAATCATCAAATAGAAGTTATCAAGAGAATAAATCGTCGAAGGATTTTATAGATCTAGAGGAGTTGGGTGTCTGTTCTGTTCTTTGCCTGTATAGCCTTGGCATTTTTCCAGAAAGTACAGAACTGGAGAAGAGATTTGTGATTTACTGGTGGATTGGTCTAGGGCTTTTACCCTGGACTAGTTGGAATGAAGCTAAGAAGAGTGGCAATGAAATCTATTCAGATCTGAAGAAGAAGGGTTTCCTCAAAACCGTACATATAGAAAACTGTGATGAAGAAGTAATTAACCGCTGCACCATCAATCCCACAATACATAAGTTGTTGTTGCCCCCCAATAAGGATAATGTGATCTTTAGTTTTGACCGAAGGAAACACTTTAGTTCGCCCTTTTTTGGTGAATGGTTCAAGGAGAGAGTACTAGTAAATCTAGACGAGATGTACCTCAATTCCGACAGCATCAACATCAAAAATAACTTGCAGGTGGTTCACCTTGGCAGTTGGTGTTACACAGAGACAAAGGCTGATAAAAAGGCCAAGGAAACTGGGCCTAAAAAAACAATGTCAATTGACCATATTGAGATCGACAAAACCGATTTCTTGAAGAAGTTGGGTGAAAAGGTGACCTACCTTAGCCTGCGAGGCATTTCGGGGATAGAAGAGATTCATGAATCAATTGGGAAACTGGAAAACCTAATAATACTAGACCTTAGGGCTTGTCATAATTTGATCAAATTACCACAAAAGCCAAGGTCCACACAGAATCCAAGGTCTACATTAAAACAAAAATCATTTAGATGGAAATTACCGGAACAAAATTGGTTCAGGAAATTAATTGCATCAGAATTAACCCATGAAAGCTGGTTCAATAAGCTGATGGTTTTAGATATTTCAGAATGCTATCTATTAGATCATATGCCAAAATGGATATGTGAGCTCTCTAATTTAGAGGTGTTGAAGGGTTTTGTGGTCGGAAGCATTGGAAACAAAAACCAGTCATGTCGCATATCTGATCTCTCCAAACTGAATAAACTCAAGAAGCTCACCATAAGAATTGGTAGAGAGCATTTGGTTACCGAAGATTTCAGTGGCTTAAAATCTCTGCGCACACTTTTGGGACTGACCATAACATGGGGAGATAATAAGTCCAGTTCTATGGTACAAGCCAATTGTTTCCCAAAGAATCTTGAAAAGTTAGATATCAGATGTTATCCAGGAAATGAGGCATCAGAGCTCCTGAAACCAGCAGAGTTGAAAAACTTGAAGAAATTATATATTAGAGGTGGAAAGCTTGCTAAAATTCCTTGCAATGAAAGCTGGAATGTGGAGATATTGCGACTCAGGTTCTTGAAAAATTTGGATGATCCAACTGACTTGGAAAAGCTCAGGCATGGATTTAGTAGTTTAAAGTACGTGGAATATGTGGAATGTCCCAAGCTCAAGATCAACTTCCCCAAGGATAGGATTAGTTGGAGTAAGGAAAAGGATGAGCTATTCCAAAGTGCCAACGCTAGTGAGACATCCAATTAGTCATAGGGCATTTTGAAGACTAGAAAATGCAGTGTGTTATGCTTTCTAGATCATTTATTTATGTCAGTTTTACATATGTGATAATTTCATGACATTATGGTATTTATATCGCATGGAATTTATTGGCATGTATGGATACTGGTTTTTGACGAACAATAAGATTGTAACCATGTATGGATATTGTAGCTTGATTATTTAATTGTATGGGGATGCACAATTTATTGCAAGAGTTTCACACATAAATTTTCATTGTATTTTTCTTGCTCTACTGATTTCATCTTTCCTTTGTTTTCTTAATTTTCTTAATGCTATCTCCGTACAATTCGGCTGTTATTACTTTCTCCATACTACCATTCGGTTGTACAAATTTACTTCAACGAGAATTTTAAGCTTTAACAAAACATAAAAACTAAAATTAAGGTCCTCAATTAATTACCAATTTAGCATCCCCGCTGTAGTTCACTCAAGCTTTTGTTCAAATTTGGAGAAAAAAAAATTACATTCAACATAAATTACATAAGAATAATTAAACCCACTAGTACGAAAACGTTAATTACTAACGGGTTATTATTCACGGTTCCGAAATTTTTTATAATGAACCGTGTGCCAATGAAAAAGTGGGGTAGTCAGCGTACATATATACACGTTTCATAGTATAGCCGTGGATGAAGGGTATTATTACTCACGGCTGAGATTTAAGGAGCCGTGGGTGAAGTAGGATAGTATTTATCCACGGCTGGAATTGGAGGTACCGTGGGTAAAGAGGTGTGGGTAAAACCCTGTTTTACTGTTTTATCTCCACCCAACTCTTCCTTAGCGAGATATTTTCATTTCCCTCCCTCTCCCTCTCTCTCTCTCCCCAAGGGTTTTCAAAATGATATCTCCGCCGCTCAGCCCAAATCCGTCCAATCTCTTTGTTCGCTGCTTAGCAACCTCGGCCTCCCTCTCCCTCCCCGCTACCACCGCCGCTCAACACAATGCCGCCCCCGCCCCCTCTCTAATCTCTTGGTCAGTACCGATTTTTGTCTCTGTAGGATTTCTTTAGTTTATCTTCATTTTTACAATAGTTCGATTCACCATGATTGTTCTCCCCATTTTAGCTTATTCTTGATTTGCTGTTATCAGACTAGTACATGTCCTTTGGTACTAGTCTTGAATCCAAGTACATATCGTTGCCTTTTGTTTTAAGCATTTGCTGTGAAGTAGCAGGCTTTTGTGAATTGCAATCATGACTTGGTTATTTTATTTCATTCCTGAACAAGATCAGTACTTAACATTCTAGATAAATTTTATATTAATCTAGATCAGTACTTTGGTAGCAGTCTGATCTATGCATTTTTTAATATATGAATTAGTGTTGTTGGGGTATAAACTATTATGTGTGCTTGCTGGTAGGAACAATTAGTATTATATATGAAAATTGACTGGGGTTTTTTAACTATGCTTTCTGCCATATCTTGCTGACAGATTTGGGGACAATGTTTGGAGGCTTGTATCAGTACCTTTCCTCTTTTCGTCTTTGTTAAAAATCACTTATGTGTACTTTTTGTGCAATTTCTATCATTTATTATTTAAAACTGTTGCTGACAGGATGCATCCGGTATGACTTTCTGATGACTATTTTTCTTTCAATATTAATTAACCAAATTGATTGCAAATCCAGAAGTTCATGATCAATATTTTCTCATCAATAAAAAGAGCTTTTTTATATTTTGATAAATCTGGATTAATACACATCAATTATGTACAAGGCTTATAGGTAAATTAGACTGTGCTCCACTGGTAAATTAGACTGTACTATTTTTTTTCAAAATTGTCAAAGAGACACATCACTGGTACTAGTATTCCTGTACCAGAGTGTTGAGCACAACTTCCACCTGATCTGCACTAGTACCAACTATTGACATTTTCTCATAAAACTAAACTGGATGTACCAACATTGTTACCAACCCATTAATGAATATGAATATGCCTGCACATGCCTAGGGTATGGTACTCAGAGATGCATAGCTACTGCTTGTAACTTAAATGTACCAGCACCATACCATATTGGTACACATTGGTAAGAATGCAATGTTCTAATTAGAATTTTTGTTGTCTCCCATTTTATAATTGAGTGACATTATTTCTGAAATAAGTATTAAGTTTTAAAGTAATCTCATAAATAATTTGAAGTGAAGGCATGTCAAGGAAAATAATAAGTTTCTAGTGGTTCGGTTCGGATCATTATCATAATTATAGCTTGAATTTTCCCGAGAGGAAGGCTTATGATGCCCAACAGGTCCTTGCAAATAACATCTCTGATTTTCTAGAAGGTATCATTTTTATCTTGCATTTGAATGCCTATTCTTGTACCAGTATGCTTATTGTTTGTTTTATTATGTGTACCTGGTAATTGTTTTATGTAATCATGAGGGTCCCTGCTAAGTGCTTCAGGTCTGAACTGGTAAAAACCGCATAGGCATATGTACTGTTTTCAGTATGCCCACAAAAATCAAACTAAATCAAACAGTATTTGACACAAAATAAGGATATGGTGTACACTGTATAGTTCATTATATCTTGAAAATTTAACCGAATTTATTTCAGTTATATATGTTATTTTAGTTGACTCTTATGTTTTCCTGTTTTTTATTCTAATGAAAAACTCTTATCTTGCCTTGAAGATTAATGTGTATACTGATCCTCTTAAAAAAATTGAAGATTAATAAAATAACATGTTGACCCCTGAACCTGGATGGGTTCCGCAAGTTCAGAGAATATTGGAGACCAGTGGGTGTAAATGCAGGAAAATTCACATCATGGGCAGGATTAGAGACAAGACAAAGGTTACTTATATCTATTACTTTTTCTTTCTTATAATTTGTTAATCTTATTTGTTGATTAAATGTTAAAAATTATTTTAAACTGCAGAAATCACTCGATCTTGTACATGCGGTTCCCAAACAAGGTATGTTCATCTATTACACATTAATTATAATAAAAATTAAACCATCTACTTAGCTAACTGAAAACTATTCTTTCATGCAGTTCCCACAGAGTGTTCCCTACTCTCATGAAGCAGCTTTGATGAAATCAGGTGTATGTGGGCTAGTGTTCATGCAGGAGCATTGTAAATGATTGACGGTTATAAGTTATGTAAGAACAAAATTATTTTGGAAGTGTAAACAATGTCTAATTTTCAATATTATTTATTTTGTTGAAATTAATATATTGATTTTGGTATTTGTTGTGCTGAAAATTGTGTGATTTTTTATTTTTTGTACTAAATAAAATTACAAACGAAATATTAAAAAAAAAATAGCATCACACATGGGTACTCTTATTAAACCGTGGACAATTAAAAAAAAAAAAAGCTGCACTCAAATCACCCACGGATCTTCAAGAAAAATTCACAGTGGCTATAACATTTGTTACCATGGACAATTATATAACAACCGTGGTTAAATATTATCTATAAATGGAAAAAATAAGAGAACAACCACGGTTCATTGTTGTACATCCGTGGGTGCATGTTGAATCTAGTCACGGTTTTGTAACCGTGGGTGTATTTCAACGCTTTTTACAAACGGTGACATGAGTCACGGTACTGAAACCGTGGATAATTTGCATTTTCAGCCGTGACTAATCTATTTTTCTGTACTAGTACAGAAGAAAAACGTTTGAAATATATGGACAAAATTGTTCAACAAAATCACTACTACAAAAAACGTCTTCCTACACTGCACCTTATACACGGATTTTCTCAATTTTATAAAAAAACGTGTATGAAATAAGATTTTTCCAGTGTTCTAGGAATCCTACACGAATATTAACTTAAAAATCAGTGTCCGTGTGGAAATTAATCTTTTATACACGGATATTTCATTAAATATCCGTGTAGGAATAGTGAGAGAGCTACACGGATTTTCAGTTACAAATCCGTGTAGGAAGGGTGATTCTTCATCTTCCTACACGGATATTCAACTAAATATCCGTGTAGGATAGCCCACGGATGTGAAATTTTATTAAATGTTACCCAAATATTTTATTATATTATGTCATATTCCTACACGGATATGTAGTTAAATATCCGTGTAGGATTTCCTTTTTTTATTTTTTTAAATATAATATACTTTCAATTTCATATTTTGTTATTATTTAAATATAAAAATGAACATGTTTATAAGAAATTTATTCATTTAGATATGAACTTTGTAAATATTAATTTCTTTATAATTTATGTATTCATTCTTGTACACTATTTTACAAATAAAAATATTCATCACTGTGTTAGAAATATTAAATATTAACAAATTTAAAATTGTACAATTAATACAGAAAATAAATGCAGAAGAACAAAAATGGAAACAAGTAAACTTTCATATATTACTACGTACTGATATAAATATTACAAAAGTTACCCAAAAATTGATATAATAAAACAAAAAAAAAGAAACTCCTACAATAACAAAAAAAAAGAAACTCTAAACAACATATTTTTCTTTGTGCGACGAATGTAGGGCTTTGGTGGCGGATGGCCCCTGGGGCTGCGACGTGGGCGAGTTGGCCATGGTGGCCATGGCCAACTTCTGGGATAACCTGGTGGTGGTCGTTCGTGTTAGTTTGTAATAATCTAGAAGTCAATAATACGATAAATTATCATAAAGCTTTGTTTATGAATTGAGTGATTAATAAACTGTCATTTTGTTCCTTGAGTATTATTGAATTTATGAATCATTTCGGGTTCATGACTTGAAATTGTAGAGCTTCATAATATAGATGATAAATACTCTTAAAAGTCTCTAACCGAGGTAATTAGCAGGAACACTAATTTATCGTTACAAGGTTAGAATGTGGATTAAAAGATGGTCAAGTTTTACAGACCATTGACATGAGATGTTATTTTAATCACATAGATACATGTTCTAGGAACATGGTATTTGACAGACCTCGAATGAAACATTAAATGGAATTGTGTACGTGTCATTAATGTTTTCATTCAGTGTTAAGTTCTAAAGTATGAGGTATTCATCTTTCCTACTAAGAGATGTGTATGTGTGATTGTTACTTAACGCTGTCGGTAAAAACGCGATCATAACGGTAGCTTTTCGGTATACATAGCTTAGCTGAGGTAGTGATGGTTTACCAAAAGTACTATTGTCCCTCGTATCTCTATACGAGTTATGGTATCACTGGGCCCCTTGATGGAGTAGGATTATCTGCATGCAGTATAATTACAAGAGTAATTATATTTGATAATTTACTCAAGATCGAGAAAAGATTATGTTTGCAAGGATGACACACACCTACCTTGAAATTGATCTGATACTATGAGACATAAGAATTAACACGACTAAAATAGTTTACTGGATCGTGGTATTGTATAGTACAGCATCATCTGTGTAATTGGATGGTCATAGTGTAGATGTGTCGATGCCTCCTATGATTATAGAAGTTAAAATGGTTTTAATTCTATTTACCAACATAACACAGATCCTATTGGGTCACACCGCAAAGGAGACTTATCAGAGAAACTTACTGATTAATTATAATTTGATTATAATTAATATTAAGATGGTTATAATTAATTATACGTGTTATAATTAAATTATATATTTGTCATGTAAAATGACAAAGCAAAAACAAATGGATGTAATTAGTTATAAGCGATATAGTTATAATTAATTATACGTCATTTAGAATGACAAAAAGAAACACTTGGTTAGTTTATAAACATGTTTGACATGTTGTATAAAAATTACCAAACGAAAACCATGAGACGAATATAATTGTATATGACAATTATATATATTTGATTTGGATAGTTACTATTTACTATTGCATTGGGTTAATGGGTTCGAATCCATTAAACATATCTAACCAATATGAAGTAGTAAGATCCAAATTTAATACCTTTTATAAAATGGCATTAATGTAATACTTTGAAGTCCGAGGGTATTTCGGTCTTTTGCGAACCTCCTCAAATGCCTATAAATAGGGGGTACATGGAGAGAGAAAATTACTAATTCCACTTGTATCGAACCGATCGCCCGATCGAATCGATAAATCTATTTTCTCTCTTTGTCGGTTACGGTTGTTTTTACGGTTGTCGTGAATAGTGTTTACGGGATTAGGAAATAATATATTTGCGAAAGTCGCGGTATTTTATTTTGTCCTTTTCTCGGTGAATAGTGTTTTCACGTCTTCCGTGAATAGTGTTTACGGGATTAGGAAATAATATATTTGCGAAAGTCGCGGTATTTTATTTTGTCCTTTTCTCGGTGAATAGTGTTTTTGCGAATCCCGCCGGTCGCAGTGTGCGCGGTAGAAAGCCGGCGCTCTGGTGGTTCCTGGTGGACGACCGATAGAGGTATCAGATGTCTGATACTCCGAGGCAAGACGTTCCTCAGATTTGATCTTCTCGGTCTGCTGCAATCCAATTGGAATTTGGATCAAGGTATAAATATGTTATATTAATCTATTTAATTTGTAAGTAGATTAAAGTTTTAGAAATCAATTATGGAGTAGATCTGTAAATAGGATTAAATCGGATTTTGATGCCAAAGAATACTGAAGGTGGATCGCCTTGGAAAGTATTCTGACATACCTCGTTTAATCCTTGACTTAAGATAGAAGTAAAAAATTTTGTTTTACGTTCTTTCCGCATCTTAAGTTAATCAACGGTTTGGACCGTCCATAACCCAACAGTTCGTAACCGGGTGGGATCCAAGGCACTGGCTTGAAGTCCTCTGGAATTGGTGGTAGTGCCTCAACAGGATGTTCTTCATCGACATTTGACATTTTTTCACTTAGAGAAATTAAGATAGGTTTAAGAGGAACCAATTCGGAAGATATATAGGGATTAAGGTGACTCTTCGTTTTTCTGTGTTTATTTTCGGTATATTCAATATTAAATTTGTAATTAATTACATAGGGCGCGCATGTTTTGAAATAAATATGCATGTCTCTGGAACCGATCTTTTCCTACACGGATAGTTACGTAAATATCCGTGTTGAAAGACTATTCCTACACGGATATTTAATAAAAACCGTGTAGGAAAAGAAGAGAGCTACACGGATATGTACTTAAATATCCGTGTAGGATACCTATTGCACACGGATTTGTAATAAAAATCCGTGTAGGAAACCTTGCACACGAATCCTTGCCCATATCTTCCGAAATTTTGTAAGTCCCAGTTCACTTCTTCTTCCTCTCGATTTTAAAATTCTTCCAAGTCCGAGTTCAAAATCCTCACCCTCGGTCCGCCGCACTTTCTCTTCTCTCTTCTCTTTGTCTCTCTCTCTTTTTCTTTTGTCAGGGCTTAGGTGGTGTGTGCACCTCCATTGCTGCCTCTCTCTCTTTCTTTTGTCAGTTCACATCTTCCTCTAATTTTGTTTGAAGACTTTTGGTAATTTACATAGAATCCAACTGCCTCTAAGGTACCTCTCTTGTTACTAACTCAAATTATAATTGTAGTATAACCGGAGACAAGCTGCTTACTCACCCGAGCAAGTCGACGAAGTGAGAGGGATGTGGGCAAGGTGGTTTATTTCCCAATTTTGTACTCCACAATATGGATTCGTATAAATTAATTTGTGTAATTATTAAATTTGAATTGTTATGTTGTTTTGGCAATTTCTATCTGTTTTGGGTTAAAAAAACATTATGATATTATATATAATGGCTAGCAAAAGTGGAGGCTAGCCAAAAATACAAAAAAATACAAAAAAAAAAGAAAATTGTACACGGATATTTGAAAATATCCGTGTAGGATGTGTTAAAAATAAAAATTGATTTAGGATCTTCCTACACGGATTTGTACTAAAAAAAACGTGTAGGAATATATTTCTTACACGGTTTTTTGTTAAAAAACCGTGTAGCTCCATACCCTAGCTACACGGATCTTGAGTAGAAAATCCGTGTAGGAATATATTTCATACACGGTTTTTTGTTAAAAAAACCGTGTAGCTCCATATCCTAGCTACACGGATATTGAGTAGAAAATCCGTGTAGGATTAGTGTAATCGTACACGTATAAATTATCCGTATGTAAATGGTGGACTTTCCTACACCCCAGTATCGCACACGATTCCAAATCCGTGTACCTCTCCAGTTAAAGGCCGTGTACAAACTGTTTTTTTGTAGTAGTGTCTGCACTACCGGAGGAATAGAAATAAGCTTGTTGTCTAAGTGGATCTTGATCTGCTCCAGACAATTTTTTTTTCTTATTTTTGTTCTTTGACACCACCCGGACCGCACCGCTCTGATACTCTTTTTGTCATTAGGCCTCACCATACAATGACATGTACGTCATATTGGACGGTTCAACAGGCCTTGACATTGTCATTGTCATTGTTTGACACTATTTAGTATTTTGGCCATAAATTTTTCACATGATCTCCAATTAATGTGTTTTATAGTTACATGGAAAGCTGGAAATATGCTCTACAGCTTTAATCACTACTACAAAAAAACAGTTTGTACACGGATTATAACTGGAGAGCTACACGGATTTGGAAACGTGTGCGATTCTGGGGTGTAGGAAAGTCCACATTTACACACGGATAATTTATACGTGTACGATTACACTAATCCTACACGGATTATTAATAAAGAGCCGTTTGGAAAAACAAGAGAGCTACACGGATTTTAACTAAATATCCGTGTAGGAATACTCTTCCTACAGGGATATTTAGTTAAAATCCGTGTAGCTCCTCAATAGAATATTAAATAAATAAACCGGGTTCAGTAAAATTCCTACACGGATTTTTAAGTAAAAATCCGTGTAGAATTGTTTCCTACACGGATTTTTATTTAAAATCAGTGTAGGAAGGTTGCTGAACCGTTTTTTTTTTTTTTTTTAGCTAGCCTCCAGTTTTGTTAGTCAGTAATTATATATTTCTGATTGAATATACATAGTCTTTTGCAAAAAAAAATATAGAGCATTTTGTATATACATAGCCTTTTGCAAAAATAAAATAAATACATAACCATTTGCAACATATATATATATACATAGCCTTTTGTACATGCAATTCCATGTGATCTAACACATAACATACACTCCTTGATGCACGAAAACGATAGAGAAATTGGAGGAAGACTATAAAAACTCTAAAATTATAAAAAAAAGTCCAAAAGTCCATGAAGGAAGGCTCGGATCGCGAATCTGAGCCCGTAAAATGGGCAAAAATGGATTCCTATCTATTTTTGGATCCGCCTTTGGGCTGTGGAGTTCCTGTCAAAATTTCAGCCCGATCCGACGGACAGATCAAAAGTTACGCCCCTTTTTGTGAGGCATGCGCATGACTGAAAAGAAAACCATACAAAACTGAAAAGAAAAATAAAAGAGAAATAAACAATAATAATTACACATGACCTAAATAAGCAATAATAAGTAACAGAAAATTAGATAAAGAAAATATATATATATATATATTCATGGCTAATCTTAGTAAGATATCTCAGATTCCAGTTGTGCTATGAGTTGAAATCAAAACGGCGTTGGAGGGAAAATGCCTTCTTATATAACCAAAATTCTAAAACTAAATTTTTACACGGATTTTTCACTATAAATCCGTGTAGCTCTCTACCCTTTCTACACGGATTTTAAAAATCCGTGTAGGAAGGTTGCTGAATCTTTTTTTTTTTTAGCTATCCTACACGGATTTTTATTTAAAAATCCGTGTAGCTCTTTAGCTTTTCTACACTGTTATTTAAACAATAATCCGTGTACAATAACCCCTTCCTACACGGATTTTGTAATAAAAATCCGTGTAGCTCTCTCAACATTCCTACACGGATATTTAATGAAATATCCGTGTATAAAAGATTAATTTCCACACGGACACTAATTTTTAAGTTAATATTCGCGTAGGATTCCTAGAACACTGGAAAAATCTTATTTCATACACGTTTTTTTATAAAATTGAGAAAATCCGTGTATAAGGTGCAGTGTAGGAAGACGTTTTTTGTAGTAGTGAATGCCATATGTTTTTCTAGATATAGAACACAATATGGTCAAAATTGTGTTGATATAGCAACGTGACAGTTTTTGGGATTTTTGTCATTAATTAATTAGATGTGAGTTTTGAGTGTGTTATAAATAGGCTCGAAGGAGTTTTTGAATTATGCTGTTCAAACTTTATTTTATGAGTTTCTAGTAGGGTATTTTGAGGGTCTCAAAGTGGGTAAGTAAGAGTATTTTGGGAGTAAAAACTTAGTTGAAGTAATATTAATGTTTAGGTAACTTTTGAGTGATATTATGAGGCTATAAAAGAATCCAAACTGAATTTGTAACAAAGCTTTTGAAATATTACGAAAATTATGTAACTGAGTTGAGTTATTATCTCCTCTTATATTACGAAAATTATGTAACTGAGTTGAGTTAAGCTTTGTCACACCCGAAACTAGGAATTCATATTACAACGTGATTAATCCCCGCCTTGTGTTAATTAATTTACTTAAAACACACAAGGCTGAACAAATACTAATAAATTGCGGAAGCAGAAGTAATATCATAAAATATACAAGTCATATTATCCATATCAATAATGTATGTTTAGTTATGTGACATCATCAAGGTCGAACGAATATAAAATAATACAACAACTAAGAACGGAGATACATGATCTAACGAATCTGATACATAACGCAAAAGTACCACTAGAGGTCGAAACCGACATAACCTAAATATAAAAGATACACGTGACATCATCAAGGTCAGCTCCTGGTAAATTCTCACGTCCGATCACTAGTCTCTGTACCTAAAAACCCAAGTGATTTACCATTTTTTTCTAGTATGATTTACCATTTTTTTCTTTTTCTTACCGAGGGATGAGGCTCTTTGGTTCAAGGTTTCTCTCGGTTTAGGTTTTTTCTCTCACCAAGGGATGAGGTCCTTTGGCGCTAAGGTTCCTCTTGGTTTGAATTTTTTTTTGACCGAAGGATGAGGCTCTTTGGCTGTAAGGTTTCTCTAAGTTTGATTGTTTTGTACCGTTGGGTTATTTGTACCAATTGTTTTTGGTACAGGTATTATCAAGTTTCAAACGTCCTCTTTGTTATTTTCTGGTATCGGATACCAGTATGGTTTTACCGTTGGGTCACCTATTCTAATTTAAGGTATTCTGCCTTGCAATCTTTGTTTTATTAAAATTGGTCATGTGTATAATAAAACTTGCTCACCTCATTTTTCTCTTTTTATAGTATAATTTATTTAAGCAAAATATGCATTTTTGAAAAAAAAAAAATTGTTTATGTAATCGTTAAGTATATAATTTTTTTGTGACATATTAAATAATTTTTGTTTTGAACATAATTCGTAGTACTCTGTTATTTATCAATTTATCATATAATATTTTTTTGTAAAAACTAATTTCTTTTAAATTTAATTATGATGCATTTTGGAAATCTAAGTATAATTTAATTATGATGTGTAAAACATAAATTTGATATAAATGAAGATTAGTTTATACGGTTTGTGACTAAAATATATTGGTTATCATTAACAAGTCTAATATAGTAAAGAGTTTTTTTTTTTTCGTTTTTTTTGGTATTGTTACGGTGACCTTTGGGGTAGAAAGGTTTTTGGTTTTTTTTTGTTATGGTGGCTCTAGTAGTTGTTTGACTCTAGTAGCTCTTGATTATCTCGATGTGAATTGGATACTGACTTTTGTGTTTGGTGGCTTTTCGGCTTTTTATATTATGGTGGCCTTTTGGCTCTTGGTATTGGTGACCATCATTGATTTTCAAGATAGTTTGTAAAAATTTTAAATTCGGTACCATCTAAATATTTAATTCATGCATTAAATTAGGCATATAGTAAATTAACAATTTTTTTGAAAGGATAATTTCGCAATTTTACAAACTATTATAATTGTTATAGGAAAATTAGAAGATTTTATATATTTTATTGAAAGGATGTCTAAAAATCTTGTGCCATATTTCTCTCATAATTTTTTGTTATAGAAATATAATTTATTTTTTTACAAAAAAAAAACATAATTTCACCATAATTAATCCCAATCAGTCCTTAATGAAAGGTTAAATTCAACAATAACAACTATTTCGAGTCTCCTACCATATTTAAAAAGAGAAAAAAAAATGAAATATTGAAAAATTTCTATCAACCACGTCCTACAAACCCATCAAAAATCAAATTCATATTCAGCAAGGTACAACACCTCGTAGAGTGAGATCCGAACAGTTCATTTTAATCTAGCACATATCTTAAAGAGGACATGTGTATCAACCACATTCCATATAAATTAAATTTGACTCCGATGATTGGTAATTACATCCCGTCTGGTACCGCAGCAGTTACATTCAGAAATCATGATTTGTTTTCTTATCCCTACACACAAGAATAAAATAAAAATAAGAATCATTCCATTAAATTTACTGGGACCAAAAACCATATCCTTGGGAAGACGCACTCCATGCCACATCTTTAAAACAACTTCCCCGAAAAATCATTTCATTGGGCCAGGATACGCACTCCATGCCACATCTTGAAATCTACTAGGCCTAAAAATTATTTCCTTCTCGGCTGACACTTTTAGCTTAAATCCAATTATACCAATCTTTGCTATATATACAGGCACTACTCTTGATGAATATATTCAAATAGAGTAGTGCCTATATATCCACACCTATACAGGCACTAACTCTGGTGAGCGGCAAAGCTCCTCATTCTTTTGGTTGTGAATTTGTTGATTTCTTTTGTTGGAATTAATATGTAATTTCTGTTAAATTCAATCAAACAATTTGTGAATATAAAAGATTCTTTACAGATCGTCAAAAATATTGGTTATATTGAACGTAGAAAAAATCACCTACCTCAAAAAATGTGTAAAAGATGATTAGTGATGTGTCAAGTTTTTTGTCTTAATGTGCAGATATTAGAATATTTGTTTTGTTTTAGAATGAATACATGTGTGTTCCGAATGAATACTATCGGATGGTTTTATGGTCCGCATCTTTTTTGCGCGATTAATGTGTTTTTTTTGTCGTTTAGCGTGATTAACGCGTTTGTATCCGAAGGACAGAATGGAGAATAATTAAGCGGGGAAGATAGAATTATCCTTTTTTTAAAATAGAGTATGTGTGCCTTATGATTTAGTTTAAATGATTTAATGTTAGACTACTTACTTTAATGTTCAGTTTATATATATCTTTAGCATTTAATCTATATACATTATTATTCAATCTAAATACTTTAGTGTATGGTTTATGGTTCAATTTAAATAAATATTTTTCTACGTAGATGTTTTTGTTGTATAGTTCATTTTATTTTCTCGTTTGTATGCCTACTACAAAAAGGACATTTACTATCAGTCATAAACCAATAGTTTTATAGAGTGTTATCAGAACTGGATCGGACCGTCAGTTCAGCTGAAAAAAACAGAACCCGGTCACTAGTTCGATTTGGTTCATTTGAAGAACCGTTTATGCAATTAGATCAGTCAAAACTAGGGGTTTGCTCTCGGGACGGGACGGGCGGGACGGGTGTAACCCGGGGTCGGGCACGGGTAAGTCGGGCACGGGCAAGTCGGGTAGGGCGGGTAACTCGGGTACGGGCAACACGGGTTTTTTTTTTGAAACCTTACCCTTACCCGTCCTTTTACCCTTACCCGCCTCGGGTACGGGTAAGACGGGTCGGGGGTAGGACGGGTACGGGTCAGACGGGTAAGACGGGTCAAACCCGGACCCGGTTTTTTTTTTTTTTTTTTTTTTTCTCCTTTTTTTTTTCTCCTTTTTTTTTCTGTTTTTCTTCCCTTTTTTTTATCTTTTTTCGATTTTATTTTAACCCAGTTGCGGACGACTTTCAATAAATACAAAATATTTGATCTTTAAAACCGAATTATTTTAAAACAATAGATTTATAAATTTATAATTTAAAAAGTAACTATAAAGATTAAAAGAGGTTAGAAATTTATACCGACATTACCTATGCATAGTGTTGTCATTCATATACCACAGTTCGTTCTCTTCTGCACCGTCGGAATCCGAATTAGCTTCGGGCCGTCGCTCAGTACCGCTTTCGTCGGTTTCAACTCCAGATGATATTGCTGGAGGATCTCCATGTTGCGCCCGATCTTCAGCATTGATCCAGTCCTTCAAGCACACGAGTCTCTCAAAAACATGCGGACCCAACTTGCTCCGTTTATCAGAGAGGATCCTGTTTGCTGAACTGAAGCAACATTCCGAAGGGACAGTTGACACGGGCACTGCAAATACGTCGCGTGCCATCATCGCCAGTGTTGGATAGGCACTTGCATTTGTCTTCCACCACGACATGATGTCAACATTTTCCTCCGCGAGATGCATCATAAGATAGGCAGATAACTCGTCTGCGCCGTGAGATGCGTGCGGGTCGTTATCGCACTGAAAATCCGCTAACAATCCACCACTGCTGTTGCTCCTTGAACCATTAAAAAATAAAAAAATTAGTGGACAAATAATGTAGATATTATAAATAATAAAAATTAAAAAACACATGTATATTTAAGTTCATACCTAGTGCCGACACGGGACGAAGACGGCTGGTTATTGATTCTTGAGTTGTATAAGGCAAACATCTCACCGATCTCCCTATCCACTTGTGCTTCCACCCCACTATTGTCTAGTCGTAGATTCGTCTTGTACGCCAAAAGCATCCTTTTTGTGAAATGCGTCTTGTATGACGGATTTAGAACACTTGCGATAATGGCCACGAGTGGTACATCTTTCCAATATTTTAGGAACTTTTCCTTCATGGCATCTACAATCGGCGCGAGAGAGTTATTGTGATTTTCAGCTGTGTCCAACTCCAAGTATACCTTCGAAATCAGGTAGAGCTGCTGGAGCAACTCGAATGACGTCGGTGAGTATGAGCATGATAGTTTGACGGTTGCTATAAAAAAAGTTTTTAGGAAATTTGAAAGCCTAATGAGTTGCTGCCATTCGGGGATCGTGAGTTCCAATTGACTTCCATCCACGGTTGAACTTCTCAAAAACTCCCCTATAACATCACGGTAAGGGAGGCATCGATGCAACATCCTGTATGTAGAGTTCCAACGGGTATCTATATCCCATGGTACTCTCAATTTTTTCAATCCCAACCTTCCACACAAATCCGCAAAATTTTGTTTTCTTTCTTGATTAGAAAAAATATGAGCAAGACCTCCCTTAAATTTAATTATCAAAGCTTTGACGGCTGGTGTTTTAAGGCCCGCCTTCACGACGAGGTTAAGTATGTGGCAAGCACACTTTTGGTGAAACATTTCACCATTCATGCAAGGGTTTAGAGACCGTTTAAAGTGATCAATGGATGCTATGTTGTTGCTAGCATTATCAAATGAAATAGAAAAAATCTTGTTCACGAAATCCCTTTTAAGGTTATACTCTTCTAAAACCCCAATAATGGATTGGTAAATTACTGTTGCAGTATGCGGAGAATCCAACACCCGAAAACTTAATACCCTTTTTTGTAACACCCAATTTTCATCGATCCAATGGCAAGTAATACAAGAGTATCCAAGTCCAGGTTTACCGGCAGTCCATATATCAGAGGTAATTGAGAACTTATTGGTTGCATACCCAAACATAGCTATGAGGTTAGATTTTCTCTCGGTAAACTGTTTTTTTATTTCATTGGTTAACCGTCTATGGTGGATCCTCTTGTACATTGGTTGACCACACCCTCGAATTACCAATCGGGCAAAACTCAAGCAACCACCCATGCTCATTGGTTGTTCTTTGTGACAAACGTACCGGGCCAATTCACTAAGCATGACCGATTCATCATATTTTTGGTGGGTTCTGGTACCATCCGGGTTCACAAGGGTTTGGACCATTCTCTGGTCAGCATGATCGTGTGGCTTTTCACCCTTTCTTATATGAGATTCGACATGTCTCTTAAAGTTAGCCATACCATTTTTTGGTTTATACACATGATTCGGATTCTTGCAACCGTTTACCTTACAGTGACAAATATGCATAGTGCCGTCCGGGTGGTAGGTTACATCATACCAGGGCATCCAGTCCGCATTGTATTGAGGTTTCTTCTTCTTTGCTGGTGGTTCAACGGCGGCCGGGACACTTGGTGAAGGACTGGTATCTGCAGAATGTATTTCTGTAACACTTGTCGATGGAGTACCTTGCATTGGGGGAGTCAATTGACTCGATCCTACAGAAGAAGTGCCTCCATATGCAACGTGAGTTCCTTGATGATAGTACGGTTGTGTCATTTGCGAGGGATCTTGTGGAATAAATGTGTTTGGATCGTTAGGATAAAACGGTGTACTCATTTGTGGAGGTTGTTGTTGACTTGGTTGACAATACGGTGGTGGCATTTGTGGATGTTCTTTTGAATTTGGTTGAGAATACGGTGGTGGCATTTGTTGATAGTACGGTGGTGGCATTTGTGGAGATTCGCCAAAAAATTCGACCGACAATCTCGCGACCGTTTGTTCAACCGATTCACGAGGAGGACTTGTCATTTTGAACCTATTAAAAATAAATCCGAATTTCAAAATAAATTCTAACATATTCTAAAATAAATCTAATAACTTCACATTTCAAAAAAATAAATCTAACCTATTTTTTTTAACCTATTAAAAATAAATCCGAATTTCAAAATAAATTCTAACATATTCTAAAATAAATCTAATAACTTCACATTTCAAAAAAATAAATCTAACCTATTTTTTTTAACCTATTAAAAATAAATCCGAATTTCAAAATAAATTCTAACATATTCTAAAATAAATCTAATTACTTCACATTTCAAAAAATAAATCTAACCTATTTTTTTTAACCTATTAAAAATAAATCCGAATTTCAAAATAAATTCTAACATATTCTAAAATAAATCTAATAACTTCACATTTCAAAAAAATAAATCTAACCTATTTTTTTTAACCTATTAAAAATAAATCCGAATTTCAAAATAAATTCTAACATATTCTAAAATAAATCTAATAACTTCACATTTCAAAAAAATAAATCTAACCTATTTTTTGTAACCTATTAAAAATAAATCCGAATTTCAAAATAAATTCTAACATATTCTAAAATAAATCTAATTACTTCACATTTCAAAAAAAATAAATCTATCCTATTTTTTTTAACCTATTAAAAATAAATCCGAATTTCAAAATAAATTCTAACATATTCTAAAATAAATCTAATAACTTCACATTTCAAAAAAATAAATCTAACCTATTTTTTTTAACCTATTAAAAATAAATCCGAATTTCAAAATAAATTCTAACATATTCTAAAATAAATCTAATAACTTCACATTTCAAAAAAATAAATCTAACCTATTTTTTTTAACCTATTAAAAATAAATCCGAATTTCAAAATAAATTCTAACATATTCTAAAATAAATCTAATAACTTCACATTTCAAAAAAATAAATCTAACCTATTTTTTTTAACCTATTAAAAATAAATCCGAATTTCAAAATAAATTCTAACATATTCTAAAATAAATCTAATAACTTCACATTTCAAAAAAATAAATCTAACCTATTTTTTTTAACCTATTAAAAATAAATCCGAATTTCAAAACAAATTCTAACATATTCTAAAATAAATCTAATTACTTCACATTTCAAAAAAATAAATCTAACCTATTTTTTTTAACCTATTAAAAATAAATCCGAATTTCAAAATAAATTCTAACATATTCTAAAATAAATCCAATTACTTCACATTTCAAAAAAATAAATCTAACCTATTTTTTTTAACCTATTAAAAATAAATCCGAATTTCAAAATAAATTCTAACATATTCTAAAATAAATCTAATTACTTCACATTTCAAAAAAAATAAATCTATCCTATTTTTTTTAACCTATTAAAAATAAATCCGAATTTCAAAATAAATTCTAACATATTCTAAAATAAATCTAACCTATTTTTTTTAACCTATTAAAAATAAATCCGAATTTCAAAATAAATTCTAACATATTCTAAAATAAATCTAATAACTTCACATTTCAAAAAATAAATCTAACCTATTTTTTTTAACCTATGAAAAATAAATCCGAATTTCAAAATAAATTCTAACATATTCTAAAATAAATCTAATAACTTCACATTTCAAAAAAATAAATCTAACCTATTTTTTTTGACCTATTAAAAATAAATCCGAATTTCAAAATAAATTCTAACATATTCTAAAATAAATCTAATTACTTCACATTTCAAAAAAATAAATCTAACCTATTTTTTTTAAACTATTAAAAATAAATCCGAATTTCAAAATAAATTCTAACATATTCTAAAATAAATCCAATTACTTCACATTTCAAAAAAATAAATCTAACCTATTTTTTTTAACCTATTAAAAATAAATCCGAATTTCAAAATAAATTCTAACATATTCTAAAATAAATCTAATAACTTCACATTTCAAAAAAATAAATCTAACCTATTTTTTTTAACCTATTAAAAATAAATCCGAATTTCAAAATAAATTCTAACATATTCTAAAATAAATCTAATAACTTCACATTTCAAAAAAATAAATCTAACCTATTTTTTTAACCTATTAAAAAAGAAATCCGAATTTCAAAATAAATTCTAACATATTCTAAAATAAATCTAATAACTTCACATTTCAAAAAAATAAATCTAACCTATTTTTTTTAACCTATTAAAAATAAATCCGAATTTCAAAACAAATTCTAACATATTCTAAAATAAATCTAATTACTTCACATTTCAAAAAAATAAATCTAACCTATTTTTTTTAACCTATTAAAAATAAATCCGAATTTCAAAATAAATTCTAACATATTCTAAAATAAATCCAATTACTTCACATTTCAAAAAAATAAATCTAACCTATTTTTTTTAACCTATTAAAAATAAATCCGAATTTCAAAATAAATTCTAACATATTCTAAAATAAATCTAATAACTTCACATTTCAAAAAAATAAATCTAACCTATTTTTTTAAACCTATTAAAAATAAATCCGAATTTCAAAATAAATTCTAACATATTCTAAAATAAATCTAATAACTTCACATTTCAAAAAAATAAATCTAACCTATTTTTTTTAACCTATTAAAAATAAATCCGAATTTCAAAATAAATTCTAATATATTCTAAAATAAATCTAATTACTTCACATTTCAAAAAAATAAATCTAACCTATTTTTTTTAACCTATTAAAAATAAATCCGAATTTCAAAATAAATTCTAACATATTCTAAAATAAATCTAATAACTTCACATTTCAAAAAAATAAATCTAACCTATTTTTTTAAACCTATTAAAAATAAATCCGAATTTCAAAATAAATTCTAACATATTCTAAAATAAATCTAATAACTTCACATTTCAAAAAAATAAATCTAACCTATTTTTTGTAACCTATTAAAAATAAATCCGAATTTCAAAATAAATTCTAACATATTCTAAAATAAATCTAATTACTTCACATTTCAAAAAAATAAATCTAACCTATTTTTTTTAACCTATTAAAAATAAATCCGAATTTCAAAATAAATTCTAACATATTCTAAAATAAATCTAATAACTTCACATTTCAAAAAAATAAATCTAACCTTTTTTTTTAACCTATTAAAAATAAATCCGAATTTCAAAATAAATTCTAACATATTCTAAAATAAATCTAATAACTTCACATTTCAAAAAAATAAATCTAACCTATTTTTTTTAACCTATTAAAAATAAATCCGAATTTCAAAATAAATTCTAACATATTCTAAAATAAATCTAACCTATTTTTTTTAACCTATTAAAAATAAATCCGAATTTCAAAATAAATTCTAACATATTCTAAAATAAATCTAATAACTTCACATTTCAAAAAAATAAATCTAACCTATTTTTTTTAACCTATTAAAAATAAATCCGAATTTCAAAATAAATTCTAACATATTCTAAAATAAATCTAATAACTTCACATTTCAAAAAAATAAATCTAACCTATTAAAAATAAATCCGAATTTCAAAAAAAATTCTAACATATTCTAAAATAAATCTAATAACTTCACATTTCAAAAAAATAAATTTAACCTATTTTTTTTAACCTATTAAAAATAAATCCGAATTTCAAAATAAATTCTAACATATTCTAAAATAAATCTAATTACTTCACATTTCAAAAAAAATAAATCTATCCTATTTTTTTTAACCTATTAAAAATAAATCCGAATTTCAAAATAAATTCTAACATATTCTAAAATAAATCTAATAACTTCACATTTCAAAAAAATAAATCTAACCTATTTTTTTTAACCTATTAAAAATAAATCCGAATTTCAAAATAAATTCTAACATATTCTAAAATAAATCTAATAACTTCACATTTCAAAAAAATAAATCTAACCTATTTTTTTTAACCTATGAAAAATAAATCCGAATTTCAAAATAAATTCTAACATATTCTAAAATAAATCTAATAACTTCACATTTCAAAAAAATAAATCTAACCTATTTTTTTTGACCTATTAAAAATAAATCCGAATTTCAAAATAAATTCTAACATATTCTAAAATAAATCTAATTACTTCACATTTCAAAAAAATAAATCTAACCTATTTTTTTTAAACTATTAAAAATAAATCCGAATTTCAAAATAAATTCTAACATATTCTAAAATAAATCCAATTACTTCACATTTCAAAAAAATAAATCTAACCTATTTTTTTTAACCTATTAAAAATAAATCCGAATTTCAAAATAAATTCTAACATATTCTAAAATAAATCTAATTACTTCACATTTCAAAAAAATAAATCTAACCTATTTTTTTTAACCTATTAAAAATAAATCCGAATTTCAAAATAAATTCTAACATATTCTAAAATAAATCTAATAACTTCACATTTCAAAAAAATAAATCTAACCTATTTTTTTAACCTATTAAAAATAAATCCGAATTTCAAAATAAATTCTAACATATTCTAAAATAAATCTAATTACTTCACATTTCAAAAAATAAATCTAACCTATTTTTTTTAACCTATTAAAAATAAATCCGAATTTCAAAATAAATTCTAACATATTCTAAAATAAATCTAATAACTTCACATTTCAAAAAAATAAATCTAACCTATTTTTTTGAACCTATTAAAAATAAATCCGAATTTCAAAATAAATTATAACATATTCTAAAATAAATCTAATAACTTCACATTTCAAAAAAATAAATCTAACCTATTTTTTTTAACCTATTAAAAATAAATCCGAATTTCAAAATAAATTCTAACATATTCTAAAATAAATCTAATTACTTCACATTTCAAAAAAAATAAATCTATCCTATTTTTTTTAACCTATTAAAAATAAATCCGAATTTCAAAATAAATTCTAACATATTCTAAAATAAATCTAATAACTTCACATTTCAAAAAAATAAATCTAACCTATTTTTTTTAACCTATTAAAAATAAATCCGAATTTCAAAATAAATTCTAACATATTCTAAAATAAATCTAATTACTTCACATTTCAAAAAAAATAAATCTATCCTATTTTTTTTAACCTATTAAAAATAAATCCGAATTTCAAAATAAATTCTAACATATTCTAAAATAAATCTAATAACTTCACATTTCAAAAAAATAAATCTAACCTATTTTTTTTAACCTATTAAAAATAAATCCGAATTTCAAAATAAATTCTAACATATTCTAAAATAAATCTAAAAACTTCACATTTCAAAAAAATAAATCTAACCTATTTTTTTTAACCTATTAAAAATAAATCCGAATTTCAAAATAAATTCTAAAATATTCTAAAATAAATCTAATAACTTCACATTTCAAAAAAATAAATCTAACCTATTTTTTTAAACCTATTAAAAATAAATCCGAATTTCAAAATAAATTCTAACATATTCTAAAATAAATCTAATAACTTCACATTTCAAAAAAATAAATCTAACCTATTTTTTGTAACCTATTAAAAATAAATCCGAATTTCAAAATAAATTCTAACATATTCTAAAATAAATCTAATTACTTCACATTTCAAAAAAATAAATCTAACCTATTTTTTTTAACCTATTAAAAATAAATCCGAATTTCAAAATAAATTCTAACATATTCTAAAATAAATCTAATAACTTCACATTTCAAAAAAATAAATCTAACCTATTTTTTTTAACCTATTAAAAATAAATCCGAATTTCAAAATAAATTCTAACATATTCTAAAATAAATCTAATAACTTCACATTTCAAAAAAATAAATCTAACCTATTTTTTTTAACCTATTAAAAATAAATCCGAATTTCAAAATAAATTCTAACATATTCTAAAATAAATCTAATTACTTCACATTTCAAAAAATAAATCTAACCTATTTTTTTTAACCTATTAAAAATAAATCCGAATTTCAAAATAAATTCTAACATATTCTAAAATAAATCTAATAACTTCACATTTCAAAAAAATAAATCTAACCTATTTTTTTTAACCTATTAAAAATAAATCCGAATTTCAAAATAAATTATAACATATTCTAAAATAAATCTAATAACTTCACATTTCAAAAAAATAAATCTAACCTATTTTTTTTAACCTATTAAAAATAAATCCGAATTTCAAAATAAATTCTAACATATTCTAAAATAAATCTAATTACTTCACATTTCAAAAAAAATAAATCTATCCTATTTTTTTTAACCTATTAAAAATAAATCCGAATTTCAAAATAAATTCTAACATATTCTAAAATAAATCTAATAACTTCACATTTCAAAAAAATAAATCTAACCTATTTTTTTTAACCTATTAAAAATAAATCCGAATTTCAAAATAAATTCTAACATATTCTAAAATAAATCTAATTACTTCACATTTCAAAAAAAATAAATCTATCCTATTTTTTTTAACCTATTAAAAATAAATCCGAATTTCAAAATAAATTCTAACATATTCTAAAATAAATCTAATAACTTCACATTTCAAAAAAATAAATCAAACCTATTTTTTTTAACCTATTAAAAATAAATCCGAATTTCAAAATAAATTCTAACATATTCTAAAATAAATCTAATAACTTCACATTTCAAAAAAATAAATCTAACCTATTTTTTTTAACCTATTAAAAATAAATCCGAATTTCAAAATAAATTCTAACATATTCTAAAATAAATCTAATAACTTCACATTTCAAAAAAATAAATCTAACCTATTTTTTTAAACCTATTAAAAATAAATCCGAATTTCAAAATAAATTCTAACATATTCTAAAATAAATCTAATAACTTCACATTTCAAAAAAATAAATCTAACCTATTTTTTGTAACCTATTAAAAATAAATCCGAATTTCAAAATAAATTCTAACATATTCTAAAATAAATCTAATTACTTCACATTTCAAAAAAATAAATCTAACCTATTTTTTTTAACCTATTAAAAATAAATCCGAATTTCAAAATCAATTCTAACATATTCTAAAATAAATCTAATAACTTCACATTTCAAAAAAATAAATCTAACCTATTTTTTTTAACCTATTAAAAATAAATCCGAATTTCAAAATAAATTCTAACATATTCTAAAATAAATCTAATAACTTCACATTTCAAAAAAATAAATCTAACCTATTTTTTTTAACCTATTAAAAATAAATCCGAATTTCAAAATAAATTCTAACATATTCTAAAATAAATCTAATTACTTCACATTTCAAAAAATAAATCTAACCTATTTTTTTTAACCTATTAAAAATAAATCCGAATTTCAAAATAAATTCTAACATATTCTAAAATAAATCTAATAACTTCACATTTCAAAAAAATAAATCTAACCTATTTTTTTTAACCTATTAAAAATAAATCCGAATTTCAAAATAAATTCTAACATATTCTAAAATAAATCTAATAACTTCACATTTCAAAAAAATAAATCTAACCTATTTTTTTTAACCTATTAAAAATAAATCCGAATTTCAAAATAAATTCTAACATATTCTAAAATAAATCTAATAACTTCACATTTCAAAAAAATAAATCTAACCTATTTTTTTTAACCTATTAAAAATAAATCCGAATTTCAAAATAAATTCTAACATATTCTAAAATAAATCTAATTACTTCACATTTCAAAAAAAATAAATCTATCCTATTTTTTTAACCTATTAAAAATAAATCCGAATTTCAAAATAAATTCTAACATATTCTAATAAATCTAATAACTTCACATTTCAAAAAAATAAATCTAACCTATTTTTTTTAACCTATTAAAAATAAATCCGAATTTCAAAATAAATTCTAACATATTCTAAAATAAATCTAATAACTTCACATTTCAAAAAAATAAATCTAACCTATTTTTTTTAACCTATTAAAAATAAATCCGAATTTCAAAATAAATTCTAACATATTCTAAAATAAATCTAACCTATTTTTTTAAACCTATTAAAAATAAATCCGAATTTCAAAATAAATTCTAACATATTCTAAAATAAATCTAATAACTTCACATTTCAAAAAAATAAATCAAACCTATTTTTTTTAACCTATTAAAAATAAATCCGAATTTCAAAATAAATTCTAACATATTCTAAAATAAATCTAATAACTTCACATTTCAAAAAAATAAATCTACCCTATTTTTTTTAACCTATTAAAAATAAATCCGAATTTCAAAATAAATTCTAACATATTCTAAAATAAATCTAATTACTTCACATTTCAAAAAAATAAATCTAACCTATTTTTTTTAACCTATTAAAAATAAATCCGAATTTCAAAATAAATTCTAACATATTCTAAAATAAATCTAATAACTTAACATTTCAAAAAAATAAATCTAACCTATTTTTTTTAACCTATTAAAAATAAATCCGAATTTCAAAATAAATTCTAACATATTCTAAAATAAATCTAATTACTTCACATTTCAAAAAAAATAAATCTATCCTATTTTTTTTAACCTATTAAAAATAAATCCGAATTTCAAAATAAATTCTAACATATTCTAAAATAAATCTAATAACTTCACATTTCAAAAAAATAAATCTAACCTATTTTTTTTTAACCTATTAAAAATAAATCCGAATTTCAAAATAAATTCTAACATATTCTAAAATAAATCTAATAACTTCACATTTCAAAAAAATAAATCTAACCTATTTTTTTTAACCTATTAAAAATAAATCCGAATTTCAAAATAAATTCTAACATATTCTAAAATAAATCTAACCTATTTTTTTTAACCTATTAAAAATAAATCCGAATTTCAAAATAAATTCTAACATATTCTAAAATAAATCTAATTACTTCACATTTCAAAAAAATAAATCTAACCTATTTTTTTTAACCTATTAAAAATAAATCCGAATTTCAAAATAAATTCTAACATATTCTAAAATAAATCCAATTACTTCACATTTCAAAACAATAAATCTAACCTATTTTTTTTAACCTATTAAAAATAAATCCGAATTTCAAAATAAATTCTAACATATTCTAAAATAAATCTAATTACTTCACATTTCAAAAAAATAAATCTAACCTATTTTTTTAACCTATTAAAAATAAATCCGAATTTCAAAATAAATTCTAACATATTCTAAAATAAATCTAATAACTTCACATTTCAAAAAAATAAATCTAACCTATTTTTTTTTAACCTATTAAAAATAAATCCGAATTTCAAACTAAATTCTAACATATTCTAAAATAAATCTAATTACTTCACATTTCAAAAAATAAATCTAACCTATTTTTTTTAACCTATTAAAAATAAATCCGAATTTCAAAATAAATTCTAACATATTCTAAAATAAATCTAATAACTTCACATTTCAAAAAAATAAATCTAACCTATTTTTTTTAACCTATTAAAAATAAATCCGAATTTCAAAATAAATTCTAACATATTCTAAAATAAATCTAATAACTTCACATTTCAAAAAAATAAATCTAACCTATTTTTTTTAACCTATTAAAAATAAATCCGAATTTCAAAATAAATTCTAACATATTCTAAAATAAATCTAATAACTTCACATTTCAAAAAAATAAATCTAACCTATTTTTTTTTAACCTATTAAAAATAAATCCGAATTTCAAAACAAATTCTAACATATTCTAAAATAAATCTAATTACTTCACATTTCAAAAAAATAAATCTAACCTATTTTTTTTAACCTATTAAAAATAAATCCGAATTTCAAAATAAATTCTAACATATTCTAAAATAAATCCAATTACATCACATTTCAAAAAAATAAATCTAACCTATTTTTTTTAACCTATTAAAAATAAATCCGAATTTGAAAATAAATTCTAACATATTCTAAAATAAATCTAATTACTTCACATTTCAAAAAAATAAATCTAACCTATTTTTTTTAACCTATTAAAAATAAATCCGAATTTCAAAATAAATTCTAACATATTCTAAAATAAATCTAATTACTTCACATTTCAAAAAATAAATCTAACCTATATTTTTTTAACCTATTAAAAATAAATCCGAATTTCAAAATAAATTCTAACATATTCTAAAATAAATCTAATAACTTCACATTTCAAAAAAATAAATCTAACCTATTTTTTTTAACCTATTAAAAATAAATCCGAATTTCAAAATAAATTATAACATATTCTAAAATAAATCTAATAACTTCACATTTCAAAAAAATAAATCTAACCTATTTTTTTTAACCTATTAAAAATAAATCCGAATTTCAAAATAAATTCTAACATATTCTAAAATAAATCTAATTACTTCACATTTCAAAAAAAATAAATCTATCCTATTTTTTTTAACCTATTAAAAATAAATCCGAATTTCAAAATAAATTCTAACATATTCTAAAATAAATCTAATAACTTCACATTTCAAAAAAATAAATCTAACCTATTTTTTTTAACCTATTAAAAATAAATCCGAATTTCAAAATAAATTCTAACATATTCTAAAATAAATCTAATTACTTCACATTTCAAAAAAAATAAATCTATCCTATTTTTTTTAACCTATTAAAAATAAATCCGAATTTCAAAATAAATTCTAACATATTCTAAAATAAATCTAATAACTTCACATTTCAAAAAAATAAATCTAACCTATTTTTTTTAACCTATTAAAAATAAATCCGAATTTCAAAATAAATTCTAACATATTCTAAAATAAATCTAATAACTTCACATTTCAAAAAAATAAATCTAACCTATTTTTTTTAACCTATTAAAAATAAATCCGAATTTCAAAATAAATTCTAACATATTCTAAAATAAATCTAATAACTTCACATTTCAAAAAAATAAATCTAACCTATTTTTTTAAACCTATTAAAAATAAATCCGAATTTCAAAATAAATTCTAACATATTCTAAAATAAATCTAATAACTTCACATTTCAAAAAAATAAATCTAACCTATTTTTTGTAACCTATTAAAAATAAATCCGAATTTCACAATAAATTCTAACATATTCTAAAATAAATCTAATTACTTCACATTTCAAAAAAATAAATCTAACCTATTTTTTTTAACCTATTAAAAATAAATCCGAATTTCAAAATAAATTCTAACATATTCTAAAATAAATCTAATAACTTCACATTTCAAAAAAATAAATCTAACCTATTTTTTTTAACCTATTAAAAATAAATCCGAATTTCAAAATAAATTCTAACATATTCTAAAATAAATCTAATAACTTCACATTTCAAAAAAATAAATCTAACCTATTTTTTTTAACCTATTAAAAATAAATCCGAATTTCAAAATAAATTCTAACATATTCTAAAATAAATCTAATTACTTCACATTTCAAAAAATAAATCTAACCTATTTTTTTTAACCTATTAAAAATAAATCCGAATTTCAAAATAAATTCTAACATATTCTAAAATAAATCTAATAACTTCACATTTCAAAAAAATAAATCTAACCTATTTTTTTTAACCTATTAAAAATAAATCCGAATTTCAAAATAAATTCTAACATATTCTAAAATAAATCTAATAACTTCACATTTCAAAAAAATAAATCTAACCTATTTTTTTTAACCTATTAAAAATAAATCCGAATTTCAAAATAAATTCTAACATATTCTAAAATAAATCTAATAACTTCACATTTCAAAAAAATAAATCTAACCTATTTTTTTTAACCTATTAAAAATAAATCCGAATTTCAAAATAAATTCTAACATATTCTAAAATAAATCTAATTACTTCACATTTCAAAAAAAATAAATCTATCCTATTTTTTTAACCTATTAAAAATAAATCCGAATTTCAAAATAAATTCTAACATATTCTAATAAATCTAATAACTTCACATTTCAAAAAAATAAATCTAACCTATTTTTTTTAACCTATTAAAAATAAATCCGAATTTCAAAATAAATTCTAACATATTCTAAAATAAATCTAATAACTTCACATTTCAAAAAAATAAATCTAACCTATTTTTTTTAACCTATTAAAAATAAATCCGAATTTCAAAATAAATTCTAACATATTCTAAAATAAATCTAACCTATTTTTTTTAACCTATTAAAAATAAATCCGAATTTCAAAATAAATTCTAACATATTCTAAAATAAATCTAATAACTTCACATTTCAAAAAAATAAATCTAACCTATTTTTTTTAACCTATTAAAAATAAATCCGAATTTCAAAATAAATTCTAACATATTCTAAAATAAATCTAATAACTTCACATTTCAAAAAAATAAATCTACCCTATTTTTTTTTAACCTATTAAAAATAAATCCGAATTTCAAAATAAATTCTAACATATTCTAAAATAAATCTAATAACTTCACATTTCAAAAAAATAAATCTAACCTATTTTTTTTAACCTATTAAAAATAAATCCGAATTTCAAAATAAATTCTAACATATTCTAAAATAAATCTAATTACTTCACATTTCAAAAAAAATAAATCTATCCTATTTTTTTTAACCTATTAAAAATAAATCCGAATTTCAAAATAAATTCTAACATATTCTAAAATAAATCTAATAACTTCACATTTCAAAAAAATAAATCTAACCTATTTTTTTTAACCTATTAAAAATAAATCCGAATTTCAAAATAAATTCTAACATATTCTAAAATAAATCTAATAACTTCACATTTCAAAAAAATAAATCTAACCTATTTTTTTTAACCTATTAAAAATAAATCCGAATTTCAAAATAAATTCTAACATATTCTAAAATAAATCTAATAACTTCACATTTCAAAAAAATAAATCTAACCTATTTTTTTAAACCTATTAAAAATAAATCCGAATTTCAAAATAAATTCTAACATATTCTAAAATAAATCTAATAACTTCACATTTCAAAAAAATAAATCTAACCTATTTTTTGTAACCTATTAAAAATAAATCCGAATTTCAAAATAAATTCTAACATATTCTAAAATAAATCTAATTACTTCACATTTCAAAAAAATAAATCTAACCTATTTTTTTTAACCTATTAAAAATAAATCCGAATTTCAAAATAAATTCTAACATATTCTAAAATAAATCTAATAACTTCACATTTCAAAAAAATAAATCTAACCTATTTTTTTTAACCTATTAAAAATAAATCCGAATTTCAAAATAAATTCTAACATATTCTAAAATAAATCTAATAACTTCACATTTCAAAAAAATAAATCTAACCTATTTTTTTTAACCTATTAAAAATAAATCCGAATTTCAAAATAAATTCTAACATATTCTAAAATAAATCTAATTACTTCACATTTCAAAAAATAAATCTAACCTATTTTTTTAACCTATTAAAAATAAATCCGAATTTCAAAATAAATTCTAACATATTCTAAAATAAATCTAATAACTTCACATTTCAAAAAAATAAATCTAACCTATTTTTTTTAACCTATTAAAAATAAATCCGAATTTCAAAATAAATTCTAACATATTCTAAAATAAATCTAATAACTTCACATTTCAAAAAAATAAATCTAACCTATTTTTTTTAACCTATTAAAAATAAATCCGAATTTCAAAATAAATTCTAACATATTCTAAAATAAATCTAATAACTTCACATTTCAAAAAAATAAATCTAACCTATTTTTTTTAACCTATTAAAAATAAATCCGAATTTCAAAATAAATTCTAACATATTCTAAAATAAATCTAATTACTTCACATTTCAAAAAATAAATCTAACCTATTTTTTTTAACCTATTAAAAATAAATCCGAATTTCAAAATAAATTCTAACATATTCTAAAATAAATCTAATTACTTCACATTTCAAAAAAAATAAATCTATCCTATTTTTTTAACCTATTAAAAATAAATCCGAATTTCAAAATAAATTCTAACATATTCTAATAAATCTAATAACTTCACATTTCAAAAAAATAAATCTAACCTATTTTTTTTAACCTATTAAAAATAAATCCGAATTTCAAAATAAATTCTAACATATTCTAAAATAAATCTAATAACTTCACATTTCAAAAAAATAAATCTAACCTATTTTTTTTAACCTATTAAAAATAAATCCGAATTTCAAAATAAATTCTAACATATTCTAAAATAAATCTAACCTATTTTTTTTAACCTATTAAAAATAAATCCGAATTTCAAAATAAATTCTAACATATTCTAAAATAAATCTAATAACTTCACATTTCAAAAAAATAAATCTAACCTATTTTTTTTAACCTATTAAAAATAAATCCGAATTTCAAAATAAATTCTAACATATTCTAAAATAAATCTAATAACTTCACATTTCAAAAAAATAAATCTACCCTATTTTTTTTTAACCTATTAAAAATAAATCCGAATTTCAAAATAAATTCTAACATATTCTAAAATAAATCTAATTACTTCACATTTCAAAAAAATAAATCTAACCTATTTTTTTTAACCTATTAAAAATAAACCCGAATTTCAAAATAAATTCTAACATATTCTAAAATAAATCTAATAAGTTAACATTTCAAAAAAATAAATCTAACCTATTTTTTTTAACCTATTAAAAATAAATCCGAATTTCAAAATAAATTCTAACATATTCTAAAATAAATCTAATTACTTCACATTTCAAAAAAAAATAAATCTATCCTATTTTTTTTAACCTATTAAAAATAAATCCGAATTTCAAAATAAATTCTAACATATTCTAAAATAAATCTAATAACTTCACATTTCAAAAAAATAAATCTAACCTATTTTTTTTAACCTATTAAAAATAAATCCGAATTTCAAAATAAATTCTAACATATTCTAAAATAAATCTAATAACTTCACATTTCAAAAAAATAAATCTAACCTATTTTTTTTAACCTATTAAAAATAAATCCGAATTTCAAAATAAATTCTAACATATTCTAAAATAAATCTAACCTATTTTTTTTAACCTATTAAAAATAAATCCGAATTTCAAAATAAATTCTAACATATTCTAAAATAAATCTAATTACTTCACATTTCAAAAAAATAAATCTAACCTATTTTTTTTAACCTATTAAAAATAAATCCGAATTTCAAAATAAATTCTAACATATTCTAAAATAAATCCAATTACTTCACATTTCAAAAAAATAAATCTAACCTATTTTTTTTAACCTATTAAAAATAAATCCGAATTTCAAAATAAATTCTAACATATTCTAAAATAAATCTAATTACTTCACATTTCAAAAAAATAAATCTAACCTATTTTTTTAACCTATTAAAAATAAATCCGAATTTCAAAATAAATTCTAACATATTCTAAAATAAATCTAATAACTTCACATTTCAAAAAAATAAATCTAACCTATTTTTTTTAACCTATTAAAAATAAATCCGAATTTCAAAATAAATTCTAACATATTCTAAAATAAATCTAATTACTTCACATTTCAAAAAATAAATCTAACCTATTTTTTTTAACCTATTAAAAATAAATCCGAATTTCAAAATAAATTCTAACATATTCTAAAATAAATCTAATTACTTCACATTTCAAAAAATAAATCTAACCTATTTTTTTTAACCTATTAAAAATAAATCCGAATTTCAAAATAAATTCTAAGATATTCTAAAATAAATCCAATTACTTCACATTTCAAAAAAATAAATCTATCCTATTTTTTTTAACCTATTAAAAATAAATCCGAATTTCAAAATAAATTCTAACATATTCTAAAATAAATCTAATAACTTCACATTTCAAAAAAATAAATCTAACCTATTTTTTTTAACCTATTAAAAATAAATCCGAATTTCAAAATAAATTCTAACATATTCTAAAATAAATCTAATAACTTCACATTTCAAAAAAATAAATCTAACCTATTTTTTTTAACCTATTAAAAATAAATCCGAATTTCAAAATAAATTCTAACATATTCTAAAATAAATCTAATAACTTCACATTTCAAAAAAATAAATCTAACCTATTTTTTTAAACCTATTAAAAATAAATCCGAATTTCAAAATAAATTCTAACATATTCTAAAATAAATCTAATAACTTCACATTTCAAAAAAATAAATCTAACCTATTTTTTGTAACCTATTAAAAATAAATCCGAATTTCAAAATAAATTCTAACATATTCTAAAATAAATCTAATTACTTCACATTTCAAAAAAATAAATCTAACCTATTTTTTTTAACCTATTAAAAATAAATCCGAATTTCAAAATAAATTCTAACATATTCTAAAATAAATCTAATAACTTCACATTTCAAAAAAATAAATCTAACCTATTTTTTTTAACCTATTAAAAATAAATCCGAATTTCAAAATAAATTCTAACATATTCTAAAATAAATCTAATAACTTCACATTTCAAAAAAATAAATCTAACCTATTTTTTTTAACCTATTAAAAATAAATCCGAATTTCAAAATAAATTCTAACATATTCTAAAATAAATCTAATTACTTCACATTTCAAAAAATAAATCTAACCTATTTTTTTTAACCTATTAAAAATAAATCCGAATTTCAAAATAAATTCTAACATATTCTAAAATAAATCTAATAACTTCACATTTCAAAAAAATAAATCTAACCTATTTTTTTTAACCTATTAAAAATAAATCCGAATTTCAAAATAAATTCTAACATATTCTAAAATAAATCTAATAACTTCACATTTCAAAAAAATAAATCTAACCTATTTTTTTTAACCTATTAAAAATAAATCCGAATTTCAAAATAAATTCTAACATATTCTAAAATAAATCTAATAACTTCACATTTCAAAAAAATAAATCTAACCTATTTTTTTTTAACCTATTAAAAATAAATCCGAATTTCAAAATAAATTCTAACATATTCTAAAATAAATCTAATAACTTCACATTTCAAAAAAATAAATCTAACCTATTTTTTTTAACCTATTAAAAATAAATCCGAATTTCAAAATAAATTCTAACATATTCTAAAATAAATCTAATTACTTCACATTTCAAAAAATAAATCTAACCTATTTTTTTTAACCTATTAAAAATAAATCCGAATTTCAAAATAAATTCTAACATATTCTAAAATAAATCTAATAACTTCACATTTCAAAAAAATAAATCTAACCTATTTTTTTTAACCTATTAAAAATAAATCCGAATTTCAAAATAAATTCTAACATATTCTAAAATAAATCTAATAACTTCACATTTCAAAAAAATAAATCTAACCTATTTTTTTTAACCTATTAAAAATAAATCCGAATTTCAAAATAAATTCTAACATATTCTAAAATAAATCTAATAACTTCACATTTCAAAAAAATAAATCTAACCTATTTTTTTTAACCTATTAAAAATAAATCCGAATTTCAAAATAAATTCTAACATATTCTAAAATAAATCTAATTACTTCACATTTCAAAAAAAATAAATCTATCCTATTTTTTTAACCTATTAAAAATAAATCCGAATTTCAAAATAAATTCTAACATATTCTAATAAATCTAATAACTTCACATTTCAAAAAAATAAATCTAACCTATTTTTTTTAACCTATTAAAAATAAATCCGAATTTCAAAATAAATTCTAACATATTCTAAAATAAATCTAATAACTTCACATTTCAAAAAAATAAATCTAACCTATTTTTTTTAACCTATTAAAAATAAATCCGAATTTCAAAATAAATTCTAACATATTCTAAAATAAATCTAACCTATTTTTTTTAACCTATTAAAAATAAATCCGAATTTCAAAATAAATTCTAACATATTCTAAAATAAATCTAATAACTTCACATTTCAAAAAAATAAATCTAACCTATTTTTTTTAACCTATTAAAAATAAATCCGAATTTCAAAATAAATTCTAACATATTCTAAAATAAATCTAATAACTTCACATTTCAAAAAAATAAATCTACCCTATTTTTTTTAACCTATTAAAAATAAATCCGAATTTCAAAATAAATTCTAACATATTCTAAAATAAATCTAATAACTTCACATTTCAAAAAAATAAATCTAACCTATTTTTTTTAACCTATTAAAAATAAATCCGAATTTCAAAATAAATTCTAACATATTCTAAAATAAATCTAATTACTTCACATTTCAAAAAAAATAAATCTATCCTATTTTTTTTAACCTATTAAAAATAAATCCGAATTTCAAAATAAATTCTAACATATTCTAAAATAAATCTAATAACTTCACATTTCAAAAAAATAAATCTAACCTATTTTTTTTAACCTATTAAAAATAAATCCGAATTTCAAAATAAATTCTAACATATTCTAAAATAAATCTAATAACTTCACATTTCAAAAAAATAAATCTAACCTATTTTTTTTAACCTATTAAAAATAAATCCGAATTTCAAAATAAATTCTAACATATTCTAAAATAAATCTAATAACTTCACATTTCAAAAAAATAAATCTAACCTATTTTTTTAAACCTATTAAAAATAAATCCGAATTTCAAAATAAATTCTAACATATTCTAAAATAAATCTAATAACTTCACATTTCAAAAAAATAAATCTAACCTATTTTTTGTAACCTATTAAAAATAAATCCGAATTTCAAAATAAATTCTAACATATTCTAAAATAAATCTAATTACTTCACATTTCAAAAAAATAAATCTAACCTATTTTTTTTAACCTATTAAAAATAAATCCGAATTTCAAAATAAATTCTAACATATTCTAAAATAAATCTAATAACTTCACATTTCAAAAAAATAAATCTAACCTATTTTTTTTAACCTATTAAAAATAAATCCGAATTTCAAAATAAATTCTAACATATTCTAAAATAAATCTAATAACTTCACATTTCAAAAAAATAAATCTAACCTATTTTTTTTAACCTATTAAAAATAAATCCGAATTTCAAAATAAATTCTAACATATTCTAAAATAAATCTAATTACTTCACATTTCAAAAAATAAATCTAACCTATTTTTTTTAACCTATTAAAAATAAATCCGAATTTCAAAATAAATTCTAACATATTCTAAAATAAATCTAATAACTTCACATTTCAAAAAAATAAATCTAACCTATTTTTTTTAACCTATTAAAAATAAATCCGAATTTCAAAATAAATTCTAACATATTCTAAAATAAATCTAATAACTTCACATTTCAAAAAAATAAATCTAACCTATTTTTTTTAACCTATTAAAAATAAATCCGAATTTCAAAATAAATTCTAACATATTCTAAAATAAATCTAATAACTTCACATTTCAAAAAAATAAATCTAACCTATTTTTTTTAACCTATTAAAAATAAATCCGAATTTCAAAATAAATTCTAACATATTCTAAAATAAATCTAATTACTTCACATTTCAAAAAAAATAAATCTATCCTATTTTTTTAACCTATTAAAAATAAATCCGAATTTCAAAATAAATTCTAACATATTCTAATAAATCTAATAACTTCACATTTCAAAAAAATAAATCTAACCTATTTTTTTTAACCTATTAAAAATAAATCCGAATTTCAAAATAAATTCTAACATATTCTAAAATAAATCTAATAACTTCACATTTCAAAAAAATAAATCTAACCTATTTTTTTTAACCTATTAAAAATAAATCCGAATTTCAAAATAAATTCTAACATATTCTAAAATAAATCTAACCTATTTTTTTTAACCTATTAAAAATAAATCCGAATTTCAAAATAAATTCTAACATATTCTAAAATAAATCTAATAACTTCACATTTCAAAAAAATAAATCTAACCTATTTTTTTTAACCTATTAAAAATAAATCCGAATTTCAAAATAAATTCTAACATATTCTAAAATAAATCTAATAACTTCACATTTCAAAAAAATAAATCTACCCTATTTTTTTTTAACCTATTAAAAATAAATCCGAATTTCAAAATAAATTCTAACATATTCTAAAATAAATCTAATTACTTCACATTTCAAAAAAATAAATCTAACCTATTTTTTTTAACCTATTAAAAATAAACCCGAATTTCAAAATAAATTCTAACATATTCTAAAATAAATCTAATAAGTTAACATTTCAAAAAAATAAATCTAACCTATTTTTTTAACCTATTAAAAATAAATCCGAATTTCAAAATAAATTCTAACATATTCTAAAATAAATCTAATTACTTCACATTTCAAAAAAAATAAATCTATCCTATTTTTTTTTAACCTATTAAAAATAAATCCGAATTTCAAAATAAATTCTAACATATTCTAAAATAAATCTAATAACTTCACATTTCAAAAAATAAATCTAACCTATTTTTTTTAACCTATTAAAAATAAATCCGAATTTCAAAATAAATTCTAACATATTCTAAAATAAATCTAATAACTTCACATTTCAAAAAAATAAATCTAACCTATTTTTTTTAACCTATTAAAAATAAATCCGAATTTCAAAATAAATTCTAACATATTCTAAAATAAATCTAACCTATTTTTTTTAACCTATTAAAAATAAATCCGAATTTCAAAATAAATTCTAACATATTCTAAAATAAATCTAATTACTTCACATTTCAAAAAAATAAATCTAACCTATTTTTTTTAACCTATTAAAAATAAATCCGAATTTCAAAATAAATTCTAACATATTCTAAAATAAATCCAATTACTTCACATTTCAAAAAAATAAATCTAACCTATTTTTTTTAACCTATTAAAAATAAATCCGAATTTCAAAATAAATTCTAACATATTCTAAAATAAATCTAATTACTTCACATTTCAAAAAAATAAATCTAACCTATTTTTTTAACCTATTAAAAATAAATCCGAATTTCAAAATAAATTCTAACATATTCTAAAATAAATCTAATAACTTCACATTTCAAAAAAATAAATCTAACCTATTTTTTTTAACCTATTAAAAATAAATCCGAATTTCAAAATAAATTCTAACATATTCTAAAATAAATCTAATTACTTCACATTTCAAAAAATAAATCTAACCTATTTTTTTTAACCTATTAAAAATAAATCCGAATTTCAAAATAAATTCTAACATATTCTAAAATAAATCTAATAACTTCACATTTCAAAAAAATAAATCTAACCTATTTTTTTTAACCTATTAAAAATAAATCCGAATTTCAAAATAAATTCTAACATATTCTAAAATAAATCTAATAACTTCACATTTCAAAAAAATAAATCTAACCTAATTTTTTTAACCTATTAAAAATAAATCCGAATTTCAAAATAAATTCTAACATATTCTAAAATAAATCTAATAACTTCACATTTCAAAAAAATAAATCTAACCTATTTTTTTTAACCTATTAAAAATAAATCCGAATTTCAAAACAAATTCTAACATATTCTAAAATAAATCTAATTACTTCACATTTCCAAAAAATTAATCTAACCTATTTTTTTTAACCTATTAAAAATAAATCCGAATTTCAAAATAAATTCTAACATATTCTAAAATAAATCCAATTACATCACATTTCAAAAAAATAAATCTAACCTATTTTTTTTAACCTATTAAAAATAAATCCGAATTTTAAAATAAATTCTAACATATTCTAAAATAAATCTAATTACTTCACATTTCAAAAAAATAAATCTAACCTATTTTTTTTAACCTATTAAAAATAAATCCGAATTTCAAAATAAATTCTAACATATTCTAAAATAAATCTAATAACTTCACATTTCAAAAAAATAAATCTAACCTATTTTTTTTAACCTATTAAAAATAAATCCGAATTTCAAAATAAATTCTAATATATTCTAAAATAAATCTAATTACTTCACATTTCAAAAAAATAAATCTAACCTATTTTTTTTAACCTATTAAAAATAAATCCGAATTTCAAAATAAATTCTAACATATTCTAAAATAAATCTAATAACTTCACATTTCAAAAAAATAAATCTAACCTATTTTTTTAAACCTATTAAAAATAAATCCGAATTTCAAAATAAATTCTAACATATTCTAAAATAAATCTAATAACTTCACATTTCAAAAAAATAAATCTAACCTATTTTTTTTAACCTATTAAAAATAAATCCGAATTTCAAAATAAATTCTAACATATTCTAAAATAAATCTAATTACTTCACATTTCAAAAAATAAATCTAACCTATTTTTTTTAACCTATTAAAAATAAATCCGAATTTCAAAATAAATTCTAACATATTCTAAAATAAATCTAATTACTTCACATTTCAAAAAATAAATCTAACCTATTTTTTTTAACCTATTAAAAATAAATCCGAATTTCAAAATAAATTCTAACATATTCTAAAATAAATCTAATAACTTCACATTTCAAAAAAATAAATTTAACCTATTTTTTTTAACCTATTAAAAATAAATCCGAATTTCAAAATAAATTCTAACATATTCTAAAATAAATCTAATAACTTCACATTTCAAAAAAATAAATCTAACCTATTTTTTTTAACCTATTAAAAATAAATCCGAATTTCAAAATAAATTCTAACATATTCTAAAATAAATCTAATAACTTCACATTTCAAAAAAATAAATCTAACCTATTTTTTTTAACCTATTAAAAATAAATCCGAATTTCAAAATAAATTCTAACATATTCTAAAATAAATCTAATTACTTCACATTTCAAAAAAAATAAATCTATCCTATTTTTTTTAACCTATTAAAAATAAATCCGAATTTCAAAATAAATTCTAACATATTCTAAAATAAATCTAATAACTTCACATTTCAAAAAAATAAATCTAACCTATTTTTTTTAACCTATTAAAAATAAATCCGAATTTCAAAATAAATTCTAACATATTCTAAAATAAATCTAATAACTTCACATTTCAAAAAAATAAATCTAACCTATTTTTTTTAACCTATTAAAAATAAATCCGAATTTCAAAATAAATTCTAACATATTCTAAAATAAATCTAACCTATTTTTTTTAACCTATTAAAAATAAATCCGAATTTCAAAATAAATTCTAACATATTCTAAAATAAATCTAATAACTTCACATTTCAAAAAAATAAATCTAACCTATTTTTTTTAACCTATTAAAAATAAATCCGAATTTCAAAATAAATTCTAACATATTCTAAAATAAATCTAATAACTTCACATTTCAAAAAAATAAATCTAACCTATTTTTTTTAACCTATTAAAAATAAATCCGAATTTCAAAATAAATTCTAACATATTCTAAAATAAATCTAATTACTTCACATTTCAAAAAAATAAATCTAACCTATTTTTTTTAACCTATTAAAAATAAATCCGAATTTCAAAATAAATTCTAACATATTCTAAAATAAATCTAATAACTTCACATTTCAAAAAAATAAATCTAACCTATTTTTTTTAACCTATTAAAAATAAATCCGAATTTCAAAATAAATTCTAACATATTCTAAAATAAATCTAATTACTTCACATTTCAAAAAAAATAAATCTATCCTATTTTTTTTAACCTATTAAAAATAAATCCGAATTTCAAAATAAATTCTAACATATTCTAAAATAAATCTAATAACTTCACATTTCAAAAAAATAAATCTAACCTATTTTTTTTAACCTATTAAAAATAAATCCGAATTTCAAAATAAATTCTAACATATTCTAAAATAAATCTAATAACTTCACATTTCAAAAAAATAAATCTAACCTGTTTTTTTTAACCTATTAAAAATAAATCCGAATTTCAAAATAAATTCTAACATATTCTAAAATAAATCTAACCTATTTTTTTTAACCTATTAAAAATAAATCCGAATTTCAAAATAAATTCTAACATATTCGAAAATAAATCTAATAACTTCACATTTCAAAAAAATAAATCTAACCTATTTTTTTTAACCTATTAAAAATAAATCCGAATTTCAAAATAAATTCTAACATATTCTAAAATAAATCTAATAACTTCACATTTCAAAAAAATAAATCTAACCTATTTTTTTTAACCTATTAAAAATAAATCCGAATTTCAAAATAAATTCTAACATATTCTAAAATAAATCTAATTACTTCACATTTCAAAAAAATAAATCTAACCTATTTTTTTTAACCTATTAAAAATAAATCCGAATTTCAAAATAAATTCTAACATATTCTAAAATAAATCCAATTACTTCACATTTCAAAAAAATAAATCTAACCTATTTTTTTTAACCTATTAAAAATAAATCCGAATTTCAAAATAAATTCTAACATATTCTAAAATAAATCTAATTACTTCACATTTCAAAAAAATAAATCTAACCTATTTTTTTTAACCTATTAAAAATAAATCCGAATTTCAAAATAAATTCTAACATATTCTAAAATAAATCTAATAACTTCACATTTCAAAAAAATAAATTTAACCTATTTTTTTTAACCTATTAAAAATAAATCCGAATTTCAAAATAAATTCTAATATATTCTAAAATAAATCTAATTACTTCACATTTCAAAAAAATAAATCTTACCTATTTTTTTTAACCTATTAAAAATAAATCCGAATTTCAAAATAAATTCTAACATATTCTAAAATAAATCTAATAACTTCACATTTCAAAAAAATAAATCTAACCTATTTTTTTAAACCTATTAAAAATAAATCCGAATTTCAAAATAAATTCTAACATATTCTAAAATAAATCTAATAAATTCACATTTCAAAAAAATAAATCTAACCTATTTTTTGTAACCTATTAAAAATAAATCCGAATTTCAAAATAAATTCTAACATATTCTAAAATAAATCTAATTACTTCACATTTCAAAAAAATAAATCTAACCTATTTTTTTTAACCTATTAAAAATAATTCCGAATTTCAAAATAAATTCTAACATATTCTAAAATAAATCTAATGACTTCACATTTCAAAAAAATAAATCTAACCTATTTTTTTTAACCTATTAAAAATAAATCCGAATTTCAAAATAAATTCTAACATATTCTAAAATAAATCTAATAACTTCACATTTCATAAAAATAAATCTAACCTATTTTTTTTAACCTATTAAAAATAAATCCGAATTTCAAAATAAATTCTAACATATTCTAAAATAAATCTAATTACTTCACATTTCAAAAAATAAATCTAACCTATTTTTTTTAACCTATTAAAAATAAATCCGAATTTCAAAATAAATTCTAACATATTCTAAAATAAATCTAATAACTTCACATTTCAAAAAAATAAATCTAACCTATTTTTTTTAACCTATTAAAAATAAATCCGAATTTCAAAATAAATTCTAACATATTCTAAAATAAATCTAATAACTTCACATTTCAAAAAAATAAATCTAACCTATTTTTTTTAACCTATTAAAAATAAATCCGAATTTCAAAATAAATTCTAACATATTCTAAAATAAATCTACTTATTTCACATTTCAAAAAAATAAATCTAACCTATTTTTTTTAACCTATTAAAAATAAATCCGAATTTCAAAATAAATTCTAACATATTCTAAAATAAATCTAATAACTTCACATTTCAAAAAAATAAATCTAACCTATTTTTTTTAACCTATTAAAAATAAATCCGAATTTCAAAATAAATTCTAACATATTCTAAAATAAATCTAATAACTTCACATTTCAAAAAAATAAATCTAACCTATTTTTTTTAACCTATTAAAAATAAATCCGAATTTCAAAATAAATTCTAACATATTCTAAAATAAATCTAATAACTTCACATTTCAAAAAAATAAATCTAACCTATTTTTTTTAACCTATTAAAAATAAATCCGAATTTCAAAATAAATTCTAAGATATTCTAAAATAAATCCAATTACTTCACATTTCAAAAAAATAAATCTAACATATTTTTTTTAACCTATTAAAAATAAATCCGAATTTCAAAATAAATTCTAACATATTCTAAAATAAATCTATTAACTTCACATTTCAAAAAAATAAATCTAACCTATTTTTTTTAACCTATTAAAAATAAATCCGAATTTCAAAATAAATTCTAACATATTCTAAAATAAATCTAATTACTTCACATTTCAAAAAAATAAATCTAACCTATTTTTTTTAACCTATTAAAAATAAATCCGAATTTCAAAATAAATTCTAACATATTCTAAAATAAATCTAATAACTTCACATTTCAAAAAAATAAATCTAACCTATTTTTTTTAACCTATTAAAAATAAATCCGAATTTCAAAATAAATTCTAACATATTGTAAAATAAATCTAATAACTTCACATTTTAAAAAAATAAATCTAACCTATTTTTTTTAACCTATTAAAAATAAATCCGAATTTCAAAATAAATTCTAACATATTCTAAAATAAATCTAATTACTTCACATTTCAAAAAATAAATCTAACCTATTTTTTTTAACCTATTAAAAATAAATCCGAATTTCAAAATAAATTCTAACATATTCTAAAATAAATCTAATAACTTCACATTTCAAAAAAAATAAATCTAACCTATTTTTTTTAACCTATTAAAAATAAATCCGAATTTCAAAATAAATTCTAACATATTCTAAAATAAATCTAATAACTTCACATTTCAAAAAAATAAATCTAACCTATTTTTTTTAACCTATTAAAAATAAATCCGAATTTCAAAATAAATTCTAACATATTCTAAAATAAATCTAATAACTTCACATTTCAAAAAAAAAATCTAACCTATTTTTTTTAACCTATTAAAAATAAATCCGAATTTCCAAATAAATTCTAACATATTCTAAAATAAATCTAATTACTTCACATTTCAAAAAAATAAATCTAACCTATTTTTTTTAACCTATTAAAAATAAATCCGAATTTCAAAATAAATTCTAACATATTCTAAAATAAATCTAATAACTTCACATTTCAAAAAAATAAATCTAACCTATTTTTTTTAACCTATTAAAAATAAATCCGAATTTCAAAATAAATTCTAACATATTCTAAAATAAATCTAATAACTTCACATTTCAAAAAAATAAATCTAACCTATTTTTTTTAACCTATTAAAAATAAATCCGAATTTCAAAATAAATTCTAACATATTCTAAAATAAATCTAATTACTTCACATTTCAAAAAAATAAATCTAACCTATTTTTTTTAACCTATTAAAAATAAATCCGAATTTCAAAATAAATTCTAACATATTCTAAAATAAATCCAATTACTTCACATTTCAAAAAAATAAATCTAACCTATTTTTTTTAACCTATTAAAAATAAATCCGAATTTCAAAATAAATTCTAACATATTCTAAAATAAATCTAATTACTTCACATTTCAAAAAAATAAATCTAACCTATTTTTTTTAACCTATTAAAAATAAATCCGAATTTCAAAATAAATTCTAACATATTCTAAAATAAATCTAATAACTTCACATTTCAAAAAAATAAATGTAACCTATTTTTTTTAACCTATTAAAAATAAATCCGAATTTCAAAATAAATTCTAACATATTCTAAAATAAATCTAATAACTTCACATTTCAAAAAAATAAATCTATCCTATTTTTTTTAACCTATTAAAAATAAATCCGAATTTCAAAATAAATTCTAACATATTCTAAAATAAATCTAATTACTTCACATTTCAAAAAAATAAATCTAATTACTACTACAAATTAAATTAAATTACTTAAGAATTACTACAATTTACTATAAAATAAATCTAATTATCTACAAATTACTACAAAATAAATATAATTATCTAACAATTACTACAAATTATTATAAAATAAATGTACCTTCAATTTTGTAGAACGAATCTCGTGGGATTTTGAAAAACCTTCGTAATTCCGTTTGCGGATTTGTAGAACGATTTAAATGTACAACTATATTTTTTTAACAATAAATTTAAATTTTGAGAATAATAAAAAAAATTGAGAGAATGAGATTGAGAGAAAGAGTGATTAGAAATATTATGAGAATATGAAATGTTGAGATGTGAAAAAATATGAGGGATTGGGGTATATTTAAAGAGGTTTTGTTTGGGGGGAATGAATTTTGAAAATTTTAACCGTTGTCTGTGATTTCAAATTGAAATTGTTCACTAAATCCTAACCGTTCAAATTTTTTTCATGCACAAATCTTAACGAAAATATTTTTACAAGTGCGAATCTCGATAAAAATCAATGGCTTAAATCAATTGGAATCAATTGATGGGATTTGATGTGATTAAAGAATTAATTTTTTAAATTGGATTTGAAAGGGGGCGGCGGGTAGGGCGGGTAGGGGGCACGGGCACGGGTGCACGGGCACGGGTACGGGTACGGGCACGGGTGCGGGCGGGCACGGGCGGGCACGGGCACGGGCACGGGCGGGCACGGGCGGGCACGGTGCACGGGCACGGGCGGGCACGGGCACGGGCACGGACGGGCACGGGACCCGACCTCGGGACGGGTAGGGACGGGTTTTTTTTCAAATTTCCCAATTCGGGTATGATTTTGACCCGTCCCGGCTTACCCGTGACCCGTCTAAACCCGGGCACGGGACGGGACGGGTCGGGTGCACGGCACGGGCAACCCGGACCCGGGTCACGGGTTTTGCACCCGAGAGCAAACCACTAGTCAAAACTAGTGTTCGAATTTTGCTCCCGAGGGCGTGCCCTGCCCGTGCCCGTGCCCGTCCCACGGGCACCACGGGCATACGAACACACGGGCACGGGCGTTAAACGGGCCGGACATGGTTTTTTTTTCCCTGCCCGTGACTGCCCGGCCCTCCGTGCCCGTGCCCTTTTTTTTTTTTTTCCGAAAATAAAATTCAAATTTACCCCGGCCCCCCTGCCCGGCCCCGCCCGCCCGCCCCCGCCCGGACCCCCCATCCCCCACCCGGCCACCCCCCGGGCCCCCCTCCCCTCTACGGCAACAGCCACATCTTTTTTAAATTTTTTTTTTTTAAAATTCAAATTTTAATCCCTCCAAACAAAAATCTATAAATATACACCCATTCCTCTCAATATTTTCATCTCTCATTCTCTCAATCTCAATCTCAATATTTTTATTATTCTCCAATTTTAATTTTATTGTTAAAAAAAATATAGTTGTTTAACAAATACGCAAACAGAATTACGAAGGTATTCTTGAAGATTTTCCCGTGAAATTAAAAAGGTTAGATTTATTTTTAATAGGTTCAAAAAAATATGTTAGATTTATTTTTTTGAAATGTGAAGTAATTAAATTTATTTTAGAAAATGTTATATTTTATTTTGAAATTCGGATTTATTTTTAATAGGTTCAAAAAAATAGGTTAGATTTATTTTTTTTGAAATGTGAAGTAATTAGATTTATTTTAGAAAATGTTATATTTTATTTTGAAATTCGGATTTATTTTTAATAGGTTAAAAAAATAGGTTAGATTTATTTTTTTGAAATGTGAAGTAATTAGATTTATTTTAGAATATGTTATATTTTATTTTGAAATTCGGATTTATTTTTAATAGGTTAAAAAAAATAGGTTAGATTTATTTTTTTTTAAATGTGAAGTAATTAGATTTATTTTAGAAAATGTTATATTTTATTTGAAATTCGGATTTATATTTAATAGGTTAAAAAAATAGGTTAGATTTGTTTTTTTGAAATGTGAAGTAATTAGATTTATTTTAGAATATGTTATATTTTATTTTGAAATTCGGATTTATTTTTAATAGGTTAAGAAAAATAGGTTAGATTTGTTTTTTTTAAATGTGGAGTAATTAGATTTATTTTAGAAAATGTTATATTTTATTTGAAATTCGGATTTATATTTAATAGGTTAAAAAAATAGGTTAGATTTGTTTTTTTTAAATGTGAAGTAATTAGATTTATTTTAGAAAATGTTATATTTTATTTTGAAATTCGGATTTATTTTTAATAGGTTAAAAAAATAGGTTAGATTTGTTTTTTTTGAAATGTGAAGTAATTAGATTTATTTTAGAAAATATTATATTTTATTTTGAAATTCGGATTTATTTTTAATAGGTTCAAAAAATGACAACTCCTCATTGCGAATCGGTGGAAGAACAAATCGAAAGAATGTCGACCGAGCTTTTTGGCCCTGTGGTCCCTGTTCGCCCCGATATGCCACATAATTATCCACAAAATTATGAACCCAATTATCAACCAAGTTCCTCCCAAATGTCACCATCTAATTATCCACTTAATTATCCACAAAATTATCAAAGAAGGGACCAAATGCTAGATTTAAATTGTCAACAACTCCCTCAAATGACCACATCGTATTATACTTCAAATGATCCAAACATATTTATTCCACAACAAGTACATCAACCGATACCACCGTATGCACATGGAGGTACTTCTTCTGTAGCATCGAGTCAATTCACGAACACTGCCCCTATAGGAGGTACTCCTTCGACAGGCCTCCTTGAAATTCAAGAAGAAGATGTCCCTCCCTCGACAGAAGAAGTGCCCCCGCAACAACCAGCAGGAAAGAAGGCGAAAAGATGGCCTGAATACCATAAACCGTGGTTGAAATACTATGATTGGACAAGAGATGAGGAGGGCACTATGCAATATCTACAATGTAAGGTAAACAAATGTAACAAGAGTTATGTGTATAAAAAAAAGGACGGCATGAATAGCTTTAAGAGACATGCCGAAATGCATGAAAAAAAGGGTGAACAACCAAGTGAAAATGTTGGATCGAGACAATTCCAAACCCTATTGAACGCGGATAGTACCAGAACCAACCCAAAATTCGATGAATAAAAAATGCTTAGTGAATTGGCTCGGTACATTACCCATAAAGAACAACCAATAAGTATGGGTGGTTGCCTGAGTTTTGCCCGGTTGGTTATTCGGGAGTATGCTCAACCAATGTACAAGAGGATTCATCATAAAAAAATGTCTAGTGAAATAAAAAATCAGTTTACCAACAGAAAAGATAATATGAAAGCTACATTTGCATACCAAAACAATAACGTCTCAATTACCTCCGATATATGGACTGCTGGTAAACATGGACTCGGGTACTCTTGTATTACCGGGCATTGGATGGATGATAATTGGGTATTACAAAAGAGGATATTAAGTTTTCGAGTGTTAGAATCCCCGCACACTGCAAATGTAATTTTTAAATCAATTATTGAGGTTTTAGAAGAGTATAACCTTAAGAGGAATATTAATAATAAGATTTTTTCTATCTCATTCGATAATGCTAGCAACAACATAGCTTCCATTGAGATTTTTAAACGGTCACTAAACCCGATTATGAATGGTGAAATGTTTCACCAAAAGTGTGCTTGCCACATACTTAACCTCGTCGTAAAGGCGGGTCTTAAAACAGAAGCTGTAAAGCTATTGATAATTAAATTTAAAGATGCTCTCAACCACATTGTTTCGAACCAAGAAAGAAAACAACGGTTTGCGAGATTATGTGTCCACTATAATATGAGCAAGTTGAAAGTACCTTGGGATATAGATACCCGTTGGAACTCTACCTATAGGATGTTACACCGATGTCTTCCTTACAAAGCTGTCATAGGGGAGGCTTTGAGAGGCTCAATCCCCGAGGGATTGGCATTGGAACTCACCAAGGGAGAATGGGAGCAACTAGAAAGGCTTAAAGAGTTCCTAAAAACCTTCTTTACAGCAACCGTTCAACTATCCTGCTCGTACTCACCAACGTCGTTTAAGCTGCTCGAACATCTCTATTACATCTCCAAGGTATATAATGATTTGGAACGAGCTGAAATCAATGATAAATCTCTCACACCGATCGTAGATGCCATGAAACAAAAATTCCTAAAATATTGGGAAGATGTACCCCTCCTGGCCGTTATCGCAAACTGCCTCAACCCGGCATACAAGAAGTATTACACGATCAAATTTATTGAAAAGTACAGAGATTATCTACATTTAGACAGCACCGGGGTGGAGGCATACGTGGATTCGAAGTTCGATGAGATGTTTCACATATACAGCTCAAGAATAAGTGGCAATCAGAACCCTGTCTTCATCCCATGCGGGCCCTAGGTATAAATAAAAATATACATGTATTTTTAATATTTATTATTTATAATATCTACATTATTTGTCCGCTAATTTTTATTTTTATTTTTTAATAGTTCCACTTCTAGGAGCACTAGCAGTGGTGGATTGTTAGCAGATTTTCAGTCGGAGACCCAACCGAACACATCCACAAACGAGATATTGAGCTATATGGCGATGCTCAATGAACCTGAAAATGTTGACGTCGTTGGATGGTGGAAGAGGCATGTAAGGATCTATCCAATCCTGGCGATGATGGCCCGTGATGTATTTGCCGTGCCGGTGTCAACCGTCCCTTCCGAAAGTTGTTTTAGTTCGGCGAACAGGATCCTCTCTGATAAACGCAGTAAGTTGGGTCCACATGTCTTTGAGAGACTTGTGTGCTTAAAATACTGGATTGATGCTGAAGAGCGCACGCAACATCTGCCTGAACAACAATCATCACCCGAAGCCAACACTGAAGAGAGCGGTACTGGCGAGGCTAATTCGGATTCAGATGGTGCGGAAGAGAGCGAACAATGGTATAGGAATGCGAACTTCTAGATAAATAGTGTCGGTATATATTTCTAACATCTTTAATCTTTATGGTTATTTTTTAAATTATAAAATTCTAAACATTTCAATTAGTTTTTAAATTATTCATTTTAACGAAAAATTACTAACAAAAAAAAAGTTAGAACTCTGCCTATGTTATTTTACATAGCCGGTCTCAAGCCCGGAATAAAAGAGGAGGGTAACTTTTATTTTTTAATCTATTGTTTTAAAATAAGAGCTTAATTATTTTTAAAGTAATTGATTTAAAAAAATTTTAATTTATATTTTATTATAACAAAAAATATCGAGTTACAACCATGTCAAATGAATTTAAATTTGTACGAATTTGGATTTATAATTTATTGGTATGAATTGGATTTATAATTATTTAGAATTTGAATTTAAAAAAAAAACAGTAAAAAAAAACTGAAACAAAAAACAGTAAAAAAAAAATAAAAAAAGGGCCCTGCCCGTCCTGCCCTCACGCCCGTGACGGGCACGGGCATTAAACGGGCAGGGCAGAATTTTTTTTTTTTTGCCTGTGATGCCAGGCCCGTTGTACCCGTGTGCCCGTGACGTCCGTGTCCGTGCCCGTCCGACCCTGCCCGGCCCTTTTGTAATACTCTAGTCAAAACCGGTTAAATCGGGCAGTTTGGCTGAAAAATCACGCAACTATTTTGAGCAAAAATCCGGTTTAGAATCAAAATCGGATGAAATAGGTTGAAAAGTGGAAAGAAAGAAAAGAAGTTAATTAGGGAAAAGAGGAAGGTGAATCTCAGAGTGGGACCCACAAAATTTTTATTGTATATCTAGAATGATTAGTTCTATTGTACCCAGAGAAAAGGGGCCCCGTAATTTACCTTTCTAAACTAAATACCATGTATACTGTGGACTGCTGGTGCGAAAAAAAAAAAATACAAGTCATTAATTTTTATATTAACGTTTATGAGACAACGGTCTGCGTAGTCAGCATCGTCATGGTCATGCTCTCACTTGACGTCATGTTCTTATATAAAAAATAATTGAAGTTCGAATCCAAAGTTCCAAGTGATTAATTAGTGTAAGATATATCTCTACAGAGTACCCACTCCTCTCTCGTCTTTTCCAATGAACGAGAAGCCAACCTTAGCAAAATTGTTAATTGTACCGCTAAATAAAATATATTGTTACGAGAGATATATCAGTTCATTTCAATATAGTCTCCTTTTACGCATTCCATTGTACAATTAATTAAGTCTACATTGGAATCTTTAACTCCCAATAATAATATTTCAATAATTTTTAATGGGAAAATTTTTCGTGGTACAATAAAAAATGTTGATTGTGATATAATAATAATAATAATTCTAACAATTTAATATTTACAAAAAATTATTCTTTCAAAGTCAACCTCCCACAATAGAGTGGAGAGTGACTATATCTGTGAAAATTAGAGAATGAATGATGGGTCCCAAGTGGAGGAAATAGAACAAAGGAGCAACACTGTACAAAAGGGAAAGAAGAAAATGGAAAGAGAACCATCCATTAGTCTGGCGGTAAAGTTAATGTTTTTCGTCTGCAAAATTGCAGATTTAAGACTCGAATAATAGATAAATAATTTGATGACTTAACTTCCAACTTTACTTAAAAACTCCTTATTCAATATATAATAACGTGGTAGTCAATACTTCAACAATCAATTTTCATAGTCCATACAATCTAATTTGACAGAGCTCCTTGAACTTTCGACAGTGCTCCGCCAACTTATGATGGGGTCCGGTGATTATTTGGCATTTGTTTGACGAATATTCATTGAAAATTTGGCGATTTACATATAATTATACAATTTTTGTGTGTTCACGATATTTATATTAAAGTTTTAATTTCTTTAGTATGCAATCAGTGTGTTTCATATTTCAGTTTAAATAACCTAGTATATGTATATAATTTTTTTGAAAGTTATATATATACACACACTATATATATCCGTTAAAAATATTTATAAAATATATTGTATTTGTGTAAATGTCAAATAAAGCCGTTAGCATGTGACTTTTGACTTGATTTTGATGTAACCTAGCTATCATGGGCTGTAGGTGTGGAGCGTATTTTAAGGTTGATCAAAACTAAATTATTCCGGTCTCGAGTCTTTCATATTTAGAAATAAAAAATATATTAGTTTTGGCTGCATGTGGCACCATGTTCTTGTGTTTTGCAAAAGCGTAAATTGTGCTGGATCATGCATTGGTTGTGCGAACATTATATTAAGAAATGTCCCGTGGACTTTTATTTTTGCATAATTGCCCTCTCATGTAAATCACCAAATGTGGACAAGTTGCGGAGGTCCCTCTAAAAGAAAATATTGAAAATCTCACTGTACAATGGCACTGCTCTTTCGTAGAGTTGTTCTCATAAAGTTCAGAAAATCAAATAATTTAACTTTTTAATATTTACAAGAATTTCTTATTGTAATTTCGAACTTGTGACCTCCTATACAAAGGATATTACTTTTACAACTTGATCAAAAGATTGCAAGAACTTATTACCCTCAGTGCATAATCCTCATAATTGCTGGCATGGGCTTGAAATTTCTTTCGGACTTCACCGGGTTAACTTATCGGTCCCAATAATTCACAATGAAGATTAGAATATCAAGACTGTTCCAGGGTGTTGGGCTTAAGTCCGAGAAGGTCAGAATCATGAATACAGTTCTTGATATAGAGCTAGCCTTGATAAACATTCAGTTGCCGATCGTAATAATCGGACTGTGTGCTTGTTTGCTGTGTTGTTTTTTTAGCAAAGCACATATATAATGTCACTGGAGGCTTAAGCCCAGAGCTCGTTACCATATTTATTGAAAAGGATACTTCAAAGTGTTTTATTTCCAAAAGAAAAACAAAGAAAAGAATTTGAAAGTGTTCAACGGGAAAACTTTTTCTTTCCAAAATGGCCTTACATAGAGAGCACCAATGCACGAAGAAAAACGCACGCAGGAAAGAAGGATTCAAGGCCCAGCCCAAAATATGTATTCGGCCCAGTTCTTATGCCTCAAATTGGAACGATCCGCATCCTCTGCACTTTTTAAAGTGCAGCAGAGGGCTACACTTTCGGACGGCCCAGATTTAATCTCTAGCCGGTGAGTGCTCGGATGATGGAGGGGGCAGTATTAATTTTTCTTTAAAATTCGTGCCAAAATTTTATTTCGTCCGTCCGATAAAAAACGAACGGATTAGATTAAAACCGCAGCCCTCTGCTGCACAATAAAAATGCAACAGAGGATGCGGTTCCCCCGTAACCCAAGAATTCGGAACCCATTACACAAATAGATGCAATAATAACATGATGTATGATTATTGCTCGGACTGAAATGCCCCCTATGCAGTTCTGACTAGATCACTCTAGATGATCATTTAAAGAGAAGTATATAAAGATTGTTAAAACATGTATTCGGTGCAAATTGCAAAATAGCGACCTGTTATACTAAATGCACCACTTAACCTTCTATTTAAAAAATAATTACAAGTTAAAAAGTAAATAGAAGAGTTTAGAGAAATTTGACACGTGGGATGTTAACGGAGTTCGGCAAAACAACGGCCTACGTCTCCGGAGCGTCGCAACCAATTTCTTGGTGCGCCTTTCTATTGCCCAACTTAGAAAGAGTTACAACTTGTGAACCGGTGAGCCCTTACAACCAATGGGAAGTCACACGGCCAACTAGAGTGAAGAACGAAGTCTTCGAGAACAATGTTCACAAGATAAACACTCAAAAGCTCACTCTAATCTAATCTAACTCAAGATTAGTGAAGTGGATTTGAGGTTGTTTGAGAGATTTGAAGTTATAAACTCTCACAACAATGGTAGAACTCAAGCTCACAGAAAATCAGGTTTTGAAAATTAGGGTCGGCTTGAAAGTTACTTTGGAAAGGAGCCCAAAATTCTATTTATAGAGACAGCTTCAGAAAGAGCATTCTGGCTAAAACGTTATAACGTTTTCACAAACGTTCACAACGTTTTCATCGATTTTGAATTAGGTCATTCTTTTCTATGAACTTTACTTCTAAAACGTTATAACGTTTTCTAAATCGTTAATAACGTTTTCATCGTTTTTGAAATTCTGATAATTGAGCTTCTAAAATGTTATAACGTTTATAAAACGTTACATAACGATCTTCACTGGAAATCAAACAATCAACATAGCCATTTTGAATGTGGAATTTTAATTAAAACGTTATAACGTTTTATGAAACGTTGGTAACGTTTTCATCTATTTTGACATTTTGATTAGTTCATTTCGCAGGTTTTTCATAGGGAAAAAACGTTATAACGTTTTACAACACATTAGCAACGTTTGTCCTCCTGAAACAACAACAAAAGCTACTTTATCAAGTTTGTAAATTTACAATCTAATTTCTTGATACTTCTCTTGATGTTTTCTTCAGTTCAATACATGCATATTGCAATTCCTTATATCTTGAATCTGCATAAAATCTCAAATAGAAAGAACCGTAAAATTCAATTTATTATATGTTTTGCAAATTAGTCAAATAGACTAATTAGAGAATTGCTTGAAACAACAATCTCCCCCTTTTGACGATTTGCAAAACATACAATGCAAGTAAGTGCATAATTTGATTTTTCCCAAAAAAAATGAAAATTTCCCATAATGGAGATTATCGTAATGAGGCAATTGATCAATCTTGCACGTCTTGCAATTCTTGCAATTCTCCCCCTTTTGGAAATCGACGAAAGGGAGAAAATTAGCACAATATAGGAGTGCTCTCCCTCAAAATATGCACTCCCCCTCAATTTTGTAATATAACACCAAGAATTTAAAATGTAACCACCAAATTTGAGGTAATGATTTATCCAACCCTACGCAATTTGCAATTTCAATCTTGGATAATCAATTCACAAGCATGTCATACATAATGTCAAGGAAATCATTCCACACAATCAAGTCAATTCATGCATTCACTTGTGAAGATAAAATCAAATAAGCAATTTAATTTAATCATTGTTCAAACTACCAAATCATTCAACATCTAGCAATTAAAGTTAACCAAACATGCAAGGAAATAAAAAAAAAAAAATTCAACTACAAGGCAAGCATAGCAACAATTTAGTAAACTTTTAAGGTTTGAAATTTTAAAGATTTTAAATGGTGAAAGATCAATTTGGAGCAAAGCCGTCATTGGGATTATCATCATCTTCATCCATGTCATCCTCTTCCTCATCTTCTTCATCATCTTCATTGTCCTCGTCATCTTGTGGAGCATGACTTGTTGAGGCGTTAGATGACCCAAAGAACCGCACATATCGCTTCACAAGGTCGGTTTGAACTTCATCAATGGATTTGATGGCTTCTGTATTTTTCGTGATGCGAACACTCATCCTTTGAATGCTTTTGGACATGGTAGCTTGGTTTTCATTCATTTGTCGCATTTGTTCAACCAAGGCGGCCATTTGTTGAGTGAAGGCTTGAGGGAATTCACCTTGACCCTCTTGGGGTGGAGCTTGGTTCGCATCACCGACTTGTGGAGGTTCAACAGGGATCGGCTTAGGATCACTTAGGTCCCATATTGGTTCGGTTGAGCATCCGGGTATTTGATCCACCGGTTGACTTGTCTAGTATCGGGTTGAGGTGAGTTAGGCCCGATGCTGAGATTCCTTGTCGCCACCCGTATTTGGGGAGAAGATCAATCAAGTGAATAGGAGATGTAAGGGGCAATTCGGGTGAGGTTCGAATATCACTGTTGATTCCGCTCATTCGAATGATCCTTTGAATGAGATGGCCATAAGGTAAACATGCGACCTTGCTTGAGAGGGCACTCTTCATATGATTGAGGATGATGAATGGAAGGTTGAATTTCTTTTCTTGGTCTAGGGTTATGAGATGGCGAATATAGAACATTGGACCCCTTTCCAAGTTAGTTTTGATTGTCGCCTTCGGAACAAGAATGTTGTCACTGAGAAGGAATAGCAATTTGTGTAGTGATGGAAGATGGGTCATGTAGAGGTAGTCATCGGGTCGATAATCTATTTTGAACCACCGTTTATAGTCATTGACCGACTCGGGCATTCCCCTTGGCAAACTACGGAGGATGTAAATTTCCTCGCCTTTATTAGGCAATTGAAGCCATTGGGATAGGTTTTGGAGATAGAGTTCAATTTCTCTTCCACACACATAGCTACGAAATACAAACGGACTCTCACTAACCTTGAGATTCGCATAGAAGGCTTTTGTAATGGTTTCATCATAAGGGTCATTGATTTTTAGAAACGAGTCCCAATTCCAATGAAGAAGATATTCCATTATTTTGTGATCCTTATCCGTAGAGAGGGTTTGGGTAGATTTGTCAAAATAGTAGCAAGGAGTGAAGGTTTTGGTTTCAAATGACCCGATATAATTGTTGTAGGCTTCTATATCCCGAAAAAGGTACCGGTTGGTACGGGTGATAGTGTGATCAACAATTGTAGGATTACTACTCGTTCTACCCGATGCACTAGTTCTAGTGTGTTTGTTCCTGTTTGGGACCAATTTGGTTCTAGACAGTCTATTTGACATGGTTAAGTTGACAAGTGAAAGTACAAAATTTACCGATTGAGAAGTCTCACATCAATTAATGACGAGAAGAGCGCTAGAAGGGCAATGGCAAAGACGGATAGTCAATCGAGCGGTCGGATTGTTGGATATGAAGAAATTTCTTGCTAGGTTTTAGTGGAGAATGAGAGAGAATGAGAGGGAAAGAGAGAAGAGAAAGAAGGATTTCTAGAATAGAGTTGAGTAGAGGGAGGAGAGGAGAGAAGGAATCAAGAAAATTCTTGAGATTTGGTGAAGATTTGGGTGAGAATTAGAGAAGAGAGGAAAGAGGCGGCGGAGAGAGAGAGAAAACGAAAGGGGGAGAAGGGTCTAAGAGGAAGGAAAGAGAAAATGTGCGTCTTTTCACTGGCATTGGTGTTTTCTTGCTGAAAACGTTACAACGTTTTACAAAACATTACATAACGGACTCCACTGACTTGTTCTCCAAAAATTTGAAATTTTGAAGTTTAGAAATTTTTGCATTTTTGTAATAAAGCGTTACAACGTTTTAAGAACCGTTATAACGTTTTCTGACTTGTTTTACTTATTTTCGGAATTCCAAAAAAAATAACAAAATTCTTGTGAGAATCGTTATAACGTTTCCAGAAACGTTGTAATGTTTTACAAAAATTCTGCATTCGAATGATCCTTTGAATAACCATTATAACGTTTACAAAAACGTTGTAACGTTTTACAAAATTTTGCAGTTCAAATATGATTGAGAACAGAAAGCGTTGTAACGTTTAATAAAACGTTGTATAACGATCTTCACTGTAAATTTCAGGAAAAAATGCTGTTTGATTGCTATGCTTGACAATGAAGTATATAATTACACTATGTTGAATTAGTCATTGAGTTCAAGCATGCCTAATTTAAACCTTAATTCATTATGTTGATGAGCATTTAAAGGTTTTGTGAAGATATCGGCCACTTGGTTTGTAGTGTCGATATGTATGAGTTGTATTTCACCCTTTTCAATATGATCCCTAATAAAGTGATGTCGTATTTCTATGTGCTTAGTTCTAGAATGGAGAACCGGATTTTTGGAATTCATAATGGCACTCGTATTGTCACACATAATTGGGATGTTGCGGAAGCAAATTTCATAATCATTCAGAGATTGGATCATCCATAGAATTTGTGTACAACAACTACCGGCCGCAACATACTCGGCTTCCGTTGTGGAAAGGGCAACCGAGGTTTGTTTGCGACTTGACCAAGAAACAAGTGATCCACCAAAAAATTGGCAAGTACCACTTGTACTCTTTCTATCCATACAGTCTCCGGCAAAATCGACATCGGCATATCCTATCAAGTCTAATTCCGATTGTTTGCCATACCATAATCCCAAATTTAATGTACCCTTAACATACTTGAGAATTCTTTTAATGGTTTTCAAATGCAATTCTTTAGGATTTGCTTGGAATCTAGCACATAGACATACCGCATATATTATATCGGGTCTACTAGCGGTTAAATAGAGTAGGCTACCTATTATAGCTCGGCATTGAGTGATGTCAACCGGCGTGCTATTTGGGTCCGAGTCGAGATTTGCATTTGTTGCCATAGGTGTAGGACTTGTCTTGCTTTCGGTCATTCCGAACTTCTTGATCAACTCTTTCGCATAGTTCGTTTGGCTCACGAATGTGCCATCCGAGAGTTGTTTAATTTGGAGTCCCAAGAGGACTGTCAACTCACCCATCATGCTCATCTCAAATTCACTACTCATAAGAGAAGAAAATTCCTCGGCAAGTGCCGCATTAGATGAACCAAAAATAATGTCGTCTACATAGATTTGTACCACTAAGAGTGAATTGTTCTTTTTCTTAGTGAAAAGAGTTATATCATTTTTACCCCTTATAAATTCAAGATCAATTAGAAAGGTAAAAAATAGATAATAATAACCAATACACACCTTTATTTTATCTCCCCCTTAATATTTTTGAATTTGAATAATTTTGGAGAGATACTAGCTAGAGCTTTACTCTAACCTAGATTTAGGAACCCAAACAACATTTGACATATTGTTTCTCTTCCTAAATCTATACTCCAATGAAGTGTGTCCAACCTTACAACAATAATTACAAAATGTTAATGAGGATCTTTGAGATATTGAGTAATAAGGTGTATTCAAAATTGGACCTTCCTTGAAATGATTTTGGAAATGACCTTTTAAATCTTGAGTTTGTTTCCAAGGTTCATTTTGATGCCAATTTACATTTCTAGGTAAAATATTTTTAGTTTGGTAGGATTCAAATTTATTGTGATGTTGGAAAATTCTTCTTGTTGAGTTATTGGTTTGAATTTGATTTTGTGAAGCATTTTTATTTTTGAATTCATAAGACCATCCATCCGGTCCTTTGAAACAAGTTTTGTTTGATCCTTTTGGATTTAATTTGTTCTTATCACTATTTTGAAAATTCTTTTTGTTCTTGTAATTTTTGTGATTGTACTTATACCTAAATGCATAATGTTGAGACTTTTGATTTTGTTTATCATTTGAGGTTTGAGAAGTTTTCTCTTTGTTTGACTCCTTTTGTAAGTGGTTGGATTCAAATGAGGATTGACCCTTCTTGAATCTAAGATCCATTGTATCCATTTTGCGATAAGATTTGGCATTGGTCAAATGATTCACATAATGAGGATCTAGACTAGTGACATTTGAAAATTCACTAGGAGATCTTAACACCTTATTTTTGGTCTCTAAGGTTTGAATTCTTACTTTCAAAATGTCTATTTCACCTACATGTGATGAACATGTGTTGGTCCCATTTAATTTTTGTAATTCTACAACTTTGGACTCTAAATCCTTAACCTTCAAGTCTAGAATTTTGATTATAGCATTTGATACTTTTAGGTTTCTATTTTGGCATTCCGAAACATCAAGTTTAGTTATTAGTTTTCTTATGATATCTTCATTTTCAACCAAGATCTTATTAGACTCATCAAGGAGATATTGCAACCTAGGTTCATCATCATTTCGTGTTAGAATCTCATTTTCAAAAGTGCTCGACTCATTTATAGTTATTGAATTTATATTCATGTCAAGTTTGGTTTCAACTATTTGAGGTGTGGAATCAATTATTCCACCATACTCTTCACCACCTTCTTCATCATCGGTTTCAATTTCAGAATCAATATCATTTAGAGGTAGATGTACCTCATTAGTGGAGTTTGTTAAGGCTTCGCTTTTATCATCATCATCTTCTTTGATGTTCTTTCATTTAGTGAGATCTAAAAGAAAATCGATAGTGTTCTTGTCGGTGATGTTCTTGCTTGTGGTAGTCGAGTTGACATCCCACACCGTCGGACTTTCATCACTATTTGCCATCAATGCAAAATTACGATCTTGATCATCCGTCTTTGTATTAATCCCTTTAATATGAGAATTCACTTCATACCGATTAATTAGAACCTCCCACATATCGTGGGCACTACTTAAGTTATCAATTGATGATCCAATTGTTTCATTGACAAAATAACATATATACCCTATTGCATAAAAGTTGTCTTTCTTCTCAAGTTTGGATTTTGCGGTCAATTCATTATTGTCATCAAATTTCGGTACATACCCACTTTCTACAATATCCCAAACCTCATTGATTTTGAAAAATTCAATCATAAGCTTTTTCCAATGACTAAAATTTTGTGTTATATCACCGAAAATTGGGGGCTCCTTCACAATTCTAGCGGGTGCCATTTTTAGATCGATATAGCTCAAATTAAGTGAGTCTTAATTTGAGTAACTTACTCTGATACCACTTTGTTATACTAAATGCACCACTTAACCTTCTATTAAAAAATAATTGCAAGTTAAAAAGTAAATATAAGAGTTTAGAGAAATTTGACACGCGGGATGTTAACGGAGTTCGGCAAAACAACGGCCTACGTCTCCGGGGGCGTCGCAACCAACTTCTTGGTGCACCTTTCTATTGCCCAACTTAGAAAGTGTTACAACTTGTGAGCCGGTGAGCCCTTACAACCAATGGGAAGTCACACGGCCAACTAGAGTGAAGAACGAAGTCTTCGAGGACAATGTTCACAAGAGAAACACTCAAAAGCTCACTCTAATCTAATCTAACTCAAGATTAGTGAAGTGGATTTGAGGTTGTTTGAGGGATTTGAAGTTATAAGCTCTCACAACAATGGTAGAACTCAAGCTCACAGAAAATCAGGTTTTTGAAAATTAGGGTCGGCTTGAAAGTTACTTTCGAAAGGAGCCCAAAGTTCTATTTATAGAGACAGCTTCAAAAAATGCATTCTGGTTTAAAACGTTATAACGTTTTCACAAACGTTCACAACGTTTTCATCGATTTTGAATTAGGTCATTCTTTTCTGTGAACTTTACTTCTAAAATGTTATAACATTTTCTAAATCGTTAATAACGTTTTCATCGTTTTTGAAATTCTGATAATTGAGCTTCTAAAACGTTATAACGTTTATAAAACGTTACACAACGATCTCCACTGGAAATCAAACGATCAACATAGCCATTTTGAATGTGGAATTTTAATTAAAACGTTATAACGTTTTATGAAACGTTGGTAACGTTTTCATCTATTTTGGCATTTTGATCAGTTTATTTCGCAGGTTTTTCATAGGGAAAAACGTTATAACGTTTTATAATACGTTAGTAACGTTTGTCCTCCTGAAACATCAACAAAAACTACTTTACTAAGTTTGTAATTTTACAATCTAATTTCTTGATACTTCTCTTGATGTTTTCTTCAGTTCAATACATGCATATTGCAATTCCTTATATCTTGAATCTGCATAAAATCTCAAATAGAAAAAACCGTAAAATTCAATTTATTGTATGTTTTACAAATTAGTCAAATAGACTAATTAGAGAATTGCTTAAAACAACACGACCATGAATATTGGACAGACTATAACAACATATAGTCATCCAAACTGAAGAGCCTGGTAAGCCTTTTACCAGTTACAGGACAAACACACAAAATGTAAGAAACTATTTGAAATTTCGATCACTTTCTACCACAAACTGGCAAATATATATATATATTTTTTCAATGCATTCCAAAGTGAAATCTAAAATTTCTACAATAATAAAGACTTCAAGAATAAATAGAAAATTGAACAAGTTTTCAAGGGTAAATAAGAAATTAACCCTAAATTCTACAATAACTGCAACTAATTCTTATCTCACATCTTCCACCATATTTTACAAGAGATTGGAAAGAAAGAAAGAGGAAAACTAAATATAAAAATGTTTCAATCAACAACGTCCCATTAACCCATAATAAATCTCGTTCATTTCTTATCAATGGCAAAAAAAAAAAAAAAAAAATGGATGTCACATCTACTCGGCCCACAAAGCATTTCGTTCTGGTTCGACATTTCAAGACAACCCAACTATACCAATGTTTGCTATAACTCAACAATTTATACTTACCTTTTTTCTTCATCATTGGATTGAGGCCCATATAAAGGGGCCAGAGGAGCACAGAACGAGTGCAACTCCTGGACTGGATTCAATTCTTTTGGGGCATGGTCCTTAAAATGTTTTCTGAAACTTTTACGGATTATGTGCCCAAACACAGAGGATGACACTGTTTTTTTTTTTTTTTTTTAAGAACAATCCAAAAATATCAAACATATCCTATATATAATTGTTTTTTTTTTTTGTTGGAGAAGGTGGCCACACAAAATGAATGAATTTGATTGCATAAAGAGAACATGATATATATCTAAATAAGAAAATTAAATGAATTTGATTGCACAAGTAATGCAAGACTAAATAAAAACAAAATGTCAAATGGTTTTTTAAAGACAAAATTGAATAAATCTGATTGCAAAAAGAAAAGTTGAATAGGAATCATGTTTAATTAACACAGTTGACTAAAAGATTACATTTTGTATGTGAGATGCATTTATGCATGTTCAAAATCTAGTTTTAATGCAATTTATTAAATAAAATCATAACGGGCGCCTTGCTGTATTTAAATAAAATGAGAACTTAATTTTTTTAGGGCTGCTAATAATTAAATTAATTAAAACATTTTTTTCTGAGGGCAGCACATGCATGAGTTAGAGAGGTTGAAAAAGTTTGCTAGATCATTTTTGTCTCCGGTCTGACAACTATACAGAATAACACATCGTTTTATATATTTTCATTCATATATACAAATATGAGTGAGGCTAATGATAAAAAAGTTTGGTGAGCTTAACTCGAAAATTTAACGGATTAGCTTCAAGCTGTATTGAAAAATACTAATCTGCTTCACGAGTGATGTGTGTACATATAAAATTTTGAAATTTTCGAATTCATTTAGTACAAAGTCAAGCTGTAAAAGAAATAATGTTTTATAAGTTATTTTAATGCATTCATTTTATTATTATTTTTTACTGCTTGCTTCGTAAAAAATGAATTCGAATATTTAAATTTTTCTTAGGTAATTAATAAATTTAAGAGAAATTTAGATATATGCCCATCATAACTTCTAGATTTAGATATTTTCCCATCAAATATTCAAAGTTAGTTATTTTCCCACCAAAACTCACTTAATTTATCAATATCCCATATTTTAATTTAATCAATTAAAAATAAAGATTAATATTAATAAAACATTAGCAGGACAGTTTTGCCCTTCCTCTGAATCATAAACGTTAGAAACCGTGCGAACTTAAAACAAAGGCTGAGTTTCAATATCACCTCAAATTAGCAGGACAGTTTTACCCTTCCTCTTTATCACATCCATTAAAGAGTTCTAGAGTTAATGCCATTTTGATCTCTTTGTTTTCTTTCCAGTTTATTAAAATGATTAAACACATGTATGGAATGGAACGCAATAGCCTTTCTCGAAATTTGCACAGCAACAGAATTTCTCGAAATATCATCTCCAAATTACAAGCAAGAACCCCAAATTAGGAATATCGCCCTTTAATAATATTATAATTAACACATCAATGCCACGTCGGAATAATGAAAATTGGAACCCCAATTTATTTTCACTACAAAACAGTGTTTTAAGTGTGTGCGTGGGTGGGGAGGGGGGGGGATGACGCATTTATTGGTAATGAAAAAATGCAGGATTTGCTTGAGATTGGAAATTACTATTTCCACATATTAGTATTTATTAAAATATAATCCCAATAAAACATAACTTCTAGATTTAGATATTTCCCAATAAAATATTCAAAATTAGTTATATCCCCATCAAACTCACTAAATTGATCAATATCCCATATTTTAATTTAATCAATTAAAATAAAATTTAATATTAATAAAACATTAGCCGGACAGTTATACCCTTCCTTTTTATCACAGCCATTAACAGAAGAATAAAACAAAAACGTCAGAAACTGTGCGAACTTAAAACAAAAGCAGAGTGTCAATTTCACCTCCAAGTGTACGCAATATGTATCAACGCTAGGCTTAGTTGGGTTCTATTAATGAAAGGAAGCTCGTTCCATGCAAAGAAGACTGGAGAGTGCCATTAGGGATAAAATCATAGTTGAGCAACTTCTGTTAAAGGCTGACGCCAATAATCAATATAATTCTCCGGTGTCTCTGTCTGTCTGATGCGTGAAATGATGCAAATAATCATATCCATACTTTCCTCCCTTAATCTCGTTTTATCTCTACTGGCCACTGCAAAATTTGATGAATCAACTTTAATTCCTTCACACAATAATCACACAGCTGTAAATTGAGCTCAATAGATTGCTATTTGATTGTACAGCCGTTGGACTTCATAACTATAACACAATTTGTTAATTATAAAACAATTGAAAACGAATTAAAATATAATGGAGAGGTCAAATGCATAAAAAATAAACAAGTTTCGGAGTAGCTTCTGATAAGTAATTCTAGTACCTGGACATAAACTCCAATGGCGTCGAGGTACTCCCCAGAGCGTCCATGGAAACCTATGATTTTACCCTCAAAAGCAGAGAGTTCGAAAGGAGTCCCTTCTTCCTTACCGTATGGTCCATAACTTTTCAAATTGGTTATTAGTTGCAGTGATCTCACAGTAAATATGTCACCGAAGTAGCCAACATAACCTCAAACAGACTTAATGTATTCTTCTTCTTCAAAATCGATCTACAACAACCATGAAGAAAACTTTATGTAAATAACAGTTTGTTCGTAGCTTTTAAATTTTACAAAATAAAATAAAAAAATGTAAAATCGCCCTAGGGGAAGATGTTTGGTGCAAAAATCTGGTACCTTAGTCAGCACTCCTGTTTCTCCGCCCCAGAGTGGTATGTCACGAAAAACAAGCTTATAATGTACAGAAAGAGCATAAATAGTATCGCCATGGCGAATACTGACTGTACCAATGCGATAAACGATATCGGCCTGGTGCGTATCTCTTATTGAACCTCCACTGCCACCGCAAAGCACCGAATTACTTATTAATCCCTAATTAATGCAAAATTATGTTACAATATCAATTTAAGCCGAACCAACATATATTTAATTTACAGAAAATGCCAGGAGGAAATCAAAGAGTAATCAGAACAAACCGAAATTTTTATAAATATACAAAATCCGAAATTAATTTAACAATCTATACATTTTTTACTCAGATTTCCAAACCTATCTATACCGATTACAAAATAATCGGTTACAGCCTATCAAACCGATGACTAAACCATCGGTTTAAGCTAAGCACGATTTTTGATGCTTTCTACACACTTTTTGAAACAACGAACGACTCAGATTAAAACACTGTTTGTAACGATTACAAAGTTGCACAAACAGTCTTTTAATTTTTGTTAAATTTTTATTTTTCAAAAATACAAAGACCATAATATTTTCTGTATTTACCTAGAAGTAACTTTTGAACCAGGATCAATAAATCAAATTCAAAGTATTTTTGTTTTTTTCTAATAAGACACAAAGAAATATTTTAATTTTTCTTACAGCCATGAAAAATCCGATCTGAAAAATATTTATCCGGATTATTTATTTAAGTCTTTCTAATAAATCAAATTATAGATTATTATATCTAATTTAAAAAAATATAAAAATATTTCCAATATTTTAATAAAAAATAAAAAAATAATCATATTTTCTAATTAAATAAAAAAATAAAAAATATATTTTAAATTAAATTTGGATGACATTGTCATCGGTTCAATAAAAATAAAAATTTTAAGTTTTTTTTTATTTAATTAGAAAATATTATAATTTTTTTATTTTTTTATTAAAATGTTGGAAATATTGGAAATTTTTTATATATTTTTTTAAATTAGATATAATACCATATAATTTGACTTATTAGAAAGACTTAAACAAATAACCCGGATCAATATTTTTCAGATCAGATTTTTCATGGCTGTAAAAAAAATTAAATTATTTATTTGTGTGTTATTAGAAAAAAATAGAAATACTTTGACTCTGAATTATTGATCCCGGTTGAAAAGTCACTTCTAGGTAAATATAGAAAATATTATGGTCTTTCTATTTTTGAAAAAATAAAAATTTAACAAAAAATTAAAACACTGTTTGCGCAAATTTGTAATTATTACAAATAGTGTTTTAATCTGAGTCATTCGTTGTTTCAAAAAGTGTGCAGAAAGCATCAAAAATCATGCTTGGCTTAAACCGATGGTTTAGTCATCGGTTTGATAGGCTGTAACCGATTATTTTGTAATCGGTATAGATAGATTTGGAAATCCGAATAAAAAATGTATAGATTGTTAAATTAATTTCGGATTTTGTATATTTATAAAAATTTCGGCATAACAAAAGTTTGAGAGTAGTTTTGACAAACATAATAGTTGTAAATACCTTGATATAAACTCCAACACGGAAAACATAATTAATTCCGACCAATGCAAAGAAGCCGATAATTTGACCGTGCAGTGAAGTAGTGAGTTTAAAGGATTCCCCTTTTTCCTTGCCGTATGGTCCATAAACGTCCAGATTAGTTTCTAGTACCAGTGAGTTCAAAGTACCATCTGGCTGCCAGTAGCCTTTTACAGACTTAATGTGCTCGTCTCTTTTAAGATTTATCTACAAAAATATAAAACTAGTGAGAAAACTTTATGCATGCACATAACTGTTTTTTAGTAGCTTCTGCTGTTAATAGGTAAGTTTTGAATGATGATTAATATTCTAAATTGTGCATTAGGAAACAAAATTTGCAAGGAACAACAAAAAAGTTCATATTGGTATTTTGTGTATATATACAATTAAGGACATTGTTCCAAGAAATAAAATACCTTCAACTAACATCATTATTTTATCTTATTTTTTTTTTTTCAGTAAATGCTTCAGTTCTGAAGTTCCTAACATATATAGAAATAATTTGGAGTTCGATTATCTAATTATAGTTGTGCCATATTTCCTTGAGTTTTTTCATTGAACAGATTGATTCGGTATCCAAAGAAAAAGTGCTCTAGTACGTATAATTCATATTTCATGCATGAGTCGAATTAAATTTTAAACTACCGTATAGTACGTATTGAATTAATGATATAATTAAAATAATAAAATACAATATACATACATACATACATACATACATACATACATACATACATACATACATATATATATATAGTAGAACTAGGGTGCTCCTAAGTTCACCCAACTTCTTGTGAACTTGATTCTAAAATATATTGAATCGACTTTAAACGATGAATCCAAACCGTTGAAATCTTTCTACGTAATGATTGATGCGTCTACATATGAAAATTTTAAAGTTTCGAATTAATTTAATATAGAGTCAAGTGGTCCAAGGAGTCCAAAAAATGAATGCATTAAAATTAATTTATAAATCTTAAACTTTTGATCACTTGACTCTATATTAAATTAATTTGAAACTTTAAAATTTTCATATGTAGACGCATTACTCATTAGGTAGAAGGGTTTTAACGGTTTGGATTCATCGTTTAAAGTCGATTCGATATATTTTAGAATCAAGTTCACAAGAGGTTGGGTGAACTTAGGAGCACCCTAGTTCTACTATATATATATAATAGACATATCATATCCTAAATTATGTATTGCAGTATCCGTATCGTATCCGATACAATTCCCATACCTGTGTCCATGCAATATAGATCATTATATTTACGTAGCTGACTTTTAAGTATCTTGATATTTTGTAAAATTGAAAAGCTGATTTACGTATAAATCAGAACTTACAGTTTAGGTTCCGCTTTACAAATATAATTATAATTGAGAAGAACTGGTCAATAAGTTTCTGAGGCCGGAGTTCTAGAGTAGTATTGTTGAGTGACCATTTATGTGATATAGTAAATAAAATATCTTATTATTTCAGGTGAAAATATAGGCATTGAATTAATTAAGATATGTCCTCCCTGACAATTTTGAAATCCGTGTATATTGCTATGATGAGAAATATACAAAAGCTGAGAACAATTAATCCGCAGATTTTAATTAATTTATTAAGTTTGGTTTACGTAATGAGCTCTGTTTTCAGTACCCGGCCAAAATAAAGGGTAAAAACAGAGGCCTTGTATATACAAATTGGGTCAATTAATTAGCCAATTAATCAGACGTGGTTCTCTCAACCTTTTATTTTGTTGTTTTATATTTCATTAATATGTTTGATAATAATTTATCCAGATACTAATTTAAGAATTTATAGTTATGAATTAAAAGTCATCATTCACTTGAAATTTTTAAGAATTTTTATTATCTTGATATTTTGTAAAATAAAAATGCTGATTTACGTCTAAATTAAAATGAATTGGTATAAATCAGAACTAACAGCTTTTGTTCTTCTTTAAAAATATATTTATAATTGATAAGAACTGGTGAAGAAGTTTCTTAAGCTGGAGTTCTGGAGTAGTATTGTTGAGTGATCATTTATGTGATATTAGTAATTAAAACATTGCATTAATTAAGGAATGACTTCCCTGACTCTTTGACAAGTACAAAAGCTGAGAACAATTAATCCGCAGATTTTAATTAATTTATTAATTTTGGTTTACGTAATGAGCTCTCTGTTTACAATACCCGGCCAAAATAAAAGGTTAATAAAAACAGAGGCCTTGTATATACAAATTAATTGGGTCAATTCAATAGACGTGGTTCTCTCAACTTTTTATTTTATTGTTTTATATTTTATAATTGGTTGATTATAATTTATCCAGATACTAATTTAAGAATTTATAATTATGAATTAAAATTCATCAGTCACTTGAACTTTGTCGATCTTAATTTACAATAAAATATTGACATCATTTACTAAATTAAATCAGGAAAATGTTTGTACCTCATCCAATGTTCCTTCATTTCTACCCCAATAGCTTAGAACATTGCTCAGATTTTAATTAATTAATTTATTTTATTCAAGAAAAGAGCTCTCAGTTGTACACGGCCTAAATATATAAAAGGGTAATAAAAATAGAGCCCTTGTATACATCAATTGCTTTAGCCAACTAAGTAGACGGGGTTCACTCAACATTTTATTTTATTCTTTTTCATTTCTTTTGTGTGCTAATAATTAATTTATCTAGATAATAATTTAATAATATAATTAAAAAATAAAAGTTAGTGACTTGATCTTGTTCGATTTTTGCAATAAAAAAATATCGCTCACTACAAAAACTTCGAAAGGCACATACCTCAGTTAGCCTTCCTCCATCTCCACCCCATTGGTCGGTGCATTGCGTGATGCTATTACGTTCAAAATACACAGTAAGACCATCAATATGGTCACTATGATAGATACTAATTTTAACAATGCGAGTAATGCCCGTCGGATCCATACGTTTCACAATACCACCGTAACCAAGGAATGGCCCCTCCTTTCTTATAGTACCATTTGACTGGATACAGAGAGAATACAAATATATGTTATAAATTATATGTTAGAATGATATGTTAATTAATTAATATAGAAACCGAAACTTAAAAAAAAAAATAGAAACAAAAGGTTAAAAGATCTTGACCAAATGTAATAAACTAAAATAAAATAACTCAAGAAACAACATTTTGTCATGTGTATCCGTAGGACGAGTTACACTACTACAAAAAATACAGTTTGTACACGGACTTTAACTGGAGAGCTACACGGATTTGGAAACGTGTGGAATACTGGGGTGTAGGAAAGTCCACATTTATCCGTGTACGATTTTACTGATCCTACACGGATTTTTTACTAAATAACCGTGTAGAAATACTCAGAGCTACACTGTTTTTTAATATTAATCCGTGTAGGAAGATAAAAAAAATTTTAATTTGAAAACGGATTACACTGATCGTACACGGATTTTTCACTAAATAACCGTGTAGAAATAAACAGAGCTACACGGATTTTTACTAAAAAACCGTGTATGAAACGTCTTCCTACACGGTTTTTTAGTAAAAATCCGTGTAGCTCCGTACCCTAGCTACACGGTTTTTTAGTATTAATCCGTGTAGGAAGATAAAAAAATTTTTTAATTTGAAAACGGATTTCTTGAAATATCCGTGTATGATTTTTAATTTTTTTTTTTTTGTATTTTTTCTGTTTTTGGCTAGCCTCCACGTTTGCTAGCCATTATATATAAAATCAGAATGTTTTTTAACTCAAAACAGAACCCCAAAACAGACATAAATTGGCAAGACAACATAACAATTCAATATTAATAATTACACAAATTTAGTTTATAAAAATCCATATTGTGGAGTACAAAATTGGGAAATAAACCACCTTGCCCACATCCCTCTCACTTCGTCGATTTGCTCAGTTGAGTAAGCGTCTTGGCACCGGTTATACTACAATTATAATTTGAGTTAGTAACGAGAGACGGATCGAATTATTGATATTTTTAAAATTATATTTAATGTGAATTACATACCTCTTTTGGAAATTTAAATTGATCTCTTTCGATCCAACCCATCATGAAATTCATTGTGTAATAAGCGCACTCCCAACCCTCATGCTTTGTCGCGCGCACTGAAATTTACATTTATCGGCCAATGTTAGACTATAAAATTTAAGTTAATTTTTTTTTGTATAATAAGCTCACCGGTAACCACTCAATTTTGAATTTATCTTTCGCGACCCCTTTTCCTTTTGCTTGCACTCCTCCTTCTTTAACATATTTGCTCCAAGCCCTTACAAAATTACGTGACTATATTTAGCAATTTCATTTGACAATTTAATTACAATTAGAAAAAAAAAATCAAACCTAATGAAAAGATATTACTTACTGTTCTACAAAGGGACAGATGTCTCTGCAATCTTGTGGTTTGATTCCTTTTGGCCTTGCAGAATCCATGATAAAAGCCCTATTCGCAGCCGGAATGATGACGAACAAACACCAGTGTGTGCTGTAGAAATTTAAACACAATTATAATTACATTTAATTTTTTTTTATAATTATTTAATTGAAAATATAGAAAAAATTTGAAAGTTAGAATCGTACCTCTGGTGGTATGGCACGAGAATAAATGTCTTGTCATCCATTTGGCAACGGTGCATCGCATAGCACATGTAATCAACACACTGGTCAGGCTGACCTATTAGCACAGCGGCATTGAGTTTGCCGGGATCCAGAATTACAGTCTTGTTTACCTTATCATCGGGCGTCCATGCTTCGCAGGTTCGGAGCAGCTTCCTGAAAGATCATTACATTTTGAATATATATTTGAGTGTTATACAATATATAAATAAAGGAAGACAACTTACATGGCAAAAATTGTGAGGAATGAGCAATCGAGCCATCTATCGCGGCCCTTGGCATATAGGAAGTCCTTGAAGTCTTCGAAATTAATCACGATATGCCAGCCGTCGTGCAGGAACATCCCGGGTGGGATCGGGATGAAGATGTCCTTCTTGCCTTCAAGTGCCAGCATCAAGCAGCCGTGGAGACGCTGACAATCGAGAGGCAAATTCTCATATTCTTCAGGACTGACCACACAGCGGTCTGTAGGTCCTGGTGCCTCAGCCTGGACTCCAGCATCAGTCTCTATCAGGGCATCGGTCGCACCGACCATCCCGCTGTACCCCCGTACCGGTGACAAATGGGCCTCCTACGCATGCATCAAATTTAAAAATTTATTTTCAAGCATTTAAAAAGATCAGTTTTTAATGTAACAAGAAATATTGATAATTTAGATATTACCTGATCCAGAATGATCTGATTCTTGGGCCACTGGATAAATGACTCACGGGTGTCATCCATAACAAACATTTCCTCGGTCGGGACAGGAAGAGGGAGCCTAAGCCATTGTGTTTCCACAGAGTCGACCTGCACGCATACATAGCCGCGCCCGACCGGAGCATTGTGCACAATCGACTGATTTGGAATTACGAGACCCTTGCCAACTGTAATAGGCACCGTACCGCTCCAAATGACCAAGTCGCATTTGGTGGCCACCTTGCAATTATTATTAGGATTGAATATTTTAGACTAAGCTTACGAAGCAATAGTAATTGCTTTTATATTATGAATAGTAGGTATTACCTTCATATTATCAAACTCGTCCTCGCAGTTCCCGGATGCTTGATCGTCGCGCCGAATTCCCGGCGAAATAGGGGTTCCTTGCTCGGATGGGTGTGTAAACTGATGAGATCTCACGTGACTTACAATCCTTGCTTCCATCTCCGCCATCCTCACCTCATACTCTTTTTGGATTTCCCGGCGGAGCCGCGCATCTCTCTCTTCCTCAGTGGCTTTGGCGCGCGATCTTCGCTTGGGTTTCTCTGAACGGAAAGCATCCTTGAAACCCTTGTAGACGCCTACACCCCTTACCCGACCCGGGTGCCCCGGATTATCAAGCGTTTGATTCAACGAGTCATTCTCCCTCGAACAGGTCCGGACACCCGACGAGACCTCCTCCTCCACTTGCAACTGTTAATAAAAAAAATGAATGCAACAAAATAATAATTAAAGTGAGTGAGCTATAATTTTATTTTAATGACTCAGGGTTATGACAAAAATGTCTTACCATTTTGTGAGCCACGGGTTGCAACTCTTGAGGCAGTCGAATCTTCCCGTCAGCGGTAATCTCAGACCTTGCCATTAGCCAATTCGTGCCCCGGGGATTCGTGATCTTTACCACGGGTGAGTCGGAATCTTTGTTTGAATCCAGCACAGACTTCCATTCCGCCGACTTACCCTCGTACCCGCCTGACCCTAAATGGTGCGGGTACTTATTCATGCCAACAGTTCTCCCGCCCCTTTCGCTCTTTTCCTTCAAAAATAAAAGCAAATCAAACTGTTAGTTAAAATATAACAACCGATCGATTTTTAAAATAGTTAAAACTCTATAAATTTAGTTACCATGAACTCAGGTGTGGATTTCATGGCAACGAACTCATCCCATATCTCTTGTGTCACCTTTTCATAGTACCCGACCGGACTCCTCCCTTTCTTCATCCATTCCGTCACAAGAGTACTCTTATGTTGCTTCCACCCCTCATTCATTATCTTCAAGGTCTTCGACTTCCGTTGGATGTCATTGTTGTCATTCTTGATGTTCCATTGAGCCTGATTGACAGCAAATAATTATCCGTGTCTCACTCTAATTAACAACAATCAAATTGAAATATTTAAATATAATCATATTACCTTAATCATTTGCCACCATTCTTCCTTATCTTCTTTAGTTACTTTCTTCCAGCTCTCTACCCTGATGTCGACTTTCTCCTTTGCGAGATTGCTCACCCAATTTGAGTACGGCAAATGGTTTGCCCCCGTCGGATTGCCATCGTCGGTGAACTCGATGGAAAATTGCTTCGCCTCTGCTGTGGATTTGCACTTGGTCGGACCTCGCTTCCTTCTTTGTGACGAGGCTGACTGAGATGTACCTTGCATGTCCTCGTCTCCAGGATTGCTGAAATGATCACCCGAATGTGACATTATTCTACAAACAAAAATTAGAAAACGATCAAACTTTGGTACAATAAATTACCAAACTTTTAATGTAAGTAATTTTTTAAATCCTATTATTTTTTTAAAATAATAAATTACAATAACAACTCTATTATTTTTTTAAAATTGATACAACTATAGAAAAAAACCCTATTAATTTTTTAATCTAATTAATTTTTTATAATGTAATTAATTTTTTAAATCTATATTTTTCCAAAATTAAAGTCTACAATTTCAAAAATGAACTCTATATTTTTTAAAAATCTATATTTGTATTCTAATTACAATTCCACAAACAATTACACTAATTTCACAATCAATTTTTTTATTCAAAAATGAACTCTATAATTTTTGGCAACAATCAAATTTCACAATAATCACTAAATTAACCCGAATGTACACTCATTACACTAATTTCACAATCAATTTTTTTATTCAAAAATGAACTCTATAATTTTTGGCAACAATCAAATTTCACAATAATCACTAAATTAACCCGAATGTACACTCATTACACTAATTTCACAATCAATTTTTTTATTCAAAAATGAACTCTCTAATTTTTGACAACAATCAAATTTCACAATAATCACTAAATTAACCCGAATGTACAGTCATTACACTAATTTCACAATCAATTTTTTTATTCAAAAATGAACTCTATAATTTTTGGCAACAATCAAATTTCACAATAATCAGTAAATTAACCCGAATGTACACTCATTACACTAATTTCACAATCAATTTTTATATTCAAAAATGAACTCTATAATTTTTGGCAACAATCAAATTTCACAATAATCATTAAATTAACCCGAATGTACACTCATTACACTAATTAAACAGAACTTAAACACGAATTTACACTAATTACACTATGAATTTACACTAATTAAACCCGAAATTGTTGGATAAACCCCTAAACCCTACTAGAGAGAGTGATGATTACCTTAGAGGCACCAAGAGAGGCAGCGAGAGAAGCAGAAGAGAGGCAGTTAGGGAAGCAACAAGAGAGGGAGGAGAAGATCTACACCAAGAGCAATGCAAAAAACCGTGTAAAGTGCACCAGATTTCTAAAACCTTTTCAAATTCAGAGGAGAAGAGGGAAGGGTCGGGACTTAGAAATTTTGGGGACCGAAATTATATCAATTTGACACTTTCCTACACGGATTTTTGTCAACAATCCGTGTAGGAATATATAGAGCTACACGGATTTTTGACAAAAAACCGTGTAGGAAAGCCATATTCCTACACGGATTTTTGACAAAAATCCGTGTAGCTCTATATATTCCTACACGGTTTTTAAGCCTATTCCTACACGGTTTGTTTAGAAAAACCGTGTAGAAAAGGGTGTTTCCTACACGGTTTTTAAGAAAAATCCGTGTAGCTCCATATGTTTCCTACACGGTTTTTTTTATAAATATCCGTGTATGAAAGTTTGACATATATGAAATCAAATTTGAAAATTGTGATATATGAAATTATGAATATATGAAATTAATTTGTGCTATTTATTAATATGAATATATAAAATTTTTCTGAATTATATGAAATTAATTTGTGCTATTTATTAATATGAATATATAAAATTTTTCTGAATTTTATATATGAATATATAAAATTTTTCTGAATTTTTCTACTATTTATTAAGATGGGTGCAAAATTCAATGGTCTTAATTTGATATTTTTTGTACCATTGAAAAAAATAACAACTAACAACAACCATAAATAACAACTAATTTATTTGTTAACAGCTAATTTCAAAATCCATTGCAAAATAACAACTAATTTTTTGTACCATTGCAAAATCCATGTCCATAGAAGACATTCTCTTATATATTTGTTAACAGCTAATTTATATATTTCAAAAATAACAACTAACAACGACCATAATTTCAAAAATAACAACTAACAACAACCATAAATTCAAATTATCAAATTATCTAACAAAAAACGATTACATTGAAAAATATTTCATCAAAAATAATATTAAAAGTCTCAAGTTTAATTTAAAAAAAAATTACACATTGGCTTTTTTCTTTCTTTTTTTTTTTTTTTTTTTTCCGCTTTTTGAACATTGGCCCATAATCCTTCGTTGTGGTCGGATCTCATGTAGTTTGCTTCGTCTTGCTTCTTCAATTGTTGCTGCTTCGGTTGGCATGTCGGTACAAAATGGAGGTATCTCTTCGAACTGGTCGTACTCTTCTTCGTCGACGACGTCTTCGACCCCAACAATCCTTCTTTTTCCCGATAACACGATGCTCCACCTAGCATCACTCGGGTCAGTGACATAGAAGACCTGTGTGGCTTGCTTGGCGAGTATGAACGGATCGTCAACATACCCGACTTTGTTCAAATCAACGAGTGTGAACCCGTTGTTATCAACCTTAACACCCCTGTCTTCGACCCATCGACACCGAAACAAGGGAATGCTTAGGCGAGGGCTGTAAATGAGCTCCCAGATTTCTTCAATAACACCGTAATATGACTTCGATGCTATTACAGGCCGGGAATCTGTTCGCACCAGAAATGCACTCCCAAGTTTCAGTACAGCGAGCTGTACCTTTTAAAACTCGAGTTCTACCTCTGGTCGGGACTGCAAGTGCACAGTACCTACCGTTGGTATAGTCGGGTATCGTATCCACAGGGACGGAATAAAAACGACCGGACTCTACTCAAATCTACTAAAATTCTAGAAGTGAAGAGAAGTTGGTTTGTTGGTTTGTAACGGTTCTACTGATTGAAATGATGATTAAAAACAATTAAAACAAGATTAAAAGTTGTTTTTCAGATTATAAAAAGGGTTTCCAGGGTGTCAGATTTCGTATCTGCCTGGCCCCAGGGTATACGGCCCGTATAGAATCCTATACGGTCCGTATAGGCCCCCGAGTGAATACTGCAGCCACTGTTTCTGTGTTGGTGCTTTTGCCTAGGGTTTCCATCGACCAGGTCTAAGTTCCTCACTTCAGCGTTCGCAATTTTGGCTTAGAACCCGATTTACCGGACTCAACTACTCCCCTCTTAGATGCGTTAACCCTCAACTTTCGTAATTTTGGACTAAGTTATCTAAGTCACTTGTTGGTTTACTAAAGGTATCCAAGGACTTTCGCCTCGAGGAAAGTTTCCCTTTCAGTACTCCTTGATCCGTAGATCTACCTCATATACTTGGTTCAGTTGGATTAAGTATCATAGACTTGGTTCCTAACAATTAGACGTGCGCATTCATCTAACGGGATGACTAATCAAACTTAAGCAAGCAAAAACCAAGCAATTAAAATACTACACAACAAGATAAAAACTAAGCATTCAACACATAATCCAGTAGCAAACAAGTAAAACCAAGCGTCAACTACATCATAACCCTAGAAACAGTAAAATTAGCTACTCATGTTCTCAAAAGAAAGCACAATAAAAGTTATGAAAGAGTTCATAGAAAAACTATAGAAAATCCGAAGATCCGTTGCAAAACTTCTTTTTCTTCTTCTCCCAGTTGTTTCTTGTCTCTCAAGTACCAAGAATGAGTCAAAAGATGCTTTCTGATCTGGAATGATGCGCCTTAATGCCCAAAATCGCGTATTGAAAGCCTTCCTTTTCGGCCTCCCCAGCTGTCTCTGTTTCCAATTCCAGTCTGGGTTTCCGAAATAGCTTGTACGGTCCGTATGAAAATCCTATACGGACCGTATACTTGTGCTTTGCCTTGGAGAATTGTTGCCTCTAATATGGAACCTTCTGTGGTTTTGGGCTGATCTTGTACGGGCCGTATGGGGACTTGTACGGGCCGTATGGAGAGGTGTCAGACCCAGAATTTCGCCTGTTTCCTGCAAAACGACAAACAAAACACAGCAGTACCACATTCTAATGATAATTAAGTAAAAATGTCCATATTTGTAGGCTTTAAAGCACAGGTTTTGGTACAAATCAGGGTCGTAATCTAGGCAAAATAAGGAGGTATCAAATTCCCCCAAGCTTGAACTTAATTTGCTTGTCCTCAAGCAAAAATTCTAACTTAGGTGTGGTTCTGGTTCTTGGACTTATCTAAATGCAAGTTAAACTACTAAGAGAAAAATTTGCATGATCTTGCATTTGTTAGAAACCTATAAGAATCATTTTGGATAGTGAATTGGTTTTCCTTTGGTCAATTTTGATTCACCCCACAATTCAATCAATTAAACCTCATATTCAAGAAAGCCTTGTTGTTTGCAAGAACTAATCAACCAAACGTACTAATAACTCATTTTTCTACTAAACATGTGCCCTCATTTGTGGTGATTTGTTTTCTTTTGAGTCCCCCCCAAGCTTGGAACAAGCTTAGGACAGAAAGTTGTAGATCTCGTGTGTTGGTATCATGCAAAGTTTGTTTTTGATTGTTGCTTATTTGACACTTTGATTCTTTATCCTTAGTACAAGTTCGGCTAGCTATAAGTGGTGAACCATATCCAACCGATTTAATTCAAAAGCGCATTTGTGTGCTCTTGGTTCGACCTTTCCATGACACGAGCTCACACTTTTGATGTAAACTCGGCCACTTTATCAGGTGAACTAGAGGAGCAGAGTGTCAAAGACTCATTACCATAAGTACGTCATAACGCCGTAACATAAACAAGCGGAGTCCTAATTTTCTCAAAATTTTCAATTTTACTCATTTTTTCAACTGTTTTTACAAAGATACCATGATTACACACATTCAAAGGTATTCATTCATACCAGTGAATATCCCAATCTTTCTTTTTGTTTCAAATCCCATTTCCCTATTTAAAAGGCAATTTAGTTTTCAAATGCTTTTCTTGGTGCAATTCAATTTTTCAGTTCTACGAAGTCCCAAAACAATCTATCCTATGTGGTTCTTTCAATCAAACATGGGGTTATTTTCAATTTCACAATTTTATCCAAAACATGACCAAAATTTTTCAAATTGGTCCCTAATTCACGCAATCACACAAATTTATCTACAAAACACAAGAAATAAAAATAAATATGCAAACAAATTAAATGCAAACAACTATCACCCCCCCCAAGCTTAGTCTGAGCATTGTCCCCAATGCTTCAAGACATAAAAGTAAGATAAAAGCTGGGGTAGTGGAAACAAACCTGATCAGTAGTCGGTAGAGGGGTCAGTGGGGTCTTGTAAAAGGGAGAGGGTGACTGAAGGGACGTGACCCTTCAAATCACGCCAGTTGGTTTTTTGTACGGTCCGTATGGCAATGTGTGCGGACCGTACGACTTCCAGAAACCTGTATTCCTCCTATCTGATCAAAACTAAAATACAAAATGAAAATTGAAAAACTTGGATTAACAAAAATAAAACCTAAATATGCAAAGTAAATAATGTTTTTTTTTAATTGAAAAAGCAAAATTAAAAAGTGCTTGGGTTGTGTCACACCCCGAAACACGGGGCCGTGCAGTTACGCCGTGAATACATAATTTCTTATGTACTCACAAGGCAATTACATAAATATAATTCACGCAAGTATTTCATTTTTTGCCAAAATCACCATTTCAATCAAAATAGTGCAATCTGTTTATACTTTCTAATAGCAAAATTTTAAGCAAACATTTTGTAAAGGCTATTACCCCAACAGTACTTATAATGCCATAAATACTAGTACAGTAACATAAGTAGAAGTTATTTATATTATACATTCAAACAAAATAGACAAACATAATTTTACATTTTTCATAACAAGAGGTCTAATTGAAGGAACTGTACAGCAAAACAATTTACAATCCTTCAACTAGAATACAAAAATCTGTCCTAGTATTCATGGCGACATATATATACCTATACTGGCTTACTGCTCACTCGATGCACTTGGATCCCTATTCTTGCTTTCCTGAAATAAAAACCCACAAGGGAAAAAGGGGGGTGAGAAACTTGTCAACCGTTTCTCAGTGCGGAATTTACCCCAGGGCTACTGGATTTGTAAGAAATCCATTACCAGAACTAAATAATCACAATATTAAAATATCAAGTTAATCAGTCAATAAAAATAAATGCACATGCTCCAGATTGATAAAAATGGGATTCAATATATATCACAATCAAAGATAATCAAAGAGCTATTATTCTGAAAATTTGGAACTAATCGACCAGATTTCTAGGTCAGGTCATTGATGATAGATGTAAGGTATCTATCACATCTGGCTTAACTATTCCTACTTATTCTGGTTTGTAATTAGAAGACATTCATCAATTCAGAAAATCAAATGGACAATAACTTACTTCCATAATATAAAACAAATTGTCACTCCTTACCGAAAAGTGACCAATAGAACAATCGATATATCACAGTTTTACTATTCCAACAATCACAATTTACATTATCCTCTACCCAACCGGTACTGGGTTCAATTGAGGTCATTCACCGTATGCGCATATGGATCCTGAATCAAAATCTAGCGTCGACTCTAGACTTTGTAGTAAATAATAAAGTAACTCAATTCGATACTGTGGTTCCATTCAATTATAAGAAACGAGAGGACAGACAATCGATAAAACAATACCAAAATGATAAATCATCACAGTATAGTAAATAAATTATGTTATTAACTTACCTCATGCAAATGATGCAATAATGCTATCAATCAGAAATTCAACATGCTAATATAAACAGTTATTTAGTTCTTAGAAATCAATATCAAGACAAATCCGGTGAACCCCCGCACCTGATCACGTAGGGTGCGTAGAGGATCAGCTATCACTAGATTAGAGTCTCAGACGATCCCGCTAAGTCGTGCCCGCTAGAGTCTATGCCTATGTTAACATAGCATAGATGAGTTAGTAGAATCAAAGTAATATTAATTAATCCAACCTAACCCTAGTATATAACTTACATATGCATATAGATGCATACTTTCTAAAATCCAATATATATGAATTTTACTCATATAACCGTCCAGTATATAAGTTCATATGCCTATATGCATATAGTCTTCAGTAGTTGATTTCCAAATTTTTAACAAAGTTGAGTTTATCATGAACTTGCATCATTTCATTTTAAGCACAATTATAATATTCCCCAAATCATGTCCAATCAATATTTATACACAATTTAATTATGGCTTTCAGCATTATGCATTTCAGATCTGACATGGTCAATTCACTAAATTAGGGAATTTTACAAGTTCAACCCTTAAACCTTAAAATATAGCATAACCTAGAATATGAACTGGTACGGAATGGTACCGGTGTCAAGAGATGGAAACTTAACAAGCTATTGTACTTTCAATCTTTATTTGAAATAAAAATCAGCTTATAGGTTATCGGTACTAAACTAGGGTTTAAACCATACCTGTCCCAAATCAGATTCGTTACCCAATTGGTACTAAGAAGAAAATTACTCAAGGTTTCTTAACAGCAATTTAACAATTCTGCACATGAAATGAAATGGTTTCTAAGACTTTAGTTGATTGAAGAAGAAATCAGAGAATCAGTGCAGATAGCAAGTAATCACTAGATATACACCAGGGGTAAAAAGGGAAACCTAAGCGACATAAATAAATTAGCCAATTCAACCATAGCATATACCATAGAACAAGGCTTTTCTGGTTCGATTCACTGTAACTCAACATTTATACTCTATTATTAACAAGGTTTGCAAATTCTAATCAATTGAGATGAGAAATCAAAATATTGGTTCAGGGAGCAAGAAACTTACTATGCTATGCACCACCAGTTAAAAGAAAATAACAAGGAAAGCACATACACCAGTGAGAAGTTCTAATCGCAAGGTTCAGTCAGAGAGAATTCTTAAACCCTAGCGATATGAGAAGCTAGCGAAGCAAATCAGAAAAGAAACAAGGGTTTTGGAGAGAGCGACAGAGTTATGCGGTGAATGAAATAAAATATAAAATATGAAAGAAGATAGAGATGGGTTTAATAATCACAAGTTAAACCGGACCATGTATCCAAATTGAAGCTGCTGCTATATTTTTCTCCAAGGCCTACGGCCCAGTTTGGGTATAAAATAAATTGACAATAACAATAATAGTTACCACTAATGCATCTCTAAATCTAGCTCATCCAAATATTATTATATAAGTTCATAGTTTCCAGATTTTCATGATTCGGGGATTCAAGATAAATTATTCTAGAACTTTACCAATTTCATTTTATTTCCTATTTTAATTTCACCAGATAAAATTAACCTGATGCTTTAGTCAATTAGTAAATATATAAAATCTTAATTTAAAATTTTTAACCATATGATTTATTTTAACATTTTGAATTTTATTTTATAAAATTCACAATGTTACATTTCTCCCCCACTTAAAAATCATGTTCAATCCCTTGAACATAACTACGTACCTGAACTGTCGAATAATTCGGGATATTGTTCGCGTGATTTTCGTTTCGAGTTCCCATGTTGCCTCTTTTTCTGAGTGTCGTCCCCACTGTACCAAAACAAGTCCAATTGTTCGGTTTCTTAATCTTTGCTCTTTTCTGTCCAGAATTCTCATTGGTTCTTCTTTATAAGCCAAGTTCTCATCTAGGTATAGGTCAGAATGGTCAATGCAGTGAGAGGAATCTCGCACATATCGTCGGAGCTGTGACACATGAAACACCGGATGAACCCGGTCCAAAGCTGGAGGCAGTGCAAGTTCATAAGCTACAAGTCCCACTCGGTTTTGAATCTGAAATGGCCCGATATACCTTGGACTTAGCTTACCTGATACACCAAACCGATGTACTCCTCTAACTGGAGATACTCGGAGCCACACATGATCACCTTCTTGAAACTCTAAAGGTCTTCTATGCACATCAGCATACTTCTTTTGTCTATCTTGAGCTGATTTGAGTCGGCTCAAAATAATTTGTGTTTTCTCTGCTGCCTCTTGTATCATTTCTGGTCCTGTAGGCGAATAAGTACCCGCCGGACCCCACCACAATGGTGTACGACAAAGCTCTCCAGTAAGGGCTTCTAATGGTGGCATGCCAATACTTGAGTGATAACTATTGTTGTAAGCAAACTCAACCAAGTGTAAATGGTCAAACCAAGACCCTCGAAAGCTCAAAGCGCATGCTCGAAGCATGTCTTCTAGTGTTTGGATTGTCCTTTCTGACTGTCCATCCGTTTGCGGATGATGTGCGGTGCTGAATTTCAGTTTTGTACCCATAGTCTCCTGGAAGCTCTTCCAAAAATGAGATGTGAATCTAGTATCTCTATCAGATATAATCTCACGCGGACAGCCATGATATTTGAAGTAAAATTTCAGAAATAACCCAGCTAGTGCCCGACCCGAAGTGTCAGGTCCAAGTGGAATCAAATGTGCTACTTTAGTCAATGTATCTACAATAACCCATATAGTATCATATCGCCCAACTGTTCTTGGAAAACCAGTCACAAAATCCATCGCAATGATTTCAAATTTACCTCTCTTCTTATCTAATGGCTGCAATAACCCAGCTGTCTTTCGTCTATCAGCCTTCACTTGTTGATAGACTTGACATTTCTCAACATACTTTGTCACTTCATTCTTCATGTTTGGCCACCAAAAATATCGTTTCAGATTTTGATACATTTTAACCTCACCAGGATGGATAGTATAACCAGAATCATGTGCTTCCGATAGGATTAAAATCTTCAATTCTGAATTTTCAGGAATGCATATACGATTGCCAAACCGCAAGATACCCTCATCATCAAGTCTGAAAGGAGTATCTCGATCTGATTTCGCATGTTCTCGAAATTTCTGACATTTCTGATCTTCATGTTGTGCTACCCGAACCAGATCATGTAAATCAGGTCTCACCTCAACTGCAGCAGAAATAATTGACATACTAGCTGATGCACTCATACCCGCTTTCACTCCAAACAAGCGAGTTGCTGTTGCTTTTGCCAATTCTTGAGATGCTCCAACATGCAAATTCAACATTCTCATTTCTTCAATCAGATGTGACTCACTTGTAATCAATGTTGCCAAATTCACCTGATTCTTCCTACTCAATGCATCGGCCACCACATTGGCTTTACCCGCATAATATTGAATATCCAAATCGTAATCCTTCATTAACTCCAGCCATCTCCTTTGTCTCAAATTCAGTTCCTTCTGAGTAAAAATATACTTTAAACTCTTATGATCAGTGAGAATCTGGCATTTCGCTCCATACAAGTAATGTCGCCAGATTTTAAGTGCAAAAATCACTGCTGCTAATTCCAAATCATGAGTCGGATAGTTTTGTTCGTGTGGACGCAATTGTCGAGAAGCATAAGCAATAACCTGCTCGTCTTGCATCAAGACACAACCCAGACCAGACCGGGATGCATCTGTATACACCATATAGTCCTTTCCACTCACTGGCATTGTAAGAATCGGTGCAGACACTAACAGACTCTTTAATTTCTGAAGACTCCTTTCTTGAGCTTCACCCCATTTGAACTTTACCCCTTTGTGAAGCAACTCTGTAAGAGGACGTGACAATTGTGAGAACCCAGGCACAAACCTCCGATAATAACCGGCTAAACCCAGAAAACTACGAATCTCTGTAACAGTTTCTGGTCTCTTCCATTCAGTTACAGCTCGAATCTTTTCCGGATCTACTGCCAAACCTTCACTTGAAACTACATGACCCAAGAATGACACTTTGTCCATCCAGAATTCACATTTTGAAAGTTTTGCATAGAGCTGATGGTCACGTAACCTCTGTAATACAACTCTCAGATGGGCTGCATGCTCCTCATATGATCGTGAATATATCAAAATGTCATCGATAAAGACCACAACAGTAGAGTCCAGCAAATCTCGAAATACCCGCTGCATAAGATCCATAAAAGCGGCAGGTGCATTTGTCAATCCAAATGGCATGACCAGATATTCGTAATGCCCGTACCGAGTACGGAAAGCTGTTTTCTCAACATCATTTGGGCATATACGCAGCTGATGGTAACCGGTTCTTAAATCAATCTTGGAATAGACCGATGATCCTTGTAATTGGTCAAAGAGATCATCAATCCTAGGTAACGGGTATCTGTTCTTCACTGTCATTTTGTTCAGCTCTCGGTAATCTATGCATAACCGTAAAGTTCCATCTTTCTTCCGTACGAAAGCAATGGCGCGCCCCAAGGGGAAGTGCTTGGTCGTATAAAACCTTTCTCCAACATCTCTTCTAGTTGCACCTTCAATTCTTTTAACTCAGCGGGCGCCATACGATAGGGAACCTTCGAAATTGGGGTTGTACCAGGTACCAGATTAATGTTAAACTCAATTTCTCGCTCTGGGGGTAACCCTGAAATCTCATCAGGAAACACATCAATATAATCAGAAACAACTGGAATGTTAGATATCTCAGGAATTTCTATAGCAGCAATCATAACCATTACCAAATATGCTGTACATCCAGACTCAACTAGATGCCTTGTCTCTACTGCTGAAATATAAGGTACCACCTCTTTAAATCCTCTACATCTAAGTGTACATGTGGAACTACTTGGCAATACAAACTGAACGGTGCGACGCAAACAATCAATCGTGGCTATGTGTCTAGTTAACCAATCTAAACCCAACAATACATCATATTCGGAAATATCCATTACCAACATGTCAGCTGAAAAATCTCTTCCATCAATTCTTACTCTCAAGTCTCGGCATGTCTCTGCAAATTTGGTAGTAGAACCGAGAGGGGTATGAACATTAAGTACTCTCCCACTCGACTCAGTTGACCACCCACATCTCTCAACTAACGCACTAGAAACAATCGAATGACTACATCCCGTATCAATCAATACATATGCAAGGTGTCCTGAGATAGGAATAGTACCTGCCAGTAAGTCAGTCTGAGTAGGAACAGGAACCAGCTCATTTCCTTCATTTGGTAGCTCTATCAATCCCACAGCATGAACACCTACTCGTCCTCCTGTACGGCCTCCTCTAATCTGCTGCACAACTCCTCGACCTCGTGGCGGAGGTATGCCTCCACGTCCATGCCCCTGTGGAGCTCTATAAGTACCACTGCTGCTACTCCCAGGTGTACCCGAAAAAGTATTTGGGCACTCTCTAATCCAGTGATCCTTACTACCACACCGAAGACATGTTTTGTTGATGCGACGACACTCAGACTCTGAATGTGGCTTTTTGCAAACACGGCACCAAGGTCCAGTGGTTCCCGGAGTAAATCCAGGAGTAACAATCTGTCTAGGAGGGTATACAGAAGTCAGAGGTCGAACCCCTGATCCACTTGCTTGTTTTCTTTGATCAAATTTTGGCTTAACATTTCTGGAAAGGGTCTGTTGCACACTTCTCTTATGATATATCTCAGTTTGTTCAGCACACTTCATAAGGGCTGGAACCCCTGCAGCTGTAGAATGATGAATAGCTAGTGCAATATTTGGGTCTAATCCATCCAAGTACTGCCTCCGATATCTATCAGGATTCCTTCTCACATCTGGGGCATATCTAGATAGATCAAAGAACATCCGGTTGTACTCCTCTACAGACCTTTCATGTTGGCGTAAGTTCAGAAATTGGCTTCTCAAAGCCTCACGATGTAAATCACTCATAAACTGCTCCTCAAATTTCTGTTCAAACCATTGCCAAGGAATCTCCTGTTCAGCCCCTTCATATTCTAGCTTTACTCCCTCCCACCAATGTCGACCAGATTTTTCTAACAATTGTTCTGCTAATTCCACTTTATTTACCTCTGGCACACGACATATATTAAATTTGGCCTTTAAGCTCACCATCCATTCTTCTGCAGCAGGATATCCCCCCGACCCATCAAACCGAGGAGGTGTCAAACGCATAAAGGCATCATACAGCTGTCTAAACTCTTCACCCGGTGCCCCTACACGATCAGCCGGTCCTTGTACCTGATGTTCAGCTCTACGACCTCTTTCATAGGCCGTAATCAACATTTCTTCAAGATCTCGCTCATGTCCGGTTCTAAGATTGGGGTCAGCTCTCGGATCAGGATGTTCTACGTTTTCAGGATCAGCTATTGGAACCTCAGGTAGTGCGTTTATAGGATCAATTTCAGGCTCCCTAGTTGGCTGCCGACCCCTACCACGAGTACAAGCTTGTCTAGGTTGGCGTCGCCCTTCCATTTACCTGAAAATTAACAAAATTGACATTACAATAAACAACAGTTTAACACTACCATCTAACTCAAGACTTACCCCACTCGCGTATCCTATCATGTCTGGTTATGGTTTAACCAAGCTCTGATACCAACTTTTAACTATCACACCCCGAAACACGGGGTCGTGCAGTTACGCCGTGAATACATAATTTCTTATGTACTCACAAGGCAATTACATAAATATAATTCACGCAAGTATTTCATTTTTTGCCAAAATCACCATTTCAATGAAAATAGTGCAATCTGTTTATACTTTCTAATAGCAAAATTTTAAGCAAACATTTTGTAAAGGCTATTACCCCAACAGTACTTATAATGCCATAAATACTAGTACAGTAACATAAGTAGAAGTTATTTATATTATACATTCAAACAAAATAGACAAACATAATTTTACATTTTTCATAACAAGAGGTCTAATTGAAGGAACTGTACAGCAAAACAATTTACAATCCTTCAACTAGAATACAAAAATCTGTCCTAGTATTCATGGCGACATATATATACCTATACTGGCTTACTGCTCACTCGATGCACTTGGATCCCTATTCTTGCTTTCCTGAAATAAAAACCCACAAGGGAAAAAGGGGGGGGTGAGAAACTTGTCAACCGTTTCTCAGTGCGGAATTTACCCCAGGGCTACTGGATTTGTAAGAAATCCATTACCAGAACTAAATAATCACAATATTAAAATATCAAGTTAATCAGTCAATAAAAATAAATGCACATGCTCCAGATTGATAAAAATGGGATGTGCTCGTGTAGTTCCCTTGACGAAGGATTGTCATGTGCTCGTCTATATAGAGAGCGACATCTGCAATGTGCTGTAGTACAATAAAATGTGCCTTTTGTAGTTCATCTTTGTCAGGAACTATGGCTTTAAAACCGATTGTCCCTACTCCTTGTAGCCGACCCTCGTATCGAGATTGTGGAATACCAATAGGACACACACCGGTCAGGTAATTCGTGCAAAACTCAACCACCTCTTCCGTGGAATATCCTTCGACAATGCTACCTTCAGGCCGATGTCGGTTCCTTACGTATTTTTTCAAAATGCCCATGTATCTCTCGAATGGATACATATACCGCAGAAAAACAGGACCACAAATCTTAATTTCTCTCACAAGATGAACAACAAGGTGAACCATGACATCGAAAAAAGAAGGTGGAAAATACATCTCAAGATGGCAAAGAGTAACGACGACCTCTTTTTGCAAAGCGTCCAATTTAAGCGGGTCTATCACCTTCGAATTAATTGCATTGAAGAAAAAACAAAGCTTCGTAATGGTTTGCCGAACGGCCTTCGGTAAAATGCCCCGAATTGCAACGGGAATCATATGTGTCATTAAAATATGACAGTCGTGGGATTTCATACCAATCAATTTCAGGTCCTTCATTGACACCCGGCTTCTTAATATTCGAAGAATACCCCGATGGGACTTTAATACTGTGAAGACATTTACAAAAGCTTTCTTTCTCGATCTTCGACATTGTGCACATTACGGGGGTAGGTATGCGCGCTTCCCTCTATCCTGCGGTGCAAGGTTATGTCGTATTCCCATTTCCACCATGTCTTTTCGAGCTTTAATACCGTCTTTAGTCTTGGTCGGAATGTTCAGTAATGTGCCAATCAAACTGTCACACACATTTTTTTCAACATGCATGACATCGAGGCAAGTGTCTCACTTCTAAAAATTCCCAGTCACGGTAACTCCCAAAATATGGACTTCTTTTTCCAAATATTTTTCGGTGGTGCTTTGGCACATTTTCCGAAGACAATATCAAGGCTTTCAATCCGCTTGAAGATAGCCTTCCCGTCCAATTGACGACGTGCCACTCCGAGCTCATTTTTTCCGTTGAGTACCTTCTTCGCTTACGGTATGGATGATTCACGGGGAGGAACCTACGATGACCCATGAAAACATTCTTTTAGAATGCTTCAACCTCGGCACACTGCGTGTCATCTTCACGAGATAGGGCACGCTTTTGCACCCTTAGTACTATAACCCGACAAATTGCCGTATGCGGGGAAATCATTTACGGTGCAAAATACCATGGCCCGCAATTTAAATACCTCTTTACTGTACGCATCCCACATCGGGACGCCATCCTTCCATAATTTTTGGAGGTCCTCAATTAATGGTGCGAGGTATACATCTATGTCATTTCCGGGTTGTCTAGGTCCTTGGATCAATAATGACATCATTATATACTTGCGTTTCATGCACAACCATGGAGGCGGATTGTAGATAGATAATAGAACCGGCCAAGTACCGTGCCGACTGCTCATGCTTACAAACGGACTCATTCCGTCTGTGCTCACCACAATCCTAAGGTTTCTCGGGTCGGAACCAAATTCTTTGAAGTGCCCATCGATGTTCCTCCATTGGGGAGAATCAGCCGGGTGTCTTAGCTTCCCGTCCCTTTTGCGCTCTTCTTCATGCCAGCCGCAACAATTTGGCATCTTTGGCATTTGCAAATAACCGTTTGAATCTCGGAATTATCGGCAAGTACCACAGCACATTTGCCGGAGGCCGCCTCTTATTTTCTTCATTATTAAATTCATCAATGTCATCGCCCTTACGTTTATACCGTGAAACACCGCATTTAGGACATGCATGCATGGTCTCGTACTCTTTACGATATAAGACACAGTCATTCGGACATGCATGTATTCTTTTGATCTTCAAACCCACTGGACAGATCAACTTCTTCGCCTGATAAATTGTACAGGGGTAACTCGTTCTTATCTCGGGAGCATTTCTCGTAAAAGCTTTAATAAGGACGTTAAACTCTTATCGCTCCAACCATGGTCTGCTTTTAAGTTCAATTATTTCAACACAGCTGACAGTTTTGTAAATTTGGTACACCCAAGATACAGCGGCTTTTTGGATTCATCATTCAAATACTCAAATTTATCATAATATTTATCACCAATTTCATCTCCCACATCACGCAACAAGTCCTCTAGATTGTCATCGTTCTCGTGTTCTACGTTTTCATCAATATTCACTGTAATATCGTCATCGTCGCTGCATTCGAATCCAACATTATCAAAATTTTCGAAATTCTCATAATCATCGGAATCGTTGCAATCAGGTTCTTCATTATCAAAAAAATTTACATTCTCATCATTATCTTCACAATTTTTATTGGTATCACTACTTTCTCCAATTTTCTTGCCATGCATGAACCAACATGTGTAACTTTCCTTAAATCCCCGACAAATCAAATGAGTTCTAATTACTTCCGAGTCCCCAAATCCTACACAATTTTTACAGTCCCTACAAGGACACAAAATGTTGGCATCCCTTTTATCAACTCTATAACTCTCCGCAAATTTTAAAAACTCTTCAATGCGAACCAAATATTCTTCACTATCTCGCCGCAATTCATACATCCAACTTCGATCCATCTCGTAAATTAAATTAAAAAATTCATTTCAATTAATTAGTCATGCTGTAGGGTAGACATATATGTAACTTATGACGAATTAATTTCGGCTTACAAAGGACCGGTTTACAATCCTAACCCACTCTTTGAATATTGTGCCTCATATGTGAACACATGTTAGCGGGGTTTAATTAGTATTTGAGAAAAATTCGGCATAGATTTTCCCTTAACTCCCCAAGTATGCGTAAAGACCACATACTCGTAGGAGTAATAAGGAGAATTACTTGTCGAACTTTTCTCAAATACTAATTAAACTCCGCTAACATGTGTTCACATCCTAAATGAGACACAATATTCAAAGAGCAAGTCCCAAACAGGGGACTATCCAAAATTAATCCCTATTGGATTAATTTTGAACGGGCATGGACCTAAAATCATATTAATAGGTCGGTTATTGGATAACAATACACCAATTATACTAATTAACAAATAAAAACAACAATGCATGCATCAATTAATCAAACCCTAAACCTTAAATGTGCAATAATAAGAAAATAACAGAAAATTAAAGAAAAAAAAGACCAATTACTAACTTGAGCAAGAGAGAGAAGAAAATTACCGGAAAATTAGCAATCTCGGATCCAAACGCAAAGCACAAATCGGTTTCCGACCAACCAGAGGACAGAGAGTGATCAAAACGGCGCTGGATGAAGTATTAAAACCCTAAAATGGACTTTCCTACACGGATTTTTAGTGTGAATTCCGTGTAGCTCTGTTACTTATTACACACGGATAACAATACAAAACACCGTGTATGAAAGCCCATCCTACACGGATATATTATAACAAATCCGTGTAGCTCTGTTACTTATTACACACGGATAACAATACAAAAAACCGTGTATGAAAGCCCATCCTACACGGATATATTATAACAAATCCGTGTAGCTCTCCCTATATTGCACACGGATATTTATTTAATTAGCCGTGTACAAAACCACATTTTCAACACGGACTGTTCCCCAGAGAATTAAACACGGACTATTATGTAAGTATCTGTGTATAATTCTTAGAGATATTTCAAAATCCACTTTCCTACACGAATTTTTAAGAAATAGAGAAAATCCGTGTATAACCTACAGTGTAGGAAGTGGTTTTTTGTAGTAGTGTTATATTATAGTCCTTGCCATCGGTAGGTATAATTAATGCACTACATTTTAATAGGGCAGAATGTTTATGTTGGGCTTTGTTTCTATAAATTGCCTTGATTAAGTTGGAACCACGACACAGCATATATAGCTGTGGGTAATTGCAAAGGCATACAATTTTGGTGTGTATTGTTAGATGTGTGATTACCTCATTTTTCACAGTTCCATTTATTTTCCGCAAAAAACAATTTAAGTTGAACTTCAACGAATATCTCAACGATATATTCATGTGCTTTTTAATAAATTTTATCAATAAAAAATGAGTTATATTTTATTTTGCACAACTACTTCATTTAGGCAACAAAGAAAAATTATTTTCATACTAGATAAATAAAAAAACCGCATTTATTTCAAAGGTCGCCCCTGTTTATTTCTGACGACAATAGCCTCTTAAAAAAACAATTTGAATCAATTGAAATTGGTTGTATTATTTTGAGCCATTGTACATGGATGGACGGCCCATAAACATCAATGAAAAAACCACAATCCAGGGGCTCAGATCTGAACCAATGAGAGGCAATCTCTTCTGCTAGCCCACCGTTGGCACAAAGTACTAATTTTGTGCCAACAATACCCTTAGCAATGCAAATTAAACTATGAGTTATAAAATATTTGTGGTGCCATGATCCAAATCTTTATTATTGAAATTCAAACAACCAATTTAAATTGTTGAACAACGTCATATGAAAAAGTAATTAAAGACCAAATTTTGTATCTTTTAGAATTATGTTACTATTTTTAGATCATGGGAATTTTCTACCTATCTAAGAAAATAGAAAATATTCTAAAAATTATTGAATTTAGTCTCGAAGTACATTTTCATACGAAAGTCATGCTTAATGGTTCGGATTAATTATTTAAACTTTTAAAATAAAAATATAGGTCCTCAGTACAAGTAGACCTCTAATATGCGTATAATCATAGCCTTACATTAATTTAAAGAAAATTTTCAGAAAGGAAATAGAAAATAAATTTTCATATCTGAACAAATGAGAGGCAATCTCTTCTGCTAGCCCACCATCCGAAATTTGTATTAATATACAAAAAAAAAATAACAATCTATCCAATTTTTCTATAAAATTCGAAATCTACCAAAACCTATGACATTGTTATAAGTTTCAGAAGCTAAAACCGATCACAAAGTCATCGGTTTTAGAAGCTAGAACCGATGACAATGTCATCGGTTTCAGCCTCAAAATCCAATTCCCATCCAACAATGCACGAGATAACTTTGAGTAATATATCAATGCCCAATTTTTTATGCGAGATTTATATCAATTAAAACAACAAACGACTTAGATAGAAATCTAACAAAAGTAATGATTGACTTGCTTTGAAAAGTTTTCTTAAATTTTTATTTTTTAAAAAATATAAAAACATTTTATTTTTATTTATCTAGAAATGACTTTTGAACCGGGATCAATAATTTAGATTCAAAACATTTTTATTTTTTCCAATAATATACAAAGAAATATTTTAATTTTTCTTACAGCCGCGAAAAATCCGATCTGAAAAATGTTGATCCAGATTATTTGTTGTAGTCTTTCTAATAAATCAAATTATATTGTATTCTATCTAATTTCAAAGAAATATAAAAATATTTCTAACATTTTAATATAAAAAATAAATAAATTATAATATTTTCCAATTAAATAAAATAACTAAATAAAAAATTGAGATATATTGCAAAGTCGGATGGGGAATTAGATTTTGAGGCTGAAACCGATGACATTGTCATCGGTTCTAGCTTCTGAAACAAATGACTTTGTGATTGGTTTTAGCTTCTGAAACTGATGACAATGTTATGAGCTTGAGTAGTTTTCGAATTTCACGGAAAAGTTGAATAGATTTTTAAATTTATTATTTTTTTGTATATTAATAAAAATTTCGGCCCGCCATTGGTACCAAGTACTAATTTTGTGCCAATAATACCCTTAGCAATGCAAATTAATCTATGAGTTATAAAATATACTGGTGCCATGATCCAAATCTTTATTATTGAAGTTCAAACAACCAAAACAAAAAAATAATTAAAGACCAAATTTTAAATCTTCTAGAATTTTGTTACTATTTTTTGTGTTCACACGATCAATAATTTGTAGATCACGGGAATTTTCTACCTATCTAAAAAAATAGAAAAATTATAAAATTATTGAATTTAGTTTCGAAATACATTTTCATACAAAGTTCATATTTAATGGTTTGGATCAATTGTTTGAAATTTTAAAATAAAAATATAGATTCTTAGTACAGGTAGACCCTAATATGTGCATAATCATAGCCTTACATTAATTTAAATACAATTTTCAGAAAGGAAATAGAAAATAAATTCAGAGTAATTAATGAAAAACATGATAGTTGTGTCTACCTGCCGGATATAAACTCCAAGAGCGTTGACCGCAATATCTTTTGTACAGTATGCATGAAAGCCAATTATTTGACCGCCGAGAGGTGCAGGATATTCGAAAGATTCCTCAAATCCCCAATTTATATAGCCGTAAGGTCCATAAACTTTCAGATTGGTTTTCAGTTGCAGTGACGTCACATAACAAGGGCCACTAATAGAGCAGTCCACGTAGCCATTTACAGACGTAATGTACTCGTTTGGTTTAAGAATGACCTACAAAATAAAACAAAACGTAGCCATTTACAGAACTTGTTGTTAGTAGGTTTAAATGTTTATAGGTAAGTTAAGAGTGATTAAAACTACTTTACTATATATATGTATTAGGAGACAAATTTTACAAGGAACAACGACCAAGAAGTTCAAATTGTTGGTATTTTTGTATAAACTATATATGTATACTGTTCCAAGCAATTAATACTTTAATTTACACCATGAATTTATCCTATTACGTTTTGTTTATATTAAATACTTCCGTTGTGAAGTTCGAGAGTTAGATTATCTAATTAATAAATTGTGTCATCTTTGCTTGTCTTTTTTACCGAAAACAAATTGACCTGGTATTCAAAGAAAAGTGATTGAGTATATGTATTAAGCCAAAATAAACATTTAAATTGATGGCCAATTTTGAAACAGAGAAGCGTCCAAGTATAATAAGGATTTTATGCCACAAGTGTACATGAGGAATTTATACTGGTAAAGTTTAATAATATTTGAAAGGTTGACAAGTGAGTAGTGTTGACATTTAAAAATCACTACTATCAAGATATTGGCTTAGCTGACTTTTCAGTATCTTGACATTTTGTAAAACAATAAAACTGATATACGTCTAAATGTAGATCAAATAATGTATATATGTCAAAAAGTTTCTGAAGCTGCAGTTCTGGGTTGTGAAAAGATCTCATTATTTCAAGAAAATAAAAGACATAGGCCTTGTGACCGTTTATAAGATATAGTAACTAAAAGATCTCATTATTTCAAGAAACAATATAGCCATTGAATTAATTAAGGAGTGTCCTCCTTGACAATTTTTTAGAACAATTGCTTAAATGACAAGTGCTAAGAACAATCCTCTAGTTTTATTTATTAATTTTATTTAATTACAGGGTTCTCGGTTAAAAACCCGGTCTCAATAAAAATGCATTTATTTACCCAATTAAATTAATTGGATGTGGTTCTCCCAACATTTTATTTTGTTTTGTTTATTTATTTTGTTTGGTAATAATTTACCTATATAGTAATTTAAGAATTTATAATAACAAAATAAAAGTCGGCTACTTGATCTTCATCGAACTTAAAAAAAAAAAAAGAGGCATCTATTAATTACTAAAGCTGCAAATGGCTCGTACCTCAGTCGGGTCTCTGTATTTTCCACCCCATAAGTCGGTGCATTGCGTGGTGCCATTACGTTCAAAATACACCTTTAGACCATCAATATAGTCACCATGGTAGATACTAATTTTAACAATGCGAGTAATGCCCGTAGGATCCATTTCTTTCTCTTCCATATTGTCACCGAAGAATTCACCTTTTTTTATTATAGAAACGGTTGACTGCATACAAAGAACACAAATACATGTAGTAAATAAAAGTTTAAAGGATCTTGACCTCATGTAATAAAAAAAAATAAAAAATAAAAAATAAAAAATTATAGAAACAAAAGCATTGATCTGTCAATGGGTATGATACAGGCCAGGTGTAACATTTCCATAACCACACCTGTCATGATAACAGAAAAAAATAATTGTTCTTACCCGTACACTATAAGTTAATGAAAAATAATCTTATACTTATCCGTCTTTTTGTATGAAATGGGTCGGATAAACGGATAAAAATGATCTTATCTTAACCATCTATATGTGTGAACGAGTTATTGTGGTACTCACCATCGGTCGGTGTTGGTATAATTGATGCACTACAATAGGGAAGAATGTTTATGTTGGACTTTGTTTCTATGGATTGATTTGAGTAATCTAGAGCCACAACATAGAGCATTTATATTCTGGGTGATGGTTCACTTTTCATAGTAAACCCTACCAAACTTTATATTTACATGCATTGGAAGGTTGATTACAAAAGTTAGTAACCTTACATAGATGTGTAATCACATTATTTTTCACTTTTCCATTTGTTTTACATTTAAATAATTTAAGGTGAACTTCAATGAATTCTCTCAGTGATATAATCATGTGCGTTTTTGAATTTTTCACTTGTCCAAACTACTTATTTAAGAAAATACAGAAAATTTATTTTCTTACTGCGTAAATAAAAAAAACTTCCATTCATTTTAAGGGTCACTCATGTTTATTTCTGGCGACACTTGTCGGCGCCTCTTTAAAATCAATTTGAATCCACTGAAAATTATTCTTTTATTCTCAGTTGTTGGATCAAAATCCACGGTCCACCAACATTATAAGAAAACCATTATCCGTGCACGCAGATATCAACCAATCATAGACATGAAAATCAAAGGAAAATGGAAAACCGCGCTATTGATTTTTTGAAATAGAAACAGTGGAAATGCACTCTCTAAATTCAGGGGCGGAACTAGAAAATATTAATAAAGGTAACTAAAAATTAAAATGCACAAAATGTGGCTAGTGAAAATTGAACCTATGCTTTTCACAATCAAAGTATAAACTCTTACCACTAGACTACAAGCGAACATATGATATTTATTAGGGGGCTGAACTATATAAATTGTTCCAAACAAAATTAAATTCAATTAAACTTTAGTATACATATATAACTAAAATTTTGAAATCATAGAAGAGGCCTAGTCACCTTTTGAATGGCTTTAGATCCTCCACTGCTCAAATCTTACTGCCTTATCATTTTGGCCTCCTTTAGATTAGCTAGTGCCAGGTGGAATTCGTTTGATATCCTTTGAGTCTCCAATTCGCATGTAACGTGTGTCATTGTAAAGCGTACGTACGTAAACTAAGTCGGTCTAGGCTACATCAGAATAAAAACTGCTGCTTTTCTTTTACTCATAACAGGTACGATTATCAACGAGTTAGGCTTGATGTAACTTTTGCATATTCTTTTCTTGTATATTACGGGGTGCTTCGACTCTCCGTATTATTATATGAAACCTGTTAACTGTCTTTGTATATTACGGGGTGCCAGGTGGAATTCGCTCGATCTATTTCAGTCTCCATTCGCATGCATGTAACGTGTTACGTGTGTCAATATTGTCAATATTCTAGGTTACATCATGATCATACGCACTATCAGATACCCTTACTCGTGTTTCCACGTGGTCCACAATTCGTGCTTGTGCTCGTCTTTAATCGATGGAGCGCGTTTTCTTTTTGAAGTGCTGTGGTTCTTTTTAATTTTTAAATCATTGTCGACTTTTGTTCAGATTCATTTTCTAGAAAAATATTAACGTTAGTTGGTGCGTTTTCTTTTTGAGTGCCTGGGACAGCCGGCTGATGGTAAAGGATATGTAGTGGTCCAGGGGTGTAGCATACTCTATGATGGGCATTCATTCCTCAGCAGCTGATTTAATTTTCTCTTTCATATTACCTGTTGAATAAAACAACAAAGATTTCATTAGTAAAATTATATTTCTACCAGAAGATTTATTATAGTCAATGAAGCAAAGTTCATTTCTATGTTTCCACAATGAACATCACACAACACTTCGACTTTCGGTATTATTATATATATAAAGAGAGAGATTGGCTAATAACAAAACATTTGTTCCAGAATCGTGGTGTAACTAATTGGTCTTTCAATTTTGTTAGTCACTACGCAGAAAGATCCATCAGCGACCGGTGAACCGGTCGCTGATAAGTATGTCGCCGGTCTCTGATAGTCGATTTGGTCGCTGATGTCCCGGTCGCTGAAACGGTGGTCGCTGATGCTTTCCTGATGACGTCACCGGTCGCTGAATGACGTCATCCCGGTCACAGATACCTCATCAGCGACCGTTTTTTTTTTGTCGCTGTTGAATTTTGGTGACGTCATGTAAGGTTATCAGAGACCAAAAAATTGGTCGCTGATAATCAATACCGGTCGCAGAAGGGTAATTTTTTTTTAAAAAAAAATTTGTTTTTTTTTTTTCTTTTCACCAATTGGTATGAAATGTACCAAACAAATTGATATACCCATTATGTTCATATATTTCTCCCCAACCCAATCGAAACGAATTGTACCAAACAATTTGATGCAATATGGTTCTGCGCATGCCTCACGAAAAGGGGCGTAACTTTTGATCTGTCCGTCGGATCGGGCTGAAATTTTGACATGAGCTCCACAACCTCAAAACCAATCCGATCCGACCGTCGGATATAGATTTTTCGAATTTTCAGAGTTTTTAGGGTGCATCATTTACTATTTTTGACTTTGCACGATTAAAGTTTACTGGTACAAAATAATTGTTTGAAATTTGGGAATAAAATCTTACAAAATTGACAATTCACAATTCATTATTAGGTATACCAACTTGATAGTCTGATAACTTGTAAATTTGAGAATTAAAGCAAAACTATAAAAATAAAGATAGAAAACACCTTCGAATCGTACTCAGATCAATCTCCTCCTGATTTGCTACTGCTCTGAATAATTCAAATTAATTAATAACCTAAAATTTCTAAAAAACAGAAATAAAAAACCTTAAAAAAACAGGAAAAAAGTAAAAACAGAAATAAAAATAGGGAAAAAATAAGAAAGAAAAAAAGCCAAAAACATAAAAATAAAGAAAAGAACAACAAAAAAACAGAAAAAAAAAAAAAAAAAAACAACAAAAAGTAAAAACAGAAAAATAAAGAAGAAAGGAAAAAAAGTAAAAACCGAAATAAAAATAGGGGAAAAAAGAAGAAAGGAAAAAAAAGCGAAAAACAGAAAAATAAAGAAAAAAACAACAAAAAAACAGGAAAATAAAGAAAAAAACAACAAAAAACAGAAAAACAAAACAACAAAACAGAAAAAAAGAAACAAAAATGCAAAAAAATAAATTAACAAAAAAATAGAGAGGGAGAGAAGCAGAGAGATAGTACCGAGAGAGAGTCAGAGAGATCGGGCGAAGGTGGAGCAGATTGGGCGAAAGAAGAGATCGGGCGGAGCAGATCGGCGGGCGGGATTTTGAAATTCTAAACCTAAAACGCGCGAGAGACAGCAGGAAAAAAGAAGGTTGTGCGCGCGGGTGGTTTTCTGTCGAAAACTTTCAGCGACCGGTCCAAATTAGTCGCTGAAAGTATTTTCGCCGGTCTCTGATGCCCAATGTTTTTTCTTTTATTTTTTTAATTTTTTAAAAATTGATCTTCTGCGACCGGAACCCCAACCGGTCGCTGATGCCGGTCGCTGAAAGTTTGGTCGCCTGATTTTTGGGGTTTTTTTTTTTTTTTTGGAAGAAAATGGGAATCAGCTCCAAATGGTGGATCCATGTTTACTTGATAATAATAATGTTCTTCTTTGGTTATATTGGTCTTTTATGCCTATGAGACCCTAGATTTCCTCTCCTAGCTAGGTTATATATAGCTGTAAACTGAAAAGCTAATGAAGTTTACATAATTTTATACTTGCAACTTGAGAATATTTCATTCCATTTGATTGATGTTTTATCCTGTAGGCTTGCTACTTGGGAGTAATGCGATCCTTGGGTTAAGACTAAACCTATAGGGACCAAGTTACGAATGTATGCTTGTTACAGATTGACCAAGTTAGGAATGTATGCTTGTCATCGTAGGTAATTGGTAGTTACCTTAACCAGATATCCCAATCACTGGACCAACTAGAGTAGACTTTAGATATCTTAACTTCTTTACTAAAAGACGTTTTTTGCCACTAAAAACCTTAAACTTAATTTTTGAGGCACTAAACGACGTTTTTTGGCGATTCTGATTTTCCGGCAAACCTGAATTGCAAATTCACTTAGGCTGTTTATCTAAATGGAAATGGTGAAAGAGAATTATTGGCTCCAATGAAGAAAGAAATTGCAGGAGGGTATAATTGGAAATATAAGTTTTAAAAAGTGTGAATTAATTCTAAAGTGTAAATAAAAAATAATTGGTAGAGTTGAGAAGTAAATATAATATATTGAAGTTAGAGGGTATACAAAAAATTAACACTTTAAAAAAAATATACTGTGATCAAATATGACACAAATTTTATATTTTGTTCCGTAGTGTTCTTTTATGGAACCCACCAACTGTTGAAAAAGATGCCCTTATAAATTAAAATACTCAGAAAAGCATTCAGCAACCTAAAGTTCATGAAAATCAATTCCTAACCTTTTATTTTCGATAAAAGGCTTGATACCTGAATTGTCCTCGATCGTTACATAAACTGGGAATGAGTAATTGGCTGCCTGTCAACTCTGAAGTTTACCAGTGATTCAGTGAAACAGGTGGGTTGGGCCAGTATGCTTGGACTATTGGTCGGGTCAGATATCCTATATTTTTTTTTTCCCACTCCAAACGTTTTTTTTTTTTTTTCAGAAATAAAGTGGAGCCTAAATAATAATACAACAGGACGGTCGTACCAATTTTATCTTTCTGTCAGATAAAAAAGTTGATAGTCCTGTGCACCAATCTTACCTTCTTTCTCATTAACTATTAATGAGAGGAAAAAAAAAAAACGAAAAGGATAATAAAACATGGGCTGATTGTTGTCTCTATCAACTCTGTTTTCAGAATGCGTATTTGTGTTATTTTCATACGATTAAAATTTTACTATATTTTTTGTTGACAAGGTAAGCTTCGATAAGTGAGTAGGCATGGTTTTTCCAGAGTCCAGACTCACTACTACAAATATGGGATATCCTAATAGTCATTTTTTAACAGTTTAAACCGATCTTGTTATGAAATCTGATAGACTAAAGGTATTGTGGCAAGTTTATTTTGTAATAAAAAATTGATAAAAAATAATTTGTTAAAAATATATTAAGATAAAATATTACATTCAAATAATCCACTAATATAATATAATACAAGTATTACAACCATAATATATTTATTTTTACAGTCAGAACATCCTTTGTATTAAATTATAAAAGAGGATATTATTGTATAGAGCCATATAATAATGACATTAATGTCATCACAATCAAATTTGTCCTGAAAAATATACGACAAAGGAAAGATTCATTTATCTCATATCGGCATTCATCATGTAACTAGGATCTTTAGAAACACAGATAGCACAGTGGCACAGTTGCTGGCGCAAATTGAAGAGCAATGGACATACACGGCACACTGACAAGCCAATACAGACAGTTTACCAGTATCCCCACACTGGTTTTTACATTTTTTTTCTTACCTTCCCAATTTTTATTCTTTTAGGGTAGTTTTATGAGGACATTCAGATATTTTGAACTGTCACTCTCTGTTTCTTAGGTTAGCTTTTATTTGGGCCAATTGGCTAACTGTTTTTCATTTTTTTTTTTCGTTTCGATACTACATCACTCATGTAATATCACCTACATCAATGAAATGGGGGCTTGACCCCTCTTTTTACTCAAAAATTTGTCCTGAAAATAAAATAATAAATAAACTAACTAATATTTACAAGAGAAATATATTTTTTTAATTTCTACTTTTATGTTTTGATAACAATCAAATTTATAGGTTAATCCCATACTCCCATCCTTTACTTTAGTCAAATAAAATAAATAAACCAGTCGAGTTTCTTCAGCTGTACACCCTTGTCTCTATTTAGCAAAAGAAATCACAAGAACACAAGACTATTTAATGAACTGAAACCACAACAATAGAAGTGAGTGCCAACAAACCTTAACACTTAATCCCATGTTTTCTTTCTTGAATTAAAACCAAGCTAGGCCCATGAAACTGCTATTGTGCTAATCAAATAATTGCATTAATTATATGCAAACATTAGTTACTTAATTTACTTGTACAAAATACATATATATACTGAGGATTAAAGCACCAGGTTTACAATGTTTTCCAACCACACTGTAGTTTTAGGCAGAACAAATTTGGGTCCAATCGTTCATCGTATTCAAATATATGTCTGATGGGTTTTTTGTCCATCCAATCCATTTCGAGATCCGTATGCATCGATTCAACATTGGTGCGCATCAATATTTACACAAATCCTAAAACCTAACGGACGTCATGCCCAAATTGTTCCTATTTTTAGGACCTTGCCCAATTCAAAGGCCCAAAAATTAAATTATATTGATATGCAACCGAATTTTCTAAAAAATAATTAAATAGATGCACTGCAAATCTGTAGGCATAGCAGATCCTTAGTCGAGGCATGGGCTCCACAAAGGCGGGCCAGTCCGGGCCGCTGCCCGCTGACATCTTGTGAGGCAAGGGGCCCACAACGGCGTGAGTGGAGGCATAGGACCCACAAGGCCTATAGAAATTTATAATTGTACGGCCCACTTATATCAAGTGGTTTACCTAGTACTGTGACTTGAAATTTTTATTTTCAACCTATTTCAGTCGTCTTTGTAATATATATATATATATAATATTATAAGAAGTCAAATTTATTTTGGAAGAGACAAAATCCATCAATTTAAAAATTCTAATTAAACTGTTCGACCATCATGAATTTTCTCCCGACAAGAAATTTATTGTAAAAAAAAAAACAATTGTCCAAAATTTTGATACATAAATAAGAAACATGAGGTTATATATGGTGCTATGCATAACACACAATGATTCGTACTATGAATTCATACCTCTATTTTCAAAGATCAAACAATTGTTTCGAACTGCTTAACATGATATCTATATGAAAATAAGGAGGTTTCAAATGCCTTCATTTTTTGTGCATCCATAATGTTTACACTTTTAAATTTTTTTTAATAACCAAATTAAAAAAATATATTTTAAAATAAAACAATTAGTTGTGGTATATATTATTTTCTCTACATTCACATAAAAATTATCACTTTTCAATTTTGGTTTATATATGAATCAATAAGTTGAAACATCAACATCCAAAATTTATCCACAACAGTGTATTATTGCAAACTCTTGTTACTAATCAAAATAAAAACCAAATTTCATGATATGTTACTTGTGCAAAGAGAAAATAATATGGATCATATCTAACGGTTATATTTTGACATTTAAGTTTTAAATTTCAAGTTATTATAGTTCTAAAAATAGAGGCTTGATGGAGGCACACAAAAATATAGTCGTTTGAACCCTCCTCATCTGTGAATATATTTGAAAACTGAATTACACTTTTTTTTCTTACTATTTTTAAATAAGAAGAAAATTTCTTGATTTAAATTCCATGAGGCTTTTTTTTATATGAATGTGATCATCAATTTCAAATCGGATAGTATATTAAAATAGATCCTCCTTTATCTTCCCACATATTTTTTTATAATATCCTTAAAAAAAATACAAAATCCTAAATTGCCCTCATTTTTTTATTTCTAAAAATGCCTAGACTGCCAGAAATTATGTCAGTCCTATTCCCTTCAGAACCATTAGAATTTTTCAACCTCTTTCTCTCCTCTCTAGCTTTCTCTCTTTCTCCAATATTTCTTCCAAGGCTTTCTCTCTTTCTCCAATATTTCTTCCAAAGCTTCCTCTATTTATAAGTCCCTATATTTTGTATAATTCTTTTGTAGTCCAAATTTGTCATAAATTGGTATAATTTGTTAGAAATGTACCAAACTTGTATAAATCAGTCATAAATTAGTTATAATTTTGAGTGAGTCTATGGTACTATGCATAGCACGGATGGGTCTGTACTATGGTTCACTATCTTTGTTGTCAAAATTCTAACGATCGATCCGAACTGTTCAACATGATTGCCATATGAATATGTACTTGCTAACCAAATTTTACATTTTTTCGAAATTTTTTACTATTTTTTTAAATAGGTAGAAAATCACTGTTTTTGGATGGTCAAGAATTTTCAGATCATTTGATTTTCTACTTATCTAAAAAAATAGTAAAAAAATTCGAAAAAATATAAAATTTGGTCAGCAAGTACATATTCATATGGCAATCATGTTGAATGGTTCGGATCGACTGTTAGAATTTTGAAAACGAAGATATTGAACCGTAGTACGGACCCATCCGTGCTATGCATAGTACCATAGGCTCACTCTATAATTTTTTATAAATCATAGGAATTATTAGAAATTAGTTATGAATTATAGGGATCAGGCAGCATAGCGATGGTCAGTGTGACCCAGCACTCCCCTCTAGCATGCCATGGTCAACGGTAATTTTTTTTTTATGTTGGGTTGTAGTTTTAGCTAGGCAAAATTTTAGTATTTTTCGTGCTGGATTATAGTATTTGTTTATTTTATGTTTGAGTTTATTTGAATGGCTCTTTAGTAAAAAAAAACATCACTCTAATCATATAAAAAAAACAATATAAAACATCATCAAACATAATTACAAAATAACAAATAAACCTGTAAAAAAAATCGTCAAACATTAACAAATAACAAATAAACATGTACAAAAAATTTGGTCAAACATAACGGTCAATATGTTAAAAAAAACAACAATATAACACAACAATAAAATCATAAAACAAATAAACAATATATAACACTAAATGATGGAAAAAAACAATAACATATCCTCCAAATAAAAAAATAAAAAAAGAATTTTGGACTGTCCCGAAAACAATAGGATCCTCAGAATTTTCTGACGGTCTGAGCATTAAAAAAAAATAACAAAAAAAATCAAAGGCAACTTTGGAAAAGAAAATTGCCAGACCTACTTTTGTATTTTATTGTGGATTTAAAAAAAAAATCGGATCTTTCTATCCTACTTTATCTTTTGGAAAAGTAGGTGATACCAATTTGCTTGTACGAACGATCAGAAAATTCCATATCCAAGAACAGTAGACGGGGCATGTAGAGTCGCTGGAAGGCGTATCCTCTGCATTAACTCAAAAGAGAATATTTTGAGTTAATGAATTTCAATCGTCCGATTTGTTTTAAAATTTATGCAGATTAGATTTATACTTATATTCAAAGATCTACTAACTGAATTGACTCTGTTTAAAATCAGATGATTAAAATTCATTAACTAAAAAAATTTCAATTTGAGTTAATGCAGAGAATACGTATTCGGGTCGCTGTCGCCTGTGAACAATTAAAATGTGCATGTGTGTTCCTCGATGCATCCACAGTTCCACACTCAGCCACTCAGGTAATAAAGACTCTTTACTATACCCATTGACTACAAGTCAAGCCATGAAAGAGATCATTTGCAAGCCTTTTCCAAACGCAGGTGAAGAATAATTGAGAGAAATCATTTGCATGCTCATTGACTACAAGTCATGCCATGATTTCGGATTAGCACTATTTCAGACTCAGATGAAAAATAGTCACTTATCCGGATTAGTAGTATTCTGAGCTACTATTCTATGTTTGAATTTATTTGGATTAGCGAATAATTACTATTTTTTATTTGTCTTTTGTGGATTTTCTCACTATTCGACTAATCTTATAAAATATTGGATTAACTACTATTCTAAAAATTAAGATTAGCTCTATTCTTGTTCTATTTTTGATTCATCCAAACAAACCCGAGAAGTGAATATAACAACAGTGTAGTGAGTTATAAATCTAGCTTGCTGTACCCTATAAGTTACCAAATGAGTATTTCTCATATCTTTCTCTTGTCACGAATTATTTCTCTATATGTTAGAGATTTTAGAGTTGAGAAGATGAAAAAGTGGAAGAGACAACTAAATTTTATTTCATTAGAAAAATAGTATTGACATATGCAACAATTATAGATTTAAAGCACAATGAACCTGAATAACAATTTGGGTCAAAACATATCCTAATCATTGTTAATTGTTTTGAGAACATATATATACACTATCATTACAAGAATTTGTGCGTATGTAAGAGTAAACATGATTATGACCGAGGATAAGCTGAAAGATATTGATATTCACTGTTTTGTCTTCCTCTTTATAAAATTGTTTATGTATATATATAATGTCACCACAGAAAAAACGAAGTTTCCCGGAAACTACAATAGAAATTGTAGCAATTAAATGAATGTGGGTCCCTGTACAAGCTCTTGATTAAACAAATTCCTTCCATGTGCGGACTTAGCACTACTAAAAAAAACAGTTTGTACACGGACTTTAACTGGAGAGCTACACGGATTTGGAATCGTGTGCGATACTGGAGTATAGGAAAGTCCACCATTTACACACGGATAATTTATACGTGTACGATTACACTATTCCTACACGGATTTTCTACTCAAGATCCGTGTAGCTAGGGTATGGAGCTACACGGTTTTTTAACAAAAAACCGTGTATGAAATATATTCCTACACGGTTTTTTTTAGTACAAATCGGTGTAGAAAGTCCTAAATCAATTTTTATTTTTAACACATCCTACACGGATTTTTTCAAATATCAGTGTACGATTTTCTTTTCTTTTTTTGTATTTTTTTCTATTTTTGGCTAGCCTCCACTTTTGCTAGCCATTATATATAATATCATAATATTTTTTTAACCCAAAACAGATAGAAATTGCCAAAACAACATAACAATTCAAATTTAATAATTACACAAATTAATTTATACGAATCCATATTGTGGAGTACAAAATTGGAAAATAAACCACGTTGACCACATCCCTCTCACTTCGTCGACTTGCTCGGGTGAGTAAGCAGCTTGTCTCCGGTTATACTACAATTATAATTTGAGTTAGTAACAAGAGAGGTACCTTAGAGGCAGTTGGATTCTATGTAAATTACCAAAAGTCTACAAACAAAATTAGAGGAAGAAGTGAACTGACAAAAGAAAGAGAGAGAGGCAGCAATGGAGGCGCACACACCACCTAAACTCTGACAAAAGAAAGAGAGAGAGAGACAAAGAGAAGAGAGAAGAGAAAGTGCAGCGGACCAGAGGTGAGGGTTTTGAACTCGGACTTGGAAGAATTTTAAAATCAGAGGAAGAAGAAGTGAACTGGGGACTTAGAAAATTTTGGAAGATATAATCTAGTGGGCAAGGATTCGTGTGCAAGGATTCCTACATGGATTTTTATTACAAATCCGTGTGCAATAGGTATCCTACACGGATATTTAAGTACATATCCGTGTAGCTCTCCTCTTTTCCTACACGGTTTTTATTAAATATCCGTGTAGGAATAGTCTTTCAACACGGATATTTACGTAACTATCCGTGTAGGAAAAGATCAGTACAACTTCTTACAAGGGACAGGCATATTTATTTCAAAACATGCGCGCCCTATGTAATTAATTACAAATTTAATATTGAATATACCGAAAATAAACACAGAAAAACGAAGAGTTACCTTAATCCCTATATATCTTCCGAATTGGTTCCTCTTAAACCTATCTTAATTTTTCTAAGTGAAAAAATGTCAAATGTCGATGAAGAACATCCTGTTGAGGCACTACCACCAATTCCGAGAGGACTTCATGCCGGTGCCTTGGATCCCACCCGGTTACGAACGACCACCACCAAGGTTATCCCCTGAAGTTGGCCATGGCCACCATGGCCAACTCGCCCACGTCGCAGCCCCTGTGGGCCATCCGCCATCGAAGCCCTACATTCGTCGCACAAAGAAAAAATCTGTTGTTTAGAGTTTTTTTTTTTTTGTTATTGTAGGAGTTCTTTTTTTTTGTTTTATTATATCAATTTTTGGGTTTTGTAATATATATATCAGTAGTAATATATGAAAGTTTACTTATTTCCATTTTTGTTCTTCGCATTTATTTTTCGTATTAATTGTACAATTTTAAATTTGTTAATATTTAATATTTCTAACACAGTGATGAATATTTTTATTTGTAAAATAGTGTACAAGAATGAATACATAAATTATAAAGAAATTAATATTTACAAAGTTCATATCTAAATGAATAAATTTCTTAATTTATAAGAATGAATATTTAAAGAGCTTCACAGCAATGAAAACATGTTCATTTTTATATTTAAATAATAACAAAATATGAAATTGAAAGTATATTATATTTAAAAAAATAAAAATAGGGAATCCTACACGGATATTTAACTACATATCCGTGTAGGAATATGACATAATATAATAAAATATTTGGGTAACATTTAATAAAATTTCACATCCGTGGGCTATCCTACACGGATATTTAACTGAAAATCCGTGTAGCTCTCTCACTATTCCTACACGGATATTTAATGAAATATCCGTGTATAAAAGATTAATTTACACACGGACACTGATTTTTAAGTTAATATTTGTGTAGGATTCCTAGAACACTGGAAAAATCTTATTTCATACACGTTTTTTTTATAAAATTGAGAAAATATGTGTATAAGGTGCAGTGTAGGAAGACGTTTTTTTGTAGTAGTGTAGGTTTTTCACGTGGCTCCCATAAAAGAAGGAATATATATTTTTTTGATGAGAAAAAAAAAAAGGAATATTATTATGAGTGTAAGGTAGGCACTCGACACTTGGGCATATTTTATTTACTTATTTTTTATTGAAAAATTGAATGGAGAATCGAATTAGGAACTTAAACAGTTAAACCGCTAAAACGCTACATAGCTTCCTCCTATCTAATTAAGAACACCTAAGTTCATCCAAAAGAAGAGAAAAAAAAGAGAGAGAGAGAAATTAAAGAGAGAAAAAATCATGTTATCCTTCGAACAAATATGGAACAAACTTGAGATCAGGTTGCTCGTGATTAGCAGCCTCGGCCTACAGATATTCCTCCTTGCCATCTCTGGCTTCCGGAAGCATGTTATTTCAGTCCGGTGGGCCGAAAATACCGACTTTAAGTTTCGACGACCTCTGGCTTTTATCTTCCATGTTATATTTGACCCAAATTGCTATTCGAACCCGTTGGACTTTGTATCTTTAATATATAGTCTCTTGTCATGAGAGAGAACTAAGTTTAATCAGAATATCACTTTCAGTTGTCTCTTTGTCTGTTGCTCTCTTCCTCTTCTCAAACTCTAGAAAATTTAACAAATTGGTATCAGAGCCACCATTGCTGTCGGTAGTTCGATCGACAGTTTCAGGGTTCAGATCAGATTCTGCTGCTGTTCTAGGGTTCTGTCTTCAGCCATTTTCGTTCTCTGTGGGGTGTAGCGTCTTCTGGTTTTTCGCTTCGAATCGTGCATCACGTCTAGACCGCGCATCTCAGGCCAATTCCATCGCGTGTGGTGAACCGCGATAATAGACCAGCCTTCTTTCTGGGCACTGTTGCCTGTGGACCGCGATTCCTCTTTGTAGACCGTGCTTGATTTGTGAGTCGCGACACGCCAAAACTCAATTTCATTGGTGAGCCGCGATATTGGACCAAGACCACATCTTGCGCTGTCTAGAGTTCTAAAATTGCCCCCGGGAGCGTGCCCTGCCCGTGCCCTGCCCGTGCCCGTGCCACGGGCACCCACGGGCACACGGGCACACGGGCACGAGCGTTAAACGGGCCGGACTTGAATTTTTTTTTTTTCCTGCCCGTGACTGCGCCGCCCGCCGTGCCCGTGCGCCCGTGTGCCCGTGCCCGTGCCCCGCCCGTGCCGTGCTGCCCGTTTTTTTTTTTTTTTTTTTTTTTCAGAAATTTTTTTGAATTTTGAATTTCAAATTTCCCCGCCCCGGACCCCCTACCCCCCAGGCCCCTCGCCCGGCCCCCGCCCGGACCCCCTCCCCATTTTTTTTTTTTTTTTTTTTTTTAAAATTCAAAAATGAGATATATTTTTTTAAAACTTTAAACGGCCATAACTTTTGCTAGGAAAGTCGGATTGACGCGTATGACGTCAATTCGGAAAGGGGAGGAGGAGACGGTGGCGGAAAATCAGAATCGCCAAAAAATGTCGTTTAGTGCCTCAAAAATTAAGTTTAAGGTTTTTAGTGCCAAAAAACGTCGTTTATTTTTTAATCTATTGTTTTAAAATAAGAGCTTAATTATTTTTAAAGTAATTGATTTAAGAAATTTTTAATTTATATTTTATTTTAACAAAAATTATCGAGTAACAAGTTTACAACCATGTCAAATGAATTTAAATTTGTATGAATTTGGATTTATAATTTATTGGTATGAATTGGATTTATAATTATTTACAATTTGAATTTATAAAAAAAAAGGAAAAAAAAGTAAAAAAAAAAAAACAGAAAAAAAAAACCGAAATAATAAACAGTAAAAAAAAACCAGTAAAAAAAAACAAGAAAAAAAAAAAAAAAAAAAATTACGCCCTGCCCCCGGTGCCCGGCCTGTCCTGCCCCCGGGCCCGTGACGGGCACGGGCATTACACGGGCAGGGCCGATTTTTTTTTTTTTGCCCGTGATGCCCGGCCCGTTGTGCCCGTGTGCCCGTGCCCACCCGTGCCCGTGCCCACCCGTGACCCGGCCCGTCCTGCCCGGCCCGTTTTTAGAACACTAGCGCTGTCTATGTGAGCCGAATTTTACTCATTTCTGAAACCAAGTTTGTTTTGAATTAAGTTGACTTTGGTTTTAAGTGAAATCAACAAATTTCATTTCTATTATTGAATTGAAATTTTTGGGCTTGGATTTTTTTGAGGGTTTCGGTGGATTGAGTAATTTTGATAATTGAGGAATTTATTAATTGGGTGTTTGAGAAATTGAATGGATATGTCGGCGAAATATGATATTGAGAAGTATGATGGGAAGACGAGTTTTGCATTATGGCAAGTGCGTATGACGGCAATTTTGTCGAGCCAAGGCGTTAAGGATGTCATTTTTGATCGAGAAAATTTGATTGATGTGGTGACGGATAAGAAATGGAGAGATATGGATGATAAAGCGCTCTCTATTATCCAATTGTGTTTGAGCAATTCGACATTGCAAGAGGTCCTATCGGAGAAGACCGCTAAGGAGTTGTGGGAGAAATTGGAGAACATTTACATGAAGAAGTCTCTCACCAATCGATTGCGGTTGAAATTGCGCCTCTACACTCTTCGCATGGTTGAAGGTACATCAATTTCCGATCATATTTCGGAGTTTGCATCTATTTTGAATGACTTAGGTAAGATTGATGTTAAGGTAGAGGATGAAGACCAAACCCTTTTGTTATTGTGCTCATTACCCGTATCATATAAGGCCTTTAGAGACATGTTGATTTATAGTAGAGACAAGATTTTCCTTGAGGATGTTAAATGCAATTTGCAAGCCAAGTTGCACATTGATAGTGAAATGACCAATAGTGAGAAAGGAAGTCAAGGTGTTGGTTTGGTTGTTGATCGAGGTAGGTCATGGGATCGAAACTCGAAAGATATAAGGACTCGTTCGAAGTCTAGGCACAAGAATTTGGCGTGTAACTATTGTAAGAAGAAGGGACACATTAAGGCCGATTGTTTCAAGCTTAAAAATAAACAAAAGGCGGATACTAAAGGTACTTCTTCGGAGGAGGCCAATGTGGCCGAATGTGACACGGTTGATACTCTTTGTGTGGTAGATACCAATGTTGATGATATGCATTGTTGGGTGATGGATACGGGTGCTTCGCAACACATGACTCCGAATAGAGATTGGTTTGAGACTTACGAGCCTACGGATGGTAAGGTTCTCATGGGAAACAATAACACGTGTAAGGTTGCCGGAATTGGTTCGGTGACAATTAAGTTCCATGATGGAAAGGTCCGAAGATTGACGGGTGTGAGGCATATACCCGATTTGTCAAAGAATTTGATTTCTTTGGGGTCTCTTGAGTAAAAGGGGTGTAAGTTCTAAAGTGAAGGTGGAGTCCTTAGGATTTCTCATAATTATGAAGGCGAAGAGAATTGGAACTCTTTATTTCCTTCAAGGTTCCACGGTCACGGGCTCGGCCGCCATTGCGCGTTCGGGTACTATCTCGGATGCGGATGCTACTAGATTGTGGCATATGAGATTGGGGCATATGAGCGAGCGAGGAATGACCATTTTGAGCAAGAGAGACTTATTGTGTGGCCAATGCACGAGCAACTTGGAGTTTTGTGAGCATTGTGTATTTGGCAAGCATAAGAGATTGAGTTTCTCCACGGCCATTCATTCGACCAAGAAAACATTGGACTACATCCATTCAGATCTTTGGGGACCTTCTCGTGAGCCTTCAAAATGTAATGGTTCTCGTTACATGCTTACTTTCATTGATGATTTCTCAAGGAAGGTTTGGGTTTATTTCTTGAAAGAGAAAAGTGATGTGTTTCGCACCTTCAAAGAATGGAAATCACTTCTGGAGAACCAAACGGGGAAAGAAAGTTAAGAGGTTAAGAACCGATAATGGTTTGGAGTTTTGCAACCGTGATTTTGATAATTTTTGTAAGGCCGAAGGGATTGTTCGGCACAAGACGGTGGTCAGCACTCCACAACAAAATGGTGTTGCAGAGAGGAAGAATAGGACACTACTTGAGAGGTCTAGAAGCATGCTTTCAAATACGGGTTTAGGTAAGGAGTTTTGGGCAGAAGTCATTAACACATCTTGTTATTTGGTGAATCGATCTCCTACCACTTCAATTGAGTTGAAGACACCCGAAGAAGTGTGGTCGGATAAGCCGGCCAATTATTCGAATTTGAGGGTGTTTGGTTGTCCCGCTTATGCACATGTGAATGAAGGAAAATTGGAGCCTAGATCAAAGAAGTGTGTTTTTGTTGGGTATCCCGCAAATGTGAAGGGGTACAAGTTGTGGTGTCCCGAATCATCCAAGTTCCTTATCTCGAGAGATGTCATTTTCAATGAGTCAGCAATGTTGAAGGCAAATGATGTTGCACCCGAGCCGACTATTAAGGATAATGAGACGGTTGAGAAAAATGTGGAGTTTGAGGAACCGGTCCAAGAAGGTGATGATGTGATCTCACATGATGATGCCAATTTAGATGAAGGCCAAGAAAAGACACAACCATACGCATTGGCAAGGGACCGAGATAGAAGAGTAATTCAACCACCTACAAGGTATGGATACTCCAATTTTGCTTATTGTTTGGCAATTGCAGAAGAAGTGGAGTATTGTGAGCCATCTTCTTATAAGGAAGTCATTTCTTCTAAGGATGCGGCTAATTGGGTTGCCGCTATGAATGAAGAGTTACAATCCTTGCAACAAAATGAGACTTGGTCTCTTGTGAAGCCTCCGAGTGGTAAGAGGATTGTGGGTTATAAGTGGGTGTTTAAGAGGAAGATTGATGGCTCAAATCCCGCGGATTTTCGATACAAGACAAGACTAGTGGCTAAAGGGCATAGTCAAGTCCAAGGTGTGGACTTCAATGATGTGTTCTCTCATGTAGTTAAGCACACCTCCATTCGAGTTTTGCTCTCTTTGGTGGCAATGAAGGATTTGGAGTTGGAGCAAATGGATGTGAAAACTGCCTTCTTGTATGGTGATTTTGAGGAGCAAATTTACATGAGTCAACCGGAGGGTTTTGAGATTGCGGGAAAGAAGGACCGTGTGTGTCTTTTGAAGAAGTTCCTTTATGGCCTTAAGCAATCACCGCAGCAATGGTATAAGAAGTTCGACTCATTCATGGGGAGTATTAATTTTCATCGTTCTAATTATGATAGTTATGTCTATTTCAAGAAGTTGGATGGTGGAGATTTCATTTACTTGTTGCTCTATGTGGATGACATGTTGATTGCATCCTCAAACTTGAAAGAAGTTAGGAGGTTAAAAGAGTAAGTAAGTTCGACATTTGAGATGAAAGATTTGGGGGCCGCCAAAAGGATTCTCGGGATGGAGATCACAAGTGATAGGTTCAAAAGAAAGTTGTTTCTTTCACAAAAGAGTTTTGCCGAGAAAGTCCTATGCCGTTTTGGCATGGAGAAAGCGAAAATTGTTTCAACACCTCTTGCGGCGCATTTCAAGCTTTCAGCCACTTTAAGCCCAAAATCCAATAATGAGAAGAAGTATATGGAAAAGGTTCCATATTCGAGTGCAGTCGGGAGTCTCATGTCCTTGATGGTGTGTACTCGATCCGACATTGCTCAAGCCGTTAGTGTGGTAAGTAGATATCTCTCTTGTCCCGGAAAAGGGCATTGGGAAGCGGTGAAGTGGATCTTTCGCTATTTGAGAGGTACTATTGATGCTCGTCTAGAGTTTTGGTAATGGCAAGACATTAACTGGTTTTGTGGATGCGGATTTTGCGGGTGATTTAGATAAGAGGCGTTCTTTGACGGATTATATTTTTACCCTTAGAGATTGTGCAATTAGTTGGAAGTCTACACTTCAAGCCACCGTTGCACTCTCAAGTACCGAGGCCGAATATATGGCGATTACCGAGGCTATTTGGCTCAAGGCGTTTGTTGGTGAGATGTCTTCTTTCGAGGGTCCTATTACGGTGTTTTGTGACAACCAAAGCGCGATTCATTTGATCAAGGACCGCATGTACCATGAGAAGACGAAGCACATTGACATTCGATACCATTTTGTTCGAGATGTGATCTCAGAAGGCAAGGTTACCGTGAAGAAGATTGGTACCGAATCAAATCCAGCCGATATGCTCACAAAGCCTCTTCCAATTGCAAAGTTCAAGTTTTGTTCAAGTTTGGTGTCGGTTTGTTTCTAGCTTGTTTGAGCTAGTTTTGTTTCTAGCATGTTACTAGTGTATCTTTATGTTTACCTTTGATTATGTTATGTTTGCTTTATGTATTTGCTTTATGTTTTAGTTTGTTTTAGATGCAATTTGGTTCAAGGTGGAGATTGTTATATTTGACCCAAATTGCTATTCGGGCCCGTTGGACTTTGTATCTTTAATATATAGTCTCTTGTCATGAGAGAGAACTAAGTTTAATCAGAATATCACTTTTAGTTGTCTCTTTGTCTGTTGCTCTCTTCCTCATCTCAAACCCTAGAAAATCTAACATTCCACTTGCTTCTCTGGTTAGCATACCTCTTGGCTGATTACGTGGCCACGGTTGCTCTTGCATACGTCCGCGGGAGCGAAATAAGTAAGGCTACTCCAGAAAAGAAGACTAAGTACCTGCTCGTGTTTTGGGCCCCTTTCTTCATCCTACACCTTGGTGGGCAGGACACCATCACCGCCTTGTCCGTCGAAGATAATGAGTTGTGGGCACGGCACATGCTAATATTTCTATCCTAGGTTGGACTTGCCATGTACAATTACTTTTCATCGAACCTGCGTGTCGTAGAGCTGTGGCCACCTGCCACTCTCATGTTCGCTGTGGCAATCTTCAAGTACGGCGAGAGGGTCTGGTCTTTGCAGCGTGCAAGCATGTCTTCCTTGCGGAGTTCCATGATCACCAAACCTGATGCTGGCCCTAACTATGCCAAGTTCATGCAAGAGTACACATCATCTAATGATGCTGGGCTTGTAGCCGTAATCAAAGTGGAGAACGAGAAGCATAAAGATAAAGGTGATTTGGTGGGCCAGGAAACTAAAGAAGAAGAGTTAGATCTCAAGTATTCAGAGGTTGTGTGCAAGGCATATGAGTTCTTCCAAACTTTCAAGCGCCTCTTTGTGGATCTAATTTTGAGCTACAAAGATTGGGATGAAAGCCAGAAGTATTTTGCGCAGCTTAAATCTGATGATGCCTACAAATTGATTGAAATTGAGCTCTCTTGGATGTACGAGATTCTCCATTCAAAAGGTTCTGTTATTTACTCCTATAAGCACTATGGCTGGATTTCCCGGGTGATCACTCTGATCGTCATTATTATCGCCCTTTGTTTTTTTGTGAGATCCGACCATAAAGAGTATGGAGGGTTTGAGACAATTCTAACATATGTGCTGCTAGCGGGTGCAGTTAGTTTGGAAATCATTGCAATTTGTTTTATGCTTCTGTCATTCTGGACCTACGCATCAATGAAAGATTGGTCTTTTCTATTATGGAAAAAATGAGACCTGTGAAAAAGCCAAGATGGTCCAACAGAATGGCACAATATAGTCTGATTACATACTCCCTTGAAGATAAACCACGTTGGTGGAAGTTCATAATGAAATCCCTAGGTCTCAAAAACACATGGGATCAATATCGGTACACAACATGTGTTACTGTTAATGATTATCTCAAGAAATTAGTATTCCAAGAGTTCAAGAAGAAGATGAATAACATAGACGATCCAGCTAGCTATAGGAGATTCACTGACCATAGAGGCCAGTGGGCACTTCAGCGCAAGGGTTACTACCAAGAGTTCGGTTGGAGCGTGGAGGCCGAATTCGATGAGAGCATCCTCCTGTGGCACATTGCTACCGATCTATTATTCCATGAGACCTTGGAGGAACAGAAACAGAAACCAGAACCGAAGTCGGCACAACTGTCGGAACAGAAAACAGGATCGTAGCCGGTAGCACAGCTGGTAGAGCCATCGATACCGCAGCCAGTACCACAGTCAGTACCACTGCCAGTACCGGCACCAGTACCACAGTCGGCACCACCGCCGGTATCGCAGCTGGTACAAAAGACCGAACCAAAACTAAAATCAGATCGGGAGATAAGCCAGGACATTTCAAACTACGTGTTGTTCCTGCTCATCGTGCGACCTTTCATGATGCCTGCTGGCATTGGCCAGATTCGATTTGGTGACACCTGTGCAGAGGCGGCAAACTTCTTACAGCCACTGAGTGAAATTGAGAAGCGTAATGCCAAGAAGAGTGATATAGAGGACGGTACTGCTGGGAAGGATAAAGCCGAGAAGGATAAAGTCGAGAAGAGTAATGCAGAGAAGGATAATACTGAGAAGAGTAAAACAGAGAAGGGTAATACCAAGAAGGATAATGTCAACAAGGATAATATCAAGAAGAGGAATGCTGTAAGAAGGTTACTAGAAGTGAATAGTACAGAGTATGACCCACAGCTTATTAAAGGCGATCGCAGCAAGTCAGTGTTGTTCAAAGGATGTAGGCTTGCCCACCAATTAAAGGACGCATTCACCACTAAGGGGGAAAGTGAACCAGATTGGGATAAAATGTGAAGATTAATCAGCGTTGTGTGGGTAGAGATCTTGTGTTATGCTGCAAGCAAATGCAGCGGCCAATTCCACGCGAAGCAACTAAGTAAGGGAGGGGAGCTTCTCATCGTGATCTGGTTCTTGATGGCACATTTGGGTATGGGTGAACAGTACCGAATTGAAGAAGGTCATGCCCGTGCTAAGTTAATAGTATCCAAGTGATGTTGTGTACTCGTTGGTATTTTTAGTTATGTTTGCCTTTTTATCCCTTTTAGTTATGTTTCAAATTTGTTCTCTTGTTTAGGCAAGTTTTAATTTTTCCTTGTTTCTGAGTGCCCACAAATGTTGAAGTCTTGTCTCATTGATGTTTTCCATATATTATTAACTGTTCACTTGTATCATCAATATTTGCTTTCGTGTCTACCTGTTTAGTTATTATTATTCCCCAATTGTTCTGACGACATTGAACATTTTACAAGTGTACGATTAGAAGATTAAATCTTTTCATTTCTAACTTCCTTTAACTCTCTCAATTTATATGAACAAGTCTCATTTGGATTCTTTTGAACGTACCAAAAACAAAATCCCACTAATGATATATATAACAATTCATAATTAATCAATAATTTGATTAATATTTTTTTTTCACCAGTCAATACATCAGCAAACTATCATTCTCATTGCATACAACCTGTAGCGGAGCTTCAGCAAAAACTTTCGGCAGTATTCTGCCAACTTATGCCGGGGTTCAACGGACATTTACGGGTGTTTTAAGATTCCAATTAATATTTTTTTAATATGCAGTATGTGTATTTTATTATTTAGTTTAAATGATTTAATGTTAGTCTACTTACTTTTAATGTTCAGTTTATATATATATCTTTGGCATTTAGTCTATATACATTATTATTCAATCTAAATACTATGGTTTATGGTTCAATTTAAATAAATATTTTACTAACGTAGATGTTTTTGTTGTATAGTTCATTTTTTTTTCTCGTTTGTATGCACTACTACAAAAAGGACATTTACCATCAGTCATAAACCAATAAACCAATAGTTTTATACAGTATTATCAGAATAGGACTGGGCCGTCGGTTTAGCCAGAAAAAACTGGTCCCCATCGCTAGTCCGATTTGGTTCGTGTGAAGAATCGTTTATGCAATTAGACCAGTCAAAACCGGTTAAATCGGCCAGTTTGGCTGAAAAATCGCTCTATTTCGAGCAAAAAAACGGTTCAGAATAAAAATCGGATGAAATTGGTAGAAAATGGAAAGAAAGAAAATAAGTTAACTAGGGAAAAGAGGAAGGTTAATCTGACAGTGGGACCCACGAATTTAAAGGTCACAAAACGCCATTGAATGATTGAACAAAAAAAAAAGGTCCATAGAATGATTAGTTCAATTGGACCCGGAGAAAAGTGGTCCCGTAATTTACCTTTCTAAACTTTAATACCAATTATACTGTGGATTGCTGGTGCGAAAAAAATAAAATTCAAGAAAGTCATTAATTTTTATATTAACGTTTTGGAGACAACGGGTTGCGTAGTCAGCGTCGTCATGGTCATGCTCTCATTTGACGTCATGTTCTCATATATATAAAAAAATAATTGAAGTTCGAATCCAAAGTTCCAAGTGATTAATTAGTGTAAGATATATCTCTACAGAGTACCCACTCCTCTCTCGTCTTTTCCAATATATGAACGAGAAGCCAACTGACCCTAGTAAAATTGTTAATTGTACCGCTAAATAAAATATAATGTTACGAGATATATGGTTAGTTCATTTCAATATATAACCTCTTTCACTCATTCCATTCTACAATCACTACTAGATTGGGAGTTTATTACAAGGGAAGAAAAATGGCTTGTTGCATGGAGATACCCTTGCAACAAGCTCGAAAAGACTTGTCGCATGGACTTACCCTTGCAACTGTGCCCTTGCAACTACGTTCGACACAAAAAGTGGGTATTTGCAAGGATAGCCATGTAACAAGTTTGTTACATGCGGCTACCCTTGTAACAAGTTGCCATGCAACTACTTCCAGAGGTGACCTTGTTTGAAGTAGTTGCAAGGGGAGATGGCGTGGGCCCCATCTGGGTAATTACAAGGGTAACGTCTGTGGGTCCCGCGTGAATATTTGCAAGGCTAGGGACCGTGGGTCCCACCATACTATTTGCAAGGCTAGAGCGCGGGGTCCCACCAGACTATTTGCAAGGCTATCAAGCGTGGGTCCCACGCGACTATTTGCAAGGCAAGGGAACGTGGGCTCCATGTGTTTATTACATGGGTAGTACTTGCATGGTTATGTTTTGCATTTTTTTGCAAGCAAAGAAGTTGATATTATTTTCGTGGATGTACCAAAGGAAATAATAACAGTAAATGGGTGGAAAAAAGCATGCTCTAATTATACAATCCTCCCTATCCTCCCTCTGTACCAACATTGTACCAACCCGTTAATTCCCAGTTTCACATTCAACAAATTTTGTAGAAAACACATTTGTGAATAAGGAGAAATCAAGTAATAAGCATTAACCAGGATTGTGACATCATACAATTGGACCAAAAATATTAGAAAAGCAGCATAACAACCTATAACAAAAGACTAACTTCTTAATATAACCAAAATATACCCACCTTTCCAGCATTAACAAAATATACCCACCCATCAAGCATTAACAAACTATACCCACAATGTAACCAAAATATATACCCAAAATATTGAAATCCACACTCGACCTCCTTGGTTCATATTGAAGGTTGATCGCCCCACCAATTGGTCAAATCAGCATCATTGCCTGCAATTTCTTGTGCACTTTGAGAAATCAGCAGTACTTGGTAAGAGCCTCCCTGATTTGGTTGTAAAGGAATAGGAACATCCTGTGTAGAACAAAGTGGAATGTCAGAGCAAGTTGTAGTTGTAAAAAAAAATTGCAGTTTAAACTTTTGGAAAAAGTATTATTGATCAAGCACTATTTGTACCCATTACTGTTGTACATTAACATGTTTTTGGTTTTTTCATAATAATTAGGTAGTAGCAGCAGGATGGGTAAAAAAATTTGGTGGTACTTCACGAGTCAAAGTCAGTTGCACCACTTCTCTTATGTGTTACAACAATTAATGTAGTTGTAGGCACCAATGTCCACTTAGTGGTGCTTGCTGGTATTCTCTTACTATTGTATAGGGGAAAAAATTTTTGATGGTACTACTACCCCATTAGTGTACCCATAATAGTTGAAAATGGAATGTCAGAATTTGTAGATAACCCATATTCCCTACTGTAAATAAGCCATTTATTATCTGGAAAGTTTACCTGTGAATAACCCATATTACCCATATTACCCACTGTACCATCAGTTGGTGCCTGAGAATTGCTGGCTGGTGCCTAATTAGTGGAAATAATGACAGTACACAGGTTAGTATAGGCTAATCTGAAGAAAGCAGTTTTCTTGTTCCATATTTAATAAAAATAACCAAAATTTCTCTTACTAACCAGAGGAGGCTTCTGTAGCCCATGCATTCTAAATAATGCAGAGAACATCAATTCATTTTGTTCTTGATCTCGTTTCCTCTCTGCACGCTCCTCAGCGATACGGAAATCACGTTCTTGCACCATCGCATCTACCTCTGCCCTAGAGAAGGTCTCCTGCACCCCACTATTTGTCAACCCGGATATTGAAGATGTTGCGTGGCTCTGCCTTTCTCGGGTGGTTGCTATTTTTTTGGGTTGTAGCACGCTTCCAAAGCCTTTAATGCAGCCATGGCTTGGTCCGCCCAGTGCTGTCAGAAATAAGGTGCTCTCGTCCAAGTCCGCATTGGCCTCGTCAGCCCTCATTGCCTTCACCTTCCTCTATTAGTTGGAACATAAGGGAAATTGTATTAAAGTGCAAATTGAGATGGAAACAATTCATATATAGAGGCATGTGATCCAGAAGCATTAGACACATGTTGTCAAATTGAGATGGCAATGTAATTTAGTGGTTGAAATAAATTTGAAATTGCCTTAGTCTACAAAATAGAGTGGGCAGATAATATGAAGGGTTTAAGCCTACTGTAACCCCAAAATTATAACGGGAAACTGTACACTAGTAAATTCAACTTACATAAACTTTTTCTTTGTTCTCGTCTGCAAATTTCAACGAGTTGATATCAAACTCATGGACCTGTCCTATACTATTCTCAGCTGCTGGTTCAACTCCCTCATTGGCCTCACTGTTTTCATTATTTGCAGTCACCTCCTTGGCAGTACTCAATTGGGCCACGACCGGTGATACACCATTTTGTCTTGCACAGTGAATATGAATGTAAAGGTCTTCCATAGTTGGCTTGATCCCTTTGTTCAGTTTGGTCTCCAGATGGAAAACAATAATGAAAATTGAAAGTTAGATGAATGGTCAATGTGTAAGTAGTTTTAAAATTGGAATATAATTTAAAAGGAAGTGTACCAGTTTCTCAAAATGTTGGTGGGCACTAGCTGATCCAGCATAGTGGGAGACCGAACTGTTGGAGGTTGTGCGGTTTTGTTGGTTCTGTTTACTGACCAGTTGCCACTCATCTGAGAACCAAATATCGCAAAGACCTCGCCAGTGTACTGGGGTTACACACCACAGCGGCACATTGGCCTTCCATGCCATAATGTCCCAACCATATAATTTTATTCGATTCCTCCTTGCTGTACCCAGCTCCTCACAATACCTTTTGCATGCAATGGCCTCAAGTACTTCATGACAACGGTCAGGATCTTCATCTGCCTTGTATCTGTATCTAGCCTTCATTGGAAAAAAAAATTAGGGAGCATGAGCTATTTCATCATAAAATTGAGACGATCGGCCCCAAAAATTTATGCAGCATCATTTCAATTAAAATTGCAATTTTCGGGTTTACTCAACTCAACAATGGCATCTCTCTGTTTTCTAAATTGGAAGTTAATTCATAAAGAAAGCTTTGAAATTGGAACAGTTCATATTGTCATGACAGAAATGCACAAAATTGCACCTAAGTTCTATCATTTTTGTTATTGCATTTTCTTGAAGGGCAGATTTGGAAATCAATCTTATTGGATGTCATGTAGTAGTTAAAAAACACAAACTTAACTTATTAATTGAAGTTATTCATGTAAAAGGATCATACTTAGGCTAGATTAGATTAGAAAATGCGTGAATAAAGGTTACCAGAAACTCCCTCTCCAGGCTTAGCTTAGTGTCCTTACAAAATGCGTGAAAAGACCTCACTGGTGCCGGCATGAGGCGAAGGGCCAGCCTAGTGATCGTTGCTGTTATCAGCCTTGGTTTTTTTGCACAGCTGAACTCGTGTGGGCCAACTATCCATATCACCGGACGTTTATCGGGATCCTCCTTTACCTTTTTTATCTTTCCAAGGCCTCGTCCCTTCTTCTTCGGAGGTTCAGTTGTGGTAATCTGACCTGCTGCTGAAGCATTCGATCCATCACCAACAGTGAGCGTATGATCTGTGGAACGTGTCTTCTTGAAGTATTTTGTAGCTTTTGCCCTTGTGGCCCGAGGTTTGCTGCGGGGTGCCATGTGTCTTTTGCTAACAAGAGAACAGGTATGATGTTATTTACAAACTAGAAGTTTTATCTAAAATTAAATTAGAGTCCAATACAGTAACAAAAATTAAAAGGTAAATTGGAATGGAATGTGTCTAGTATTGCACCTGTGAGTGTGTGTAATAAGCCTACTCACTAACTGCGACAACACTGCCCACTCCCCACTAACTGCAACAGCTTGACAACAACCAGTATACATTTCAAGCTTGAAAGGTCTTTGACAACACTATCCACTACCCACTAACAGATTTCTATTACCCACTAACAGATTTCAGCTTCACAACACTACCCACTATCCACTAACAGATTTCAAGCTCTGACAACAGCCAATATATTTGACAACACTACCCACTAACTGAGACAGCTTGAAAGGTATACATTTCAAGCTCTGACAACAACCAATATATCTGACAACACTACCCACTAACTGAGACAGCTGCTAGATCTATAAGATTCAGTGTGCCAACACAACTATGACTGATTTTGAGTTAATAATGAAACATTGATAAGTATTTTCCGGGAATGGCTGATTAAAAGTAAACCCTACATTACTTTGTTGTCAATCGAAACTATAATAGCGATACCTGAGGCCAAATACATCGCTGGTAGGTCTCCCAAATCAATGAAACGCAGGTTAGTCTAAGGTAAAATATGAAGTAATTTTTTATCTAATGGTTTCTAACTCAAACACATCTAATAAGAGGCCATCCATTTAGTAATCAAATGGTCAGTATCTTAAAAGAAAAAGGCGGTACCTGAGATTGCATGCCAGAACACTGAAGGAGCGCTCCCCAGTTAACACCCTCTAGAGAGTTCCGGACTTAGACGAAAATTTTGAAAAACACACCTCGCTCTCTCTGACTCTCTCTGTCTCCCTCTCCACTCTATTTCAAAAAAACACCTGCTCTTCCCAAAACGCCGACCCTGTCCGAGTCGCCGTCGCCTTCCGGAGTCAGTGATCGCCACATCTCCTCTCCACTAAGTCTTCTCGTTTCCAATCGATCGGACAAGGTTTCTGTTTCTGTTCGATCGCCACATCTCCTCTCCACTACCTGAGTCGCCGTCGCCGTCGCCTTCCGGTAAACTGTTTTTGTTCTTACCCGATCTAGAATTTTTTAATCAATGTGTCAGTGGTTTTCAGTTTTTAAGAGACGAAACTAGGGTTTTGAATAGGGCTTTGCAAAAAATAGTGTTCAAGTCCAGGGTTCTGTCAATTTAGGGATGGATGTCTCATTATTCAAGAAATTATAGGATGGGTTTTGTAAAATTTATTGTAAAATTGTATATATGACTTGGTTTCTGAAGAGATTAAATTAGGGTTTTGCACAAATTTTCCCTCAGCCAGTGGCGAAATCCAATTTCTTCTGTAATTTGTCATATGTTCTCCCTTCTGTAATTTCCCCAATGTTTCTCTTTTGTTTTTCCTTTTAAAATTTGTCATATGTTTTCCCTTTATTTCTTCAATTTCTTCAATTTCTTCAATTTCTTCTCTTATGTTATGTTGTAGAAACTGTTATAGAAAAACATATCCTTGTTCATGTCAATCGGGTTCATATCCTTTTTCAATTTCTTTGACAGAGTTCATGGATGACCCACATCCCGAGTTAGTCACGCGCCGGAAGTCGGCGAGGTTAAATAAGAACAGCCAAGCGAGCCCGCTACCGCCCCCAAAAGTTTTACCTCGATCCAAGTTGTCGAGACCTAAACCCACAGAGCCCACTGCAAATGTTACCGCCCCCCCGTCACCTACCCTGTCAGAGGCATCCCAACCCAATCTGCAACAGTCTAGTTCCCCTGAGCCCATTGCAAATGTGCCCCTGTCACAACCAGCTACCGAGCAGCCAGCTGATGAAGGTACATCCATATATATTTTTGGCATTCATTATTGGAACAGAAAATTAAGAACTATATATTGATATTGTTTAGTATATTATTACCAGTGGTATGCAAGCACAGAGAGAGAAAGGAGACAAAGAGGGAGGGTAAAATGGTCATGTTTTTTTAATTGATATTGTTTAGTATATTATTACTGCTAAATTCTCTTATTTTATTATTTTTGGGTAAATATGTGAGCTTCTATCATTCTTGAAGGGCAAATAGTAATTGATCTGTCAGAAAGATTTTTAATAGTAATTGATCTGTCGCAAATGTGATTTTTATAGTAATCATCACTTGGACGTCCCCCAAAAGGGTGGTATTTTTTGGCCCTAATCCTGGGGTTTTGAAGCGGAGGAGTCCAAGTACCACAGTCAACACCAAACCCCAAAAGAACCCGAGCAAGCGCAGCAAGCCAAGCAAGCAACCTATCCGCCGCTCATCTAGGCTAAGCAAGTCGAGCACAGCACCGCCTAACCTGCCTCATTGGAAAGGTACATCTACATTAATAACTGTCATTATAAGAATTGTTTGATTTAAACCCGTAGGTATGAAAATTGATTTTGTTATATTAGAACATGCCGAGTTACTTGATTAATTTATCTGACCCTATCAAGGACTAACTAATTTTTATTTATTGTAGAAACAACATAATTTCAAGATGCATGCGTCACTTCTTTGGTCGGTGAGCAATTACCCTGCGTACAAGATGCTTTGCGGGTGGGGTACTAAAGGACGATTGGCATGTTTTCATTGCATGGGACAAACAAAGGCATTCCAACTAAAGCATGGTGGGAAGGCGACATGGTTCAGTTGTCATAGATGCTTATTGCTATTAGATCACCCATTTCGTCGCGATAAGAAAAATTTCATAAAAGGCAAGGTCGATTTTGATCGGCCACCACAAAGAGTCACGGGAGAGGAGCGGCTTGCGATGGTGAGTAAACTAGGTCCGATGAAATGGGGTAAAAAAAATGGCCTCCCTCAGTTGGAGGGTTACGGTGACACACACCATTGGCAAAAAAAGAGTATTTTTTGGACCTTGCCTTATTGGAAAGACAACTTGTTACAACACAGCATTGATATGATGCATTTGGAGAAGAATTTTGCCGAAAATTTGATTTACACGCTTTTAGGCATGGGAACAAAAAACAAGGATAATGAAAAAGCGAGAAAAAATTTAGCTCTCCTTTGCGACCGTGTCAATCAAAATCTAATCCCGGATCCAGATAACCCGGGAAAGTTGCGCAAACCAAAGGCTCCATTCACACTTTCTCAAGAAAATAAGAAGAGGGTTTTTATTTGGCTCAAGGAGCATGTCAAGTTCCCCGATGGTTTCGCATCGAATTGGTCCCGGTGTGTAAACCTCACTACAAACACCCTAACTGGGCTAAAAAGTCATGATTTGCATGTGTTCATGGAGTGACTTCTTCCTGTCGCATTTCGAGACTTTGTTCCTGATTACGTATGGGATGTTTTGTGCGAGATTTCGTCCTTTTTTAGAGAGATTTGTGCTAAGGAGCTCGATCCATCCCGTATTGACCAATTAGAAAAGAATATTGTGGTCACAATGTGCAAAATGGAAAAGATTTTTCCTCCAGGTTTTTTCGATTCTATGGAGCATCTTGTCGTCCATGTCTGTCACGAGTCTAGATTGGGTGGACCAGTAGGGCCTCGATGGATGTATCCCTGTGAAAGGTATGTTTTTATTGCTCCTATATGTAAACCCTATACGGTATTTTTTTTCTACCTACTAATCATTCATAAACTAATACTCTTTTTATTATAGACGTAACAAGGAACAAAGAATGAGAGTCACGAACAAGGCTCGTGTTGAGGGCTCCATCGTCGAGGCTACAATTGTTAAAGAAATTGGTACATTTTGCACACTTTATTTTGCAGAGAAATCTAGCAATAATCCACAAGGGGTTGGAACAAGTGACCCACCGAGGAGCCGTCTATCAATATTCGATACGGCGGGCCGTTTCTTCACACAGCCAAATAGAAGGACTCTCGATGAGAATGAACTTAAAGCGGCTCACACATATGTCATCCTCAACTGTCCAGAAATCAAGAATAAATTCTTAGGGTACAATTAATCTTATAAAATAATTATTCCAACGATTTCAAAAATTATCTATTGCAAAAAATTTAAAAATCTAATTTTTCATAAAATGGAATGTGTAGGGAATTTGATGAATGCATGCTAAACTCTGGACAAGCTAGATCCGAACAACATTTGGACAAGGTTCGTGAAGATGGATTTGCAGAATGGCTACGTAAGAAGGTACTATGTGACCATGATTGCGACCCCTATCTCCGAAGGGTTGGACTTATGCCAGAAAAACAAGCGGACTGCTACGAAACGTATGAAGTGAATGGATTTCGATTTCACACGGAAAAATATGGGGGAAACAAATTGACAAAGAGTAGCGGTGTTTGCATTAAAGGGGAGTGGGATGGAAATGACACACCACAAGACTACTATGGAATTCTCTAAGAGGTAATTGAGCTAGATTATGATGGACTCAACAAGGTCGTTCTCTTTAAGTGTAATTGGTTTGACATAATAAATGGTGTAAGGGTGGACATCCAACATGGGATTGTTGAGGTTAAACATGCTTCTCGCCTAAAAAATTATGAACCATTTGTATTGGCACCTCAAGCAATCCAAGTGTTCTACATTCCTTACCCGTCGGATAAAATTGAAAGACGCCAATGGTGGGTGGCAATGAAAAATACCGCAAAGGGGAGGTTTCGTGTCGATGGCGGCATCGAGGATAACCTAGAATTTTTCCAAGATGAAATGCCGGATCATTCGATCAAGGTTTCAAATGGTGAAGATTTTGATTGGGACGGTATGGCCCCTCAAGCCGATGAGTTCGAGCTAGTAGATGATACAATGGCGCAAGGTGAAGAAGAGTTCGAGGATAACCCAATTGAGGTAGATGATGAAGATGACGAAGGGTTAGATATGGAGCAAGATGAGGATGAATTTGGTTTCTAATCTCATGATTATTCCAATCAATAGTCTTGATTAATTAGTGAATCAATAGTTGTATGGGTCTTGTCCAACAATGATTGTACAATTATTTTTTAATATTTGTTCTAATTACAAGATTTTAAGTTACCCCAATATTGATTTCTTGTATACTGCTATTATTCATGTTGCTGTGATTTATAATATACAAAAATCATTTAAAATGGGACATAAACAAAACTGAAATCCGGGGATGTCCAGGGAACAATTCAGTTGCAAGGGTAAGCGCATGCAAATACGACTGCCTCAACAGTGCAGACTATTTACATGGTAAGGGGGCTGACTTGTTGCATGGACTTTTAATAAAATACAATATCTAGTATGTGTCTAAGTAATTGCATAGCAGAGGATTGAGTTATTGCAAGGAAATTCAATTAATTATAATATCTGATCTTCATATTGTAGTTACATGGGCAGATGGAAATTTGTTACATGGTTGCACATCATACAGTTACATGCGAGATAATTTACATGGGACTACCCTTGCAACAAGTCAGAAATTTCCAGAATTGTCATTTCTTGTTGCATGGAGCGTCCTTCCCATGTAATAACCTAGTGTTGCGCATGTAATAAACCCAGATTCTAGTAGTGAATTAAGTCTACATTGGAATCTTTAATTCCCAATAATAATATTTCAGCAATTTTTTATGGGAAAATTTTTCGTGGTACCATAAAAAATGCTAATAGTGATATAATAATAATAATTCTAATTATTTAATATTCACAAAAAAAGTGTTTTTTTTTAAGTTTCGAATCTGCGACCTCCCACAACAAAGTGGAGAGTGACTAGATCTGTGAAGATTTGATCTAGATATGTCCGTATACCTGCTTCGTCTAGAATCAGTGAAAATTATCTTAATTCATATCCGGATTTTTTTTCTTGCTTTGTATATATCCGGATCATAGTAAAAAAAATTATGGAATGAATGATGGGGGTCCCTAGTGTAGGAAATAGAACAAAGGAGTAACACTGTACAGAAGGGAAAGAATAAAATTGAAAGAGAATCATTTATTAGTTTAGTGACAAAGACAATATTTTTCGTGTGAAAATCACAGGTTTAAAACACGAATAGTGGATATTAAAAATAGTTTGGTGACTTAACCTCCAACTTTACTCTATATTATACAATTTTTGTGGGTTCACGATATTTATATTAAAGTTTTAATTTCTTTAGTATGAAGTCGGTGTGTTTCATATTTCAGTTTAAATAACCTAGTATATGTATATAATATTTTTGAAAGTTATATATACGCACACACTATATATATCGATCCGTTAAATATTTTGGAGTGTGTAAATGTCAAATAAATTAAGCCGTTAGCATGTGACTTTTGACTTGATTTTGATGTAACCTAGCTCTCTTGGGGCTGTAGGTGTGAAGCGTATTTTAAGGTTGATCAAAACTAAATTATTCCGGTCTCATGTCTTTCATATTTAATAATAAATAATATATTAATTTTTGGCTGCATGTGGCACCATGTTCTTGTGTTTTGCAAAAGCGTAAATTGTGCTGGATCATGCATTGGTTATGCCAACATTATATTAAGAAATGTACCGTGGACTTTTATATTTGCTTGTTTCTTATCGGTCCCAATAATTCGCAACGAAGATTAGAATCTTGAGACCGAGAAGGTCAGAATCATGAATACAGTTCTTCATATACAACTAGCCTTGAAAAACATTCAGTTGTTGATCGTAATAATCGGACTGTGTGTTTGTTTGCTGTGTTATGTTCTAGCAAAGCACATATATAACACTACTACAAAAAAACAGTTTGTACACGGACTTTAACTGGAGAGCTATACGGATTTGGAATCGTGTGCGATACTGGAGTGTAGGAAAGTCCACCATTTACACACGGATAATTTATACGTGTACGATTACACTAATCCTACACGGATTGTTTACTCAAGATCCGTGTAGCTAGGGTATGGAGCTACACGGTTTTTTAACAAAAAACCGTGTATGAAATATATTCCTACACGTTTTTTTTTTAAAAACCGTGTAGCTCCATACCCTAGCTACACGGATTTTTAGTACAAATCCGTGTAGGAAGATCCTAAATCAATTTTTATTTTTAACACATCCTACACGGATTTTTTCAAATATCCGTGTACAATTTTTTTTTTTTTTTTTGTATTTTTTTTTTGTTTTTGGCTAGCCTTCACTTTTGCTAGCCATTATATATAATATCAGAATGTTTTTTTAACCCAAAACAGATAGAAATTGCCAAAACAACATAACAATTCAAATTTAATAATTACACAAATTAATTTATACGAATCCATATTGTGGAGTACAAAATTGGGAAATAAACCACCTTGCCCACATCCCTCTCACTTCGTCGACTTGCTCGGGTGAGTAAGCAGCTTGTCTCCGGTTATATTACAATTATAATTTGAGTTAGTAACAAGAGAGGTACCTTAGAGGCAGTTGGATTCTATGTAAATTACCAAAAGTCTACAAACAAAATTAGAGGAAGAAGTGAACTGACAAAAGAAAGAGAGAGAGGCAGCAATGGAGGCGCACACACCACCTAAACTCTGACAAAAGAAAGAGAGAGAGAGACAAAGAGAAGAGAGAAGAGAAAGCGCGGCGGACCAGAGGTGAGGGTTTTGAACTCGGATTTGGAAGAATTTCAAAATCAGAGGAAGAAGAAGTGAACTGGGGACTTAGAAAATTTTGGAAGACATAATCTAGTGTGCAAGGATTCCTACACGGATTTTTATAACAAATCCGTGTGCAATAGGTATCCTACACGGATATTTAAGTACATATCCGTGTAGCTCTCCTCTTTTCCTACACGGTTTTTATTAAATATCCGTGTAGGAATAGTCTTTCAACACGGATATTTACGTAACTATCATTGTAGGAAAATATCGGTACAACTTCTTAGGAGGGACAGGCATATTTATTTCAAAACATGCGCGCCCTATGTAATTAATTACAAATTTAATATTGAATATATCGAAAATAAACACAGAAAAACGAAGAGCCACCTTAATCACTATATATCTTCGGAATCGGTTCCTGATCTTAAACCTATCTTAATTTCTCTAAGTGAAAAAATGTCACGTGTCAAGGAAGAACATCCTGTTGAGGCACTACCACCAATTCCAGAGGACTTCATGCCAGTGTCTTGGATCCCACCCGGTTGCGAACGACCACCACCAGGTTATCCCAGAAGTTGGCCATGGCCACCATGGCCAACTCGCCCACGTCGCAGCCCCAGGAGCCATCTGCCACCGAAGCCCTACATTCGTCGGACAAAGAAAAAATATGTTGTTTAGAGTTTCTTTTTTTTGTTATTGTAGGAGTTTCTTTTTTTTGTTTTATTATATCAATTTTTGGGTAACTTTTGTAATATATATATCAGTAGTAATATATGAAAGTTTAATTGTTTCCATTTTTGTTCTTCTGTATTTATTTTCTGTATTAATTGTACAATTTTAAATTTGTTAATATTTAATATTTCTAACACAGTGATGTATATTTTTATTTGTAAAATAGTGTACAAGAATGAATACATAAATTATAAAGAAATTAATATTTACCAAGTTCATATCTAAATGAATAAATTTCTTAATTTATAAGAATGAATATTTAGAGAGCTTCACAGCAATGAAAACATGTTCATTTTTATATTTAAATAATAACAAAATATGAAATTGAAAGTATATTATATTTAAAAAAATAAAAATAGGGAATCCTACACGGATATTTAACTACATATCCATGTAGGAATATGAAATAATATAATAAAATATTTGGGTAACATTTAATGAAATTTCACATCCGTGGGCTATCCTACACGGATATTTAATTGAATATCCGTGTAGGAAGATGAAGAATCACCCTTCCTACGCGGATTTGTAACTGAAAATCCGTGTAGCTCTCTCACTATTCCTACACGGATATTTAATGAAATATCCGTGTATAAAAGATTAATTTCCACACGGACACTGATTTTTAAGTTAATATTCGTGTAGGATTCCTAGAATACTGGAAAAATCTTATTTCATACACGTTTTTTTATAAAATTGAGAAAATCCGTGTATAAGGTACAGTGTAGGAAGACGTTTTTTGTAGTAGTGTAATGTCACTGGAAGCTTAAGTCCAGAGCTCGTTACCATATTGGTTGAAAAGGATAATTCAAAGTGTTTTATTTCCAAAAGAAAAACAAAGAAAAAAATTTGAAAGTGTTCAACAGGAAACCTTTTTCTTTCAAAAATGGCCCTACATAGAGAACCAATGCACAGAGTAAAACGCACGCAAGAAAGAAGGATTCAAGGCCCAGCCCAAAATATGTATTCGGCCCAGTTCTTATGCCTCAAATTGGAACGACCCGTAACCCAAGAATTCGGAACTCTAAATTATTGTATTAAAATAATCGGTCAACTCATCAAACATTGCAATGGAACAGCACTTTTGAGAAATTTGCACAGCATGTTGTCTAGCAAATTACAGTTAGGAGCAATCATTTAAAAATAACATGATTAAGTTATAAGGAATAGCCCAAATTAATGACCAAGTTACAAGGAAGAACCCAAATTAGAATATCACCTTTTAATAATTTTATAATTAAAACATCAATCACATCGGACTATAATTTGGATTTTGGACCACAAAATTATTCTCACTACAAAACAGTGTTTTAGGTGGAAAAGGAAAAATAAGATAACTGTTTTGAGTTATTCTGAATATTTTTGTGGTGCAATATTGATTAGAAAAAATGACATAATTATTGGGAATGAAAAATGCAGGATTTGCTAGATTGTGTGGAAATTATTATTGGCACAAATTAGTATTTATTATAAAATAATCCCAATTAGTCTTTAATGAAAGGTTAAATTCTAGAGTTAATTTCGTATATCTTCAAAAAGGCTTCTCTAATTTCCTATATAATATATATATATATATAGAGTGTGGCTAAATTGCTTCCGGTAGCACTTCGACCGAAGTGCTTCCGGGGCCATATCTTAGTATCTAATGTTCAAACAACAAATTCAAACTGTTAGATGCTCAATCTATATTAAAATGTGCTTGGAGACCAAATTTTACATTTTTTGGAATTTTTTTGCTATTTATTAAGCTGGTTTGAAAACCGCTGTTTTCAATGCTCCGTAAATTCAATAAAAACAGCGGTTTTCAAACCAGCTTAATAAATAGCAAAAAAATTCCAAAAAAATGTAAAATTTGGTCTCCAAGCACATTTTAATATATATTAAACATGTAATGGTTTGGATTTGTTGTTTGAACATCAGATACTAAAATATGGCCTCGGTAGCACTTGGCTGAAATGCTGCCGGCAACAACTTAGCCGGACTCTATATATATATATATATATATATATATATATCAACACATACCACTCTTTCGTTTTTACCCATTACACAAATAGATGCAATAACAGTTTGATGTATGATCATTGCTTGGACCAAAATGCCCCCTATGCAGTTCCAACTAGATCAAGGGCAGAGCCAGACCTTTCAGACTATGGGAGTCAGACATGAATGGTCAATTATATAAACTTTTATATTGTGAATGAGAGTCAAATTTATGGTATTCATAGAATTTTGTGCTAAACTATATAGAAAAACACATCTTAATTTTAGAAAAATTTAAAAAAAAATGGGGGTCAATTGACAGCATATCCTATGAATAGCTCCTCCGCTTGACTAGATGATCACTTAAATAGGAGTATATAAATATTGTAAATACATGTATTCGGTGCAAATTGCAAAATAGCGACCATGAATATTGCACAGACTATAACAACATATAGTGATCCAAACTAAAGAGCCTGATAAGCCTTTTACCAGTTACAGGACAAACACACCAAATGAAAGAAACTATTTGAAATTTCGATCCCTTTCCTACCACAAGCTGCCAAATACTTTTTTCCAATGTATTCCAAAGTGAAATCTAAAATTTCTACAATAATAAAGACTTCAAGAATAAATAGAAAATGGAACAAGGTTTCAACGGTAAATAAAAAATTAACCCTAAATTCTACAGTAACTGCAACTAATTCTTATCTCACGTCTTCCACCATATTTTACAAGAGATTGGAAAAAAAAAAGCAAGAGGAAAACTAAATATTGTTATGAATATATTATAAATGTGTGGATGTCATTCATATTATAACTCTCAATATTAATCCTTATTCACTTCCCACTACCTCACTACCATTGGAATTCATGTCCACTACTATTTAGAATTTATTCTCTTATTTATTATTGTAATGGCTTTTCATGTACAATTTGTAGCCTATAAATAGAGACATAGCTTGTATTGTAATACATGAGAAATATATAAATAAAGAGATTGCCATCTTTTACATTCTCTCTTATTGTTTATGTTTATTTATCTTTATTTTATAACACGTTATCAGCACGAGAGCTCTACTAGTTGAAGATTCGAGGTAACTTTGATATATTTTATTTCAATTCCATTTATACATATAATACTCATAATAAGTAATTATTAAATGGAATCAGTTATCAATTTATGTATATTTATTTTAAGATGTGCAATATGGTTCATATTTTATTTTTTTGATGTACACAATAATTTAATCTTCCTGAAGAAGATTCTAAGAAAAATTTAAAATATTTCAAGAAATCTTCTTGAAGAAGATTCATATGATTAATATGAAAAGATTTAAAGAAATCATTCTGAAGAAGATTTTTATGATGTACAAAATTAATATAAGAAGATTTGAAGATATCTTCCTGAAGAAGATTTACATGATATACAAATTTTATATTGAGAATATTTCAATAAATCTTCTTGAAGAAGATTTCAACAAGGTTTATATGATGTGTAATTTTTTTTTACAATGATTTAATCTTCCTGACAAAGATTTTAAGAAATATTATGACCTTTCATGAAGAAGATTAATTTCAAAAAATATTAAGAAGAATATTCCTGAAGAAGATTTCAATAAAATTTTAAGACCATTTATGTGTTACCTTTATATTATATTAATTAAATGGCCCGAAGCCATATGAATATAAATTATGTTGATGAAATGGCCCGCAGTCATCTGAATAACGTATATCAAAGTTAATGTTATATTATGTTAATATCAAATGGCCCGAAGCCATACGTTAAACATAAAAAATTTAATGTGAAATTTTTTTTTTCATAATGTGCAATTTTAGATCGAATGAAATTTTCTTAAATATATATATATTCAATATAAATTTTAGATCTGACTTGTATTTTTTTCAATAGCATCATAAAATTTTGTATCATATATTGTGTTAATTTTATATTTATTTTTTAATTAAGCTGTGAAAAGGCCTCTTGTTATGACGTGCTTGAGAAATTGAAGTTGTATTGTGAAATGAAATTGGCCTGAAGCCATAGTATTGACATTCACAGATATATATATATATATTCAATGGGCCCGAAGCGATGGAATTAAATTATGAAAAAGAAAATATTATGTCATAGTATTCAATTTTAACATATTCATGTTAAAAAAAAAATTCTCAATAATTCAATCTTCCGGAAGAAGATTTTAAGAAAATTTATATAATTTAATCTTCCCGAAGAAGATCTTAAGAAATTTTCCTGAAGAAGATTAAATAGTGCAAAAATTTATGTGATGTCCATATATTTTTTTTTTCTAATTATTAATCTTCCTAAAGAAGATTTCTACAAAAAATTTTGAGTAAATTTTGTTCTCTTATTATGGTTGAATAACATAATAATTTCACTAGAAGTGAAAAATAATATGATAATAGTTTGTGGACAAATTCTTAGATGTGAACATGATAATGAAGAAAAGACACATCTTTCCACCAGAAGTGGAGAAATAATGAGAAGAAAAAAATGATATAATAGCAAATAAGATAATTCATATTAATATTGTAGTGATAAATATTATTGGCCACGTACCTATCGTATGCCGTAATATTTTGTTGACTTACTGATAATAAGGAGACAAAATATCGAGAATTTTTTTTGTTTGTGAATGTGGCTTTTATCTTATTCAAATTGAAGTTATTCATTTAGACTTTGTTGATTTTTTTTAAATGAAAAAAAGAAATAATCACTTAAATGATGATAGCAATAAATAAATTAATGAAAACAAATATATTTGTGCAATTGTTGAAGTAATGTTTATTTTGAAATTTGTTAGTCTATTCATTTTGATTGATCCAGTCTTAGGATTAGTTTCAGGTCAAATTGTATAGATAGAGTGTCGATAGAGATGAAATTTGTTTAGCTAATCAGGTGAAATTATGTTTTATCGACCATTTGACAAAACTAGTATGATGCCAAACCAGCAAAGTATATATAAAAAAAAAAGTAGCTATTGTACAAACCTGCACCATATTTATATTAATTGATACATGACCATAATATTGCAATTGTTGTTATGATTTCGTTCTCATGATGATATTTTTTATTTCTTACTTTTTGTGAATTGCAATTGTTGTTAATAAAATATATATATATATATATATATTGAAGGCTCCGGAAGAGCTACATTGTTGTTACATGGAGGAACACAAATTTACATTAATGATGCATATATTCTTCTAAGTCTCAAAGAAATTTGTTAAGTTTTAAGGATATCCGCCGAAATGGGTATCATGTTGAGACAATCAATAAAAAATGCATGTTAGAGAAATTGCCTATGTTTCCTCCGGCTTGTACCACGCATATATTAGTACAATTGAAGTACATGTTAATGTAAACCAGAAGTTTACATATAAGAATATATTTATAATTTGGCATGACCGGTTGGATCATTCCGGATCAATAATGATGTGAAAAAAAAATAATAATAGAGAATTCATAAGGACATTCATTAAAGAACCAGAAGATTCTTCAATCTAATGAATTGTCATGTGTTGCATGTTCTCAACGAAAGTTGTTACGTCAAGAACAAAATAATAATAATAATAATAATAGAATATCCAGAAAGAGCATTTTGATCTAAAACGTTACCAACGTTTTAGAAAACGTTATAACGTTTTCATCGTTCTTGAATTTCTGTGAACTTTTCTTCTAAAACGTTATAACGTTTTGTCAAACGTTACAAAACGATCTTCACTGGAAAATCGACTGACCAAAACAGCCAGTTTGGAATTTTGAAAAGAATTAAAACGTTATAACGTTTTGTAAAACGTTGTAACGGTTTCAATGATTTCGGCAGTTTAGATAGTTCGTTTCTCAGTATTTTTACAGGCATAAAACGTTATAACGTTATGAAAAACGTTACCAACGATTTCATCTCTAAAAGAACAGTTAAGATTTAATATTTTGGATCCCTTTCTTTTTCTCTCTCCGACCCTTCCCTGTTTTGCCTCCTCCTTGCGTGGTCTACCCAAGAGAAAGAAAAGAAAGAGGGAGATCATATTCTCCCTTGAAAATCCATCAAACAAATTGAAGAAAGAAGTGGAAAGATTGAGATCTTCCCAAAATTTGCCATCTAGCCCCACTATTGGTACTTGCTTTCTCTCTTTTGCCTCTCAAAAATCTGAAATTCAACCCCATTTTCTAGGGTTTGCTCGAATCTGAAAATTTTTGTATAAATTGTGAGTAATCTACCTCCATTAAGTTTCCATGTGTTAATTTAGTACTTCCTTTCTCAATGTCACCTAAACCGCGACTTTCTCGTTAGGGTTGATTCCAAATCCGAAATTTGGGGAAGAAATTTTGATTAGTTTAGTTCAATCCGACCAACCAAAGTAAACATACCAATTGTCGAACAAAGATTAAAATTAATTATGTATGATTGAAATAGGTGTAGGCTCGATTGAGCAAGAGTTTGCGGGACCTTTCGAGGCGTCCGGATCGTAGGCCCGTGATACGGTTTTCGTAATCAGGTGCGGGGTTCTTGGACTTGTTTGATGTTTCATTTTCAGAAATTAAATTCTCTTTTTCGATTGTCATGTTGTATGCTTGATTGTTGCATTTTTGACGGATTGCATGATTGATTGTGCATAATTAGAATTTTGTGAATTGTTTGCATACCTCAACTTGGTTAACACCAAATTGTGTGATATGGTTGATTTGCATATTCGTATGGTTGTCATCTTGATTGTGCTATTATGATTTGTTTGTGATTGAAAGTCACCACCAATTGATGATTATGGAATTATGTGACTGAAATTGCAAAGTCTGACCCGCTGGGCGAGCAGACGGAATTATGTGAATGAATTTGCAAAGTCTGGCCCGCTGGGCGAGCCGACTTTGATCCCAGCGAGCCGACTTTGATCCCAGGAACCTATTGGCCTTAGGTGATTGGCCCTCATGGTGTCCCAGTACCGGTTGGGACGAGGGGTGGGTGACTATATGTGTGTGATTGATGGTGATTGTGGGTGACTTGTGTGCAATGTCTATGGCTCGAGGGCATTACCCTATGTGGTAATGTATTTGAATGGTCAATTGAGTATTACGACATTCTGAATGATTTCATGTGAATTTTCACTATATGACTTGGAACTAGACTTTATTAATTGTTAAGCCAAAGCACTACAGATGAGTGTCAGATAAAGGGTCCAGCTCGGTGGAACGTCTGTAGGTGCCAGTATCCCTACAGACAAGGGTCAGAAAAATGGTCCAGCTCGATGGGACATCTGTAAGTGCTACCAACCATAATAAGATAAGTTAGGCCAAAAATGTGTTTGTTTGAACGTCACCTTGGAAATTCCGTAAATTGTATTTCATTTGATTATTTGTTGTCGAGCATATGCATATACTTATATATTGTTATAGAATAGCTAATGTGATTTGGTATTGATTTTATTTTTGAACATGGAGTCTGATTGCAAGTCCAATGACTCGATTGTGGCAAATTCGTACTGAGAATTATATTCTCACCCCCACCCCCTGGGTTATTTTTACATATTTTTGGCGCAGTTGATCCTGGAGAGGCACGCGAGTAGTAGGCCTTGATAGATAGCAGCCCACTACCGTAGTTGTTATCTTGGTTATTTGACTAGAGATGTATATCTATATTTTTGGTTGTATAGTTCTCTATGTCATACTTTTTTGTTGGTATCCCTACGAGATACCTTGTGTATGTTCTACCTTTACTAGACACTTTGTACCTAGACTATTGTATATAAACTTATTGTATGTCTTTATTTTGATGTGATGAGTGAGTTTTAAATGGCCTTGTAAGCATACAAGGTGTTGTATGTTTACGGCGGGGCTCTGTCACTATTTATGGCCGCGGGGTGTGACAGTTCCCTTTGGTGGTATCAGAGCATGGTTTAAGCCCTAACCAGACTAGTAGGATACGTGAGATACGTTACAATTGAGCCGTCACGACTACCGACTTATTTAGTATAGTAATAAGTAGATACAATCTTAATAAGATTCTCTCCTTAAACAGAACTATGGAAGGACGTCGAGGTAGGGGACGGCCAGCCGCTCGTAGGGTTGAGATTGGGCCTGAAGAGCCCGAGGTTCGGAGAGTTGGTTGTGGACCTAGAGGTGGGCAAGATCGGGATCGAGATTTAGATGAGAGGTTGATTGCGGCTTACGAGAGAGGTCGCCAGGCAGAGAGACGTGAGGCAGTACCTAAGGTTCACAGGGGTGCTCCTGAGGAGTTCAGGAGATTGTATGACTCTTTCATGCGTCTTAATCCACCTCGTTTTGATGGCACTGGGGGGTATACCACAGCAGAGGAATGGCTCGCTAGTGTGAATGCAAAACTAAATCTGTGTCGAGCATCTGAAGAAGATAGAGTGGAACTGGCAGAACAACAGTTGGAGAGTGGTGCCAGATTCTGGTGGGATGGAGCCCGACGTAGTTATGTCGGGGAGGCGGTAAAGATTCCGTGGGAGTGGTTTGAGCAACAATTCACTCGACGATTTCTAAGTAACCTACAGCGAGAGGCATTGCGGAGGAAATTTTTAGATCTAAAGCAGAACGGGCGCTGTTCGCACAAAAGTGTACTACAAAGTTTTAGTACAGCAAGCTGTACCTTTTAAACCTCGATTCTACTTCTGATTCAGACTGCAAGTGTACAGTCCTATCGTTGGTAATATCGGGTGTCGATCCACAGGACGGTTCAATAACTTAACTAGATTTTGACCTAATTTATCTTCAAACTAGAAGTGTTGAAAAGGGTTTGAGTTGGTTGAAATTTTGGTTAACAATATTATAAGGTTGCAACAAACTAAACTGGAATTCAAAACTAATTTAAAACAAGCGTTTCCGGGTTTCGATTTCATCTCGCAACTCGCCTCTTGCTCGACACGACCCGTGTACTCTCGTACACGACCCATGTCACACGGCCCGTGTAGTATCCTACACGGTCCGTGTCGACTCGAGTGAAACTGCAGGTTGTCCGGTTTTTCGCGCCGATTAATTACGTGTAGGATGAACCGACCATACCCGATGTTTCTAAACCTCAACTCTCGTTTGTTGGCTGAATAAACTCGATAATGGAAATACAATTCAATCCTCTTAGGGTTCTAACCTAAACTCTCGTTCGTTGGTTTGAATGGCCTAAGTTACTTGTTTGGTTTACTAAAGGTATTCAACATCTCTCGATTGCTGAAAAGTTCACCTCTCAGCTACTAATTAGTCTTCCCTCTCGATTCATCGACTTACCTCAAATACTTGGGTCTGGTTGAAAGATCAAATTGGACGCAGTACCTTGTTAGACGTGGCCTAGCCTAATGGTAATAACCAAATGATAATCAAACAACGCAGATAAGCAATTAAAATCATACACAAACAAGCAAACACGAAATATCACGCATAATCAAACAACTAGCAAGTAAACGAAGTATTCGACTACATCATGTTCCCAAGAAACTAAAAAATCTACTCAAACATAGTTCTCAAAACAGAAAAACAAATAAAAGATAAACAATTCATGACAAAACCGAAAATACGAAGAAGATTTGTCGGAATTCTCTCGATTTCCTCCTCTCTACTTCGTCTCCAAGTTAGTTGTTGTCGAACTCCCTTAGAAATTCGTCTCCGTCTGATTGTCTCCCTGTTCTGTTCGAATTGATGCCCCTATGGCCCCAGGGGTCGTCCTTTTTTACTCCATAACTGTCCATCTTTAATTAGGCAATAATCTGTAAATTTAGATTAACTGCCGGATTTGTCTGACACGGTCCGTGTGAGATGTTGTACGGACCGTGTGCCTGTGTCTCTTGTCCGGGTCGTGCAGCGCCTGTGTAGGGGGTCGAGTAGGGTATGACACGGTCCGTGTGAGATGTTGTACGGCCCGTGTGGCATGTCAAGATTTCCAGATTTCGCCCTTTCTTCGCCCGTTTCCTACAATAAACAAACCAAAGCGTAGCAGTACCATATTCTATAGATAATCAATGTAATAAACACGATTTTACAGTTTTGGACACAGGTTTTGGTACAAGATTTGGTCGGAAATGTAGCTAAAATAACGAGATATCAAATCCCCCCAAGCTGAAATCTTGCTTGTCCTCAAGCAAAAATAACAACTTTGGCCAGATTGGTCACTTAAACTACCTAAATGCAAGATAATTTCCTAAATACGAAATCTTCTATGAATTGTTTGTATCAGAGATCTCGTGAATCATTTTGACTACAATTTAGACTTTCCTTAAGCTAATTTCGATTCACTCCACAAACTGACCACTTAACTTCAAATTCTGAGATGTTTTGATACACTTTAAGATTAATTACCCGAACCTATCGATATTATGCTTAAGACTGAAGACATACCCTCGTTTGTGGTGATTTTGACCATTTTGCCCTAAATAGTGTGTTGGTGTATGCAAATCGAGCTCAAAGGCATCCAAATGGATTGTGCCAGTACTCGTTTTTGTTTTTACGTTTGGGAGACGAGCTCAAAGGCGCCTCGAAGGGCTTATTGCCAGTACTCTTATTTTCTCCATCTTTTTCCATTATTTTCATTCGTATACACCATGAATACACACATCCGATGGTATTCTTTCATACCATTGGATATCGTAATATTTTAGTCAAAAATCCCCATTTCCCTATTTTGTAAGGTACAGTTCAGAATTCAAATATTTTTCTCAATATGAACGGGTTTTCATCAGTAACAAAGGACAATCTCATCCTAATCAATTGTGTGGTCAATTATGGAGTTAGTTTCAATCAAACCAAGGTCAGGTTAGTCATGGCCAAAATGTTTCACTAAAGATCTAGATTCAAACAATTCGCAAAAAATTTCGCCTAAAATGCAAACAAAAAGTAAACTATGATACAAACAAGAAATAAACATGACCTAAAATGCAAACAAAACAGATAAAGACCCCCCCCAAGCTTCGTCTTAGCATTGTCCCCAATACTTAAAGACGTATAAATAAGGAGATATAAAAGCAAGGGATAGGGAAAACAAACCTGCTCAGTGGTCCGCGGCTCCGTGGTCGGAGTCGTGGTCGTAGTCCCACCGGCGCCGCCGCCGCGCAACTCATCCTCAATGGCACCCACCCTAGCTGTGAGGTCGCGTAAGATCTCACCCTGCTCCTGCCTCATGTCGTAGACAAGGCGGTACACATCCATGATGGTAGGATCAGAGAGTGGGTAAGTGCGGGCTGCAGTAGAAGAAGAAGGGCCTCCTGTGGAAGTAGAGGCGTGAACTGGATGAGAGGAGCTGGGAATGTCTGTCATGACCACATCAGGCATGAGCGTATCATCTGCCGTAGGAGGAGGTGGTGGAGCAAGTCGAGGGCCTGTGAATAGCCAGGTGCTCCTGTCCCCGAAAGAGATAGGAGCGGAGAAGGGGAGGCGGTGCTCGCGTGTGCCATCCGGCATGCACCAGTAGTATCTGTCACGATGGCCGGCGGCGCCCTTCTCGAGATGAATGAATTTGGCCAAGCGGAAGGACTCAATGTCTAGTGTGGTCGGGCCCCTGCAGAGAGTATCACCCTGAATCTGATACTCTAAGTGCTCGGCGATATGTGTGACATAACCGCCGAGGGTGATATCTCCTCCAGTCCTGTGTGACCTGGCGATCTCCAGCCAGTGCTGAATCATAATGAGCATCAGATCGGGCCGCTCTAACTCAGCATCTGGCCGGAGCATGTGATCCAGCAGCATGAGATCTGTCTCATTGGCGCGGGCGACTGTCTCGCCGCGCGCGAAGATGGTGCAGCTAAGGCGCGCCGGATGCGGCGGGAGGACGGGGTGAGGAATGTTGAGGCCCTTGTAGTCCTTGTTGTGGCATCCACGCAAGCCACTGACCAAATTCCAGAAATGATCCTTGTCCAACCCCTCTCGGAAACGGAGCTCGGGTGTGGTTGGGTTTGAGGGTAACCCAAACCACATGCGAAGATTAGCTACAGGGACGTGGCATGTCGCACTGCACATCCTGAATTTGATGTAGGGCTGGTCTTCCGCGTCCCACTTGAGCTGGAGAGAGGAGAGGAACTCAAGAGTGAGCCTCTCATAGGCATTGTGCTCGATAGCCCAGAATTCGGGGGTAAACCCGATGCGGCCAGTGAGATAGAGGAACTGCTCCTCGATCCCAAAAGCGCGAAGAGCGTCAAAGTCGACTTTCGGAGTGTTCTTGCACTTCCTATTCCGTAGAATTTCGAAGCGCTCGAACATCCGACGCGTGGGCATCGGAAAGTAGTGAGGCTCGTGCTCAGCGGCACTGTCGGTGTAGTGCCCGGAAAGGTGGTCGGACTCCTCCGAGTCATATCGCTCAGGCGATGGATTTGGTGAAGGAGTTGGTGAGCGCACGGCTGATGGCGTGGAATGAGAGGAGTGAGAGCTCTCCGATGATGGTGTCTGATCGGGCGGTGGTGTCGGGGCACGGAGAGCCGCCCGCGCACGGTCCTGGTTCCTCTTGCTGCGGCGCTCTTGATTCATTGCGTGCTCTGTCAAAGTATGACACGGGCCGAGTGAGTTGTGACACGGACCGTGTAACTTGAGATGTGGATGAGAACGAGAGTGACACGGGCCGTGCAGTGAGTGATGCGGACCGTGTGGAGGTAGCGACACGGGCCGTGTAGGTGTTGACACGGACCGTGTGAATCAAGGGTTTGCAGCAAGGTGATCAGCGTCAATGGCAGAGTAGAGAGAGAGAGAGATGCGGCCGGTACGTTTCTCGGTACTGAAGGCGCTGTGGGCAGAAGGAAAAAGGAAGAGAATAGAAGAGGGAGAGGAGAGCAAGTGGTGATCCCGGTACGGAGAGAAATGGCGGCGCTACAGTGCACACGGGCAAGTAACACGGCCGGGTGGTGGAGTTTGCTGGGAGTTTTTGTGGATCGGTCGAATGGAGAAGAAGAAAGGCTAAGTAGAGGAGAAAGGAGTAACGGACGCGGAGCGGGCGCGTCTGTTCGTTGCACCGCTCGGATATGACACGGACCGTGTGAACTTTGACATGGACCGTGTAAGGTTGCTCGTGTCTAAGCCTAATACGACCCGTGTAGTGTCTAACTCCAGGCGTCGTTTGGTACCACACGGACCGTGTGTAATGTGACACGGGCCGAGTTGGTCCTTGCTCCATGCGTTGAGTGGTCATGATACGGACCGTGTGAAGTGAGACACGGGCCGTGTGATGTATTTCCTGAGCCTGAAGTATCCCTCCTTTTAACTTCTAAACTGAAAAACAGATTAACGAAAAATGCAAGCAAGATAATAAAACAGAAACTAAAGAAAAACGATAGAAAGTAAGTAATGCTAGAAACAAATAAAGCAGACAATAAAGTAAAAATGCGAGAAAATAGATAAAAAGAACTTGGGTTGCCTCCCAAGGAGCGCTTGTTTTAGGTCTCGAGCGCTTGTTCTGGATCGGACAGAACCTGAACCAGCCGCTCGCGTTGCGGGTGATCGGCGATGTAGTGCTTGAGACGCTGACCGTTGACTTTGAACGTCCCCTGTTCTTCATTGCCAATGTCAATGGCTCCAAAAGGGTACACCTTCTTAACCTCAAATGGCCCCGACCATCTAGACTTGAGCTTTCCTGGAAACAGTCTTAATCGAGAATTAAATAAAAGAACAAGATCTCCTTCCCTGAATTCGCGGTGCATGATGTGTTTGTCATGGATGCGCTTAGTCTTCTCTTTGTAAATGGTTGCATTCTCGTAAGATTGCAAACGCATTTCGTCGAGTTCATGCAATTCGAGGATGCGTTTGTTTCCGGCCGCAAGCATGTCCATGTTGATAGCTCGCGTAGCCCAAGTATGCCTTGTGTTCGATCTCCACGGGCAAGTGGCACGGCTTCCCATAGACCAACTTGAAAGGGCTCATCCCAATCGGAGTTTTGAAAGCAGTTCGGTAAGCCCAGAGTGCATCATTCAGCTTGAGCGCCCAATCCTTGCGTGTCCTTGCTACCGTCTTCTCCAAGATGGATTTTATTTCCCTGTTGGAAATCTCAGCTTGGCCATTAGCTTGAGGGTGATAAGATGTTGTTACCTTATGAGTCACCCCATGCCGGATCAGGAGATTGTCGAATTGGCGGTTGATAAAGTGCTTGCCTCCATCACTGATTACGGCTCGTGGCATACCAAAGCGAGGGAAGATGACATCCGTGAACAATTTCTTCACCGTATTGGAGTCTGCATTGCGGCACGCCACTGCTTCCACCCATTTGGACACGTAGTCAACTGCGACCAGAATGTATTCATTCCCATATGAGGATGGAAATGGTCCCATGAAATCGATCCCCCATACGTCAAAAATCTCGACTTCGAGTACGGAGTTAAGAGGCATCTCGTTGCGTCGGGTGATGTTGCCAGTCCGTTGGCACTTGTCACAAGCCACAACAAAGTTCTTCGCATCCCTGAAAATAGAAGGCCAAAAGAAACCAGATTGCAATACCTTTGCGGCTGTTTTGGAGAAGGAGGCATGTCCACCGTAGGCTGATGAGTGGCAGTGTTCGAGAATGGAGCGCGTTTCCTCGATAGGTACGCATCGTCGAAAAATCCCATCTACGCCTGTTTTGAAAAGAAAAGGGTCGTCCCAGAAATAATACTTGGCATCTGACTTGAGCTTTTTCCTCTGTTGGTAGGTCATGGTGCGAGGCAAGACTCCCGAGGCAAGAAAGTTCGCAATGTCCGCATACCATGGTTCTGCGCATGGCTGTTGACACGGTCCGGATTGCGTGTTACACGGCCCGTGTTGTGTAGTACACGGACCGAGTGATAGTCTGTGCTGTCCGTGTCGGCCTCGTACAGAGCAGAGGTAATGGCCAGAAGTTGTTCGTCAGGGAATGAATCATTGATTGGCAGGGTGTCACTTTCTCCTTCCAAGCGGATTCGGGACAGATGGTCAGCCACGGTGTTCTCAATTCCTTTCTTGTCTTTGATTTCGAGATCAAATTCCTGTAAAAGAAGAATCCAACGAATCAAACGAGGTTTTGCATCTTGTTTGCTTAGAAGATACCTGAGCGCAGCATGGTCGGTGTAAACAATGATTTTCGAGCCGACCAGATAGGACCTGAATTTGTCAAGAGCAAAAACAACTGCTAGAAGCTCCTTTTCGGTGGTTGTGTAGTTTAGTTGAGCTGGGTCCAACACCTTGCTGGCGTAGTAGATGGCGTATGGCTTCTTGTCTTTTCTTTGTCCCAAGACTGCCCCTACAGCATAGTCACTTGCGTCACACATCAACTCGAATGGCAAGGACCAGTCCGGTGGTTGCAAGATGGGTGCCGAGATGAGGGCTTGCTTCAAGCTGCAAAAAGATTTCATACAATCATTGTCAAAATTAAACTCAGAATCCTTAACCAAAAGATTTGTCAAAGGCTTTGTGATTTTGGAGAAGTCCTTGATGAATCGGCGGTAGAACCCTGCGTGACCTAAGAAGCTGCGAACTCCTTTGACGTTTGTTGGAATCGCTAGGTTCTGAATCACATCAATTTTCGCCTTATCTACCTCGATGCCTTTGGAAGTCACGACATGTCCCAAGACAACACCTTCTTGGACCATGAAGTGACACTTCTCCCAGTTCAAAATGAGATTGACTTCTTCACACCTCTGCAAAATCTTACAAAGGTTAGATAGACAAGAATCAAAACATGCACCATAGACCGAAAAATCGTCCATAAAAACTTCAACCTCATTTTCAATGAATTCAGAAAAGATAGCCATCATGGCTCGTTGGAAGGTTGCTTTGGTGCATTGTATAGACCAAATGGCATCCTACGATATGCGTAAGTACCATAGGGGCAAGTAAAGGTGGTCTTTTCTTGGTCGTTTGGGTGGATGGGTATTTGGAAGAAACCAGAATAACCATCGAGATAGCAAAAGTAAGAATGATTTGCAAGCCTTTCTAGGAGTTGGTCGACAAACGGCAATGGAAAGTGGTCCTTGCGTGTGGCTACATTCAGTTTCCTATAGTCGATGCACATGCGCCAACCAGTCACGACACGTGTTTGGATCAGCTCGTCCTTGTCATTCTTCACCACTGTCGTCCCTCCTTTCTTTGGCACCACATGAACGGGACTCACCCATTTGCTATCAGAGATCGGGTAGATGATTCCTGCATCAAGAAGTTTAAGAATTTCTTTTTTCACTACCTCTTTAAGGGTTGGGTTGAGTCGTCGCTGGTGCTCTACAAATGGCTTGTGGTCGTCCTCCAACAGAATTCGATGTGTGCAGATGGTGGGGTTGATCCCTCTCAGGTCCTTGATCGAGTACCCAATCGCGCCTTTGTGAAGTTTGAGCTTCTCCAGAAGTTTGGCGGTCTGCTCGGGATTCAAACCTGCATTTACAATCACAGGACAAGAGTTGTTTGGACCTAGGAATTCATACCTGAGATTGGCTGGAAGGGGCTTGAGCTCAGGAGTTGGCTCAGTCTGGGCTCCTGCACGGTCCGTGTGAGTTACACTCGGCCCGTGTGGAGTGGTCGGATTGGTCTTGTCCGGCCCGATTCCCTCCCCAAGTGCTGGACTCACACGGCCCGTGTGAGTTTTGTCCGGTCCGTGTAGATTGGTATCCCAGATCATCGTTGTCGCCCCGCTGCACAAATGGGTTCCACCTCGCCTTCTTTATCCTGTAACTCAGACAAAAAATCAAGATGATACCTTAGCGAGCCGTTGACTTGCTCCAGGAGGTAATTTTCGGCTAAATCGTCCAGGCATTCTTCGACCACTTCGATTCTGAAACAAGACTCGGCTGATGAGGGGTATTTCATGGCGCGGTCGATCTGGAATCGCACCTTGTCGTCCCCAATGTTCAAGGTTAGTGTGCCGTTCTTCACGTCTATCATTGCACCTGCAGTTCTTAGGAAAGGTCGTCCCAGGATGATGGGGACTTCCTTATCCTCTTCCATTTCCATAACAACAAAATCAGCAGGTATGAAAAACTTACCAACCAGAACTGGTACGTCCTCCACTATGCCTAGTGGTAGGCGCACCGATGAATCTGCTAACTGTAGGGTCATCCGGGTGGGCTTGAGCTCTCCTACCTCCATTCGATCAAATATGGTGCGTGGCATGAGACTCACGCTTGCCCCTAAATCACATAGAGCTTTCTTGATCGTGGCTTTCCCTATTGAGCATGGTATGGAAAACTTACCAGGGTCCTCTAGTTTGGGAGGGAGCTCGCTTCTTAGGATTGCGCTGCACTGTTCAGTCAACTTCACCGTCTCACGTCCCCCCAAGCTTCGCTTGTTGGAGAGGATGTCCTTGAGAAACTTCGCGTAAGTCGGCATTTGAGTAAGAGCCTCGGTGAATGGAATGGTGATATGCAATTGCTTGAGAATATCCACGAACTTCGCAAATTGATCATTGAGCTTAGTCTCAGCTAGCCTTCGAGGAAATGGTACAGGTGGTCTATATAGTGGTTGTTTGTCTGATTCTTTCATTTTCTGACCTTCAGCAGACTTCTGCACGGGCCGTGTAGACTCTGTGCGGTCCGTGTCATGCGGTTTCTCTACCTGTACGGGCCGCGTCAAGTCTGTGCGACTAGGGCTTTCTGCAAGTGGGGTATCCGACACGGACCGTGTATATTCTGTACGGTCCGTGTCATCAGCAGGTGGCGCGGCTGGAGGTGCATAGCGAGTTCCACTGCGCAGTGTCACTGCTTTGGCTTCTCCTCGAGGGTTGACCTCTGGTTGGCCAGGAAGCCTGCCAGGTTGTTGCTGGTTCGAAGCGGTTTGGTACCCCATTTGCTCCTTTTCTCTATTCTGAGCAGCCAAACCGGCCAGTTGAGCATTCATAGCCTCCATTTGCTCGAAGATCATTTGATTCATCTTCCCTTGCTCGTGCATGAAGTCACTCACCATGGGAGCAACGTAGGGCTTAGATGGGCCAGAATACGGTGCACGGTTGCTTGGGTTGTTGCTTGGGTTGTTGAACGCTGCATTGTTGAAGAAGTTGCGATTGTTGTTGTTGCTGCCAGAAGCATTGTTGTTGAAGGGTGCAGGGTTGTTATGTTTCCACCTCCAAGCTTGTTGATCATTTTGGTCCTTTGAGTATGATCGGTTGAAAGGAGGTTTTGGAAAATAGGATGGCTCATTGTTGAGAGAATTGACTTGCTCGGGTCCTTCATCCCTTTGCGCGAGTGGGCATTGCTCATACAGATGCCCCTCGTCCCCACACATCACCCAAGATTTCGGTTGTTGCTTGTCAAGCGCCTTGACGCTCATCTTGTCGAAAGCTTTTCGCATGGCGTCTAACTTGGCCGAGAGAGCAAGTGATTTGATCAACCTCACTCGGCCGCCTCCGGTTGTTCTAGAACTTTCGCGACCGGACCACTGTTGGTTCTGAGCCATGTTGTCAATCAGATTAAACGCTTCGGTTGGTTCTCTTTCCGACAGAGCCCCACCTGCAACAGCATCAACAGAGGTACGAGTAGATTCTGTCAGACCATCATAAAAAGTTTGAATTAAAAGCCAGTCAGGGATACCATGGTGTGGACAAGAATACTGCAGTTCCCTAAACCTTTCCCATGCCTCATTTAGGGGTTCATCAAACCTTTGCTTAAAACTAGTCAATTGGGTTCTTACCTTAGCAGTTCGTTTGTGAGGGAAAAACCTAGTCAAAAAACTTTTAGACAGTTCCCTCCAAGTGGTAATGGACTCTCTAGGCAATGACCCTAACCATTTTTTAGCCCTATCCCTAAGTGTGAAAGGAAAAAGTGCAAGTCTAATGTAATCGACTGTTGCTTCAGTGGTTTTGATTGTGGTGCAACATTCGAGAAAGGTCTGGAGGTGTTCATGTGGATCCTCATGGTCCAAGCCGTGGAAGGTGTTCTGCTGAACAATGTTGATGACTGCTGGGGCAATGTTCGGCATCTGCCCCACGACTCTTGGAAGTCGGATTGCACCTCGCACGTCTCCAGCTCTTGGTACATTGTGCTCGCGGAGGGTTCTGGGCACGAAGTTTGACATCTCTTCTTCCTGGTCTGAAAGTTCTTGCTCGTGTTCACTCATGGTTGATCTGCCTGCAAATCCTGCTTGAAGTTCGGTTTGCACGGACCGTGTGTCTTCTGCACGGTCCGTGTTGTTTATCGGTAGTACTGGTTCGGAGTGCACGGACGGTGTAGGGGTTACAAGGCCCGTGTCACTTGTTGTTGCAGTGAGCTGAAGAGGACGAGAAGGATCTAGACCAAGTCTTCTACTCCTCAGGTTGTAGTCACCCGTAGGGGGTCGTGTAAAAGCCAGCCTTCCTGCAATGGAGAAAAACAAAATAAAGGATACAAGTTAAAATCCAGAATTCAAATAAAAGAAGCAAAAATCTAGAAAAACTAAATGATGCCGTCCCCGGCAACGGCGCCAAAAAACTTGTTCGCACAAAAGTGTACTACAAAGTTTTAGTACAGCAAGCTGTACCTTTTAAACCTCGATTCTACTTCTGATTCAGACTGCAAGTGTACAGTCCTATCGTTGGTAATATCGGGTGTCGATCCACAGGACGGTTCAATAACTTAACTAGATTTTGACCTAATTTATCTTCAAACTAGAAGTGTTGAAAAGGGTTTGAGTTGGTTGAAATTTTGGTTAACAATATTATAAGGTTGCAACAAACTAAACTGGAATTCAAAACTAATTTAAAACAAGCGTTTCCTGGGTTTCTGATTTCATCTCGCAACTCGCCTCTTGCTCGACACGACCCGTGTACTCTCGTACACGACCCATGTCACACGGCCCGTGTAGTATCCTACACGGTCCGTGTCGACTCGAGTGAAACCGCAGCTTGTCCGGTTTTCGCCGATTAATTCTGTGTAGGATGAACTGACCATACCTGATGTTTCTAAACCTCAACTCTCGTTTGTTGGCTGAATAAACTCGATAATGGAAATACAATTCAATCCTCTTAGGGTTCTAACCTAAACTCTCGTTCGTTGGTTTGAATGGCCTAAGTTACTTGTTTGGTTTACTAAAGGTATTCAACATCTCTCGATTGCTGAAAAGTTCACCTCTCGGCTACTAATTAGTCTTCCCTCTCGGTTCATCGACTTACCTCAAATACTTGGGTCTGGTTGAAAGATCAAATTGGACGCAGTACCTTGTTAGACGTGGCCTAGCCTAATGGTAATAACCAAATGATAATCAAACAACGCAGATAAGCAATTAAAATCATACACAAACAAGCAAACACGAAATATCACGCATAATCAAACAACTAGCAAGTAAACGAAGTATTCGACTACATCATGTTCCCAAGAAACTAAAAAATCTACTCAAACATAGTTCTCAAAACAGAAAAACAAATAAAAGATAAACAATTCATGACAAAACCGAAAATACGAAGAAGATTTGTCGGAATTCTCTCGATTTCCTCCTCTCTACTTCGTCTCCAAGTTAGTTGTTGTCGAACTCCCTTAGAAATTCGTCTCCGTCTGATTGTCTCCCTGTTCTGTTCGAATTGATGCCCCTCTGGCCCCAGGGGTCGTCCTTTTTTACTCCATAACTGTCCATCTTTAATTAGGCAATAATCTGTAAATTTAGATTAACTGCCGGATTTGTCTGACACGGTCCGTGTGAGATGTTGTACGGACCGTGTGCCTGTGTCTCTTGTCCGGGTCGTGCAGCGCCTGTGTAGGGGGTCGAGTAGGGTATGACACGGTCCGTGTGATATGTTGTACGGCCCGTGTGGCATGTCAAGATTTCCAGATTTCGCCCTTTCTTCGCCCGTTTCCTACAATAAACAAACCAAAGCGCAGCAGTACCATATTCTATAGATAATCAATGTAATAAACACGATTTTACAGTTTTGGACACAGGTTTTGGTACAAGATTTGGTCGGAAATGTAGCTAAAATAACGAGATATCAGGCGCCCAGTGGCAGAGTATAACAATGAATTCCTCGCTTTGTCAAGGTATGCAATGGATGTGCAGAATGATGTGGTAAGATACCATAGGCAGTACTTGGATGGATTGGATGGTGGGATATCGATGATTGTAGATACCCTAGTAGCTACTGAGCTTCAGGCTATGATGGATCATGCAGAGCAAGTCGAATTGCATAGTAAGAGGAGGAAAATACAGATGACTGAGAGAAATGTCAAGCAGAGGGAGGATCAGAACAGGTAGATGGGGAGGTCAGGGGGAGGGTCGTCGGCTGCTAGACCCCCTCCTAGGCCGATTATGGCACCTAGTCCCCCTCCCAGACAGACAACCACACCTGGAATCCAATCGGGTTTTGCCCCAATATGGTGTCGTTCATGCAATCAGGCACATTCTGAACAAGAGTGCAGACGTCGCAACAGTGCATGCTTTATATGCGGCAGCATAGAGCATTGGGCGAGAGAGTGCCCGAAGGCTGCCTTGGGCTTTCAGAAGGAAAGTGGTTCTGGAGGATCGGCCGGCCGTGGGCAGGGTGGACCATCATCCCGTGGTCGAGGTGTTCCACAGTTCAGCGGAGGCAGGACTGGAGGACGAGTGTCTGCACATGCGCTTGGGGTATCAGGGGCTGCACGTGATACGTCAGCGACTCGATGTGAGGGTGATGACAAAATATCTCCTGATTCTCAAGCTGACGTGATGACAGGTATACTTTCTATATCGAATCATGATGCTTATTGCTTGATAGACATTGGGTGTAGCCATTCTATTGTATCGAAGGCTTTGGTAGAGAAATGTCATTGGCCAAGTGAGACGGGTAACAAAGTCCTTAGTGTCCAAACCCCTTTCGGCTCTACTGACCGAGCAATCACAATATGCCGAAACCGAAAAGTCAGAGTTGATGGAAGGGATCTTGAGATAGACATGCTGGTTATGGATATTATGGGGTATGACGTGCTATTAGGGATGGATTGGTTGACAAGACACGCCGCGACAATCGACTGTCCACATCGTAGGATTTGTTTCGCGAATTCAAGAGGTATGTCATGCATGCTCAAATGTAGAAAAATTGGGGGGTTAATACCTTTTATTTCAGCTGTGGAAGTTCGACATCTGCTCGATTCAGGGTGCAATGCATATCTGGTGGCAATAGTTTTTGCTACTACCGAAATTCCTGAGATTAATACTATTCCGATGGTGTTAGAGTTCGTGGATGTGTTCCCGGACGAGATAGTCGGACTACCACCCGAACGAGAAGTGGAGTTTGGCATAGAATTGATACCTGGCACAACACCGATTTCTAAGACTCCGTATCGCATGGCTCCTGCAGAGTTGAAAGAACTCAAGGCGCAATTAGAAGAGATGTTGGAAAGCGAGTTCATTAGACCAAGTACATCCCCATGGGGTGCTCCCGTGTTATTTGTGAAGAAGAAAGATGGGACTTTGCGGTTATGTATCGACTACCGCGAATTGAACAAGGTAACAGTTAAAAATAGGTACCCGTTACCTCGAATTGATGATTTGTTTGATCAGTTGCAAGGATCTTCAATTTATTCCAACATAGACTTGAGAACAGGGTACCATCAGCTAAGAATACGTCCGAGTGATGTAGAAAAGACAGCCTTCCGTACTCGTTACGGGCACTATGAGTATTTGGTCATGCCATTTGGGCTAACGAATGCTCCAGCTGCATTTATGGACCTTATGCATCGAGTGTTCCATGATCTCTTGGATTCTATAGTGGTGGTTTTTCTTGATGATATATTGGTGTATTCGCGATCACGAGAAGAACATGAGATACATCTACGAATAGTGTTGCAAAGGTTACGAGAGCATCAATTGTTTGCAAAATTTTCAAAGTGTGAATTTTGGCTTGATAAAGTGGCGTTTCTGGGCCACGTGATTTCAGGAGAAGGGTTGGCAGTGGATTCAGAAAAGATTTGGGCTGTGACTGAGTGGAAAACACCAGAGACAGTTACAGAGATTCGTAGTTTTCTAGATCTAGCGGGGTACTACAGACGATTTGTACTCAGATTTTCACAGTTGGCTGCTCCTCTTACGAAGTTGTTGCATAAAGGTGTGAAGTTTGAGTGGGGTGCTGCTCAAGATCAGAGCTTCCAGGAATTGAAGGATGGATTGGTGTCTGCACCGGTTCTTGCAATGCCAATTACTAACAAGGAGTATACGGTCTACACCGATGCATCTCGCTCGGGTTTGGGATGTGTATTGATGCAAGATGAGCACGTTATTGCATATGCATCTCGACAGTTACGACCACATGAACAAAATTACCCAACGCATGATTTGGAGTTAGCGGCAGTGGTTTTTGTATTAAAGATTTGGCGACATTATTTGTATGGGGCAAGATGCCATATCTACACAGATCACCAAAGTTTGAAGTATATTTTTACTCAAAGAGAGTTGAATTTGAGACAAAGGAGATGGTTGGAGTTGATGAAAGACTATGATCTGGACATTCAGTATCATGCAGGCAAGGCGAATGTGGTAGCAGATGCGCTAAGCAGGAAGAGTCAGATAAATCTAGCATCTCTTATCACAAGTGAAGTACATCTTCTCGAAGAAATGCGAAGGATGAATTTATATGTTGGCACATCTCGAGATTTTGCATTGGAAACATTGCCTCGATTGATTGAAAATACAACTAGTGCGGGTACCTCCACATTTGCGTCAATTATATTGGCTGCGGTTGAAGTTCGGCCGGAGTTACACGAGCGAATCCGAAGAACACAACAGGAGGACCCACAATGTCAGAAGTTTCGAAACCATTCTGAATCAGATGACGGCTCCCCATTTCGTCTCCATGAGGATGGTATTCTACGATTTAATGACCGTATATGTGTTGCTAATGATTCAGAGTTGAGGAAGTTGATTCTATCAGAGGCACATGACTCAAGATATACCATTCATCCTGGTGAAGTCAAGATGTATCAGGATCTGAAGCGATACTTTTGGTGGCCAAAGATGAAGAGGAATGTTCAGAGTTATGTCGAGAAATGTCAAGTTTGTCAACAAGTCAAAGTCGATAGGCGAAAGAGGGCAGGGCTACTAAAACCCCTTGAGATACCCGCACATAAGTTTGAGTCAATTACCATGGATTTCGTGACTGGTTTCCCGAGAACGGTCGGGCAATACGACGCCATTTGGGTTATAGTGGATAGACTGACCAAAATTGCACATTTCATCCCCCTTCGGTCTGATACGACTGGAAAAGAGTTGGTCGATTTATTTTTGCAATATCAATTTAAATACCATGGTTGCCCAAGAAATATTATCTCTGACCGAGATACTCGTTTTACCTCGCATTTTTGGGAGAGTTTTCAAGAGTCCATGGGTACAAAGTTAAGGTTCAGTTCAGCACATCATCCGCAAACAGATGGTCAATCCGAGCGGACGATACAAACGTTAGAAGATATGCTTCGATCCTGTGCTCTAAGTTTTCGAGGCTCTTGGATCAACCACTTGTACTTGGTAGAGTTTGCATATAACAATAGCTACCACTCAAGTATTGGGATGTCACCACAATAAGCACTTACGGGACAGCAGTGTCGTACACCGTGGTGGTGGGGACCCACAGGTACGTATTCACCTACCGGACCTCAGATGATCCAAGAAGTTGCTGAAAAGACGAGGGTTGTTTTGAGTCGGCTTAAATCAGCTCAAGAACGACAAAAGAAATACGCCGATGTTCATCGAAGACCGTTAGAATTTCAAGAAGGAGATCATGTGTTGCTTCGAGTTTCTCCCGTTAGAGGCGTGCATCGGTTTGGTGTTTCGGGTAAGTTAAGTCCCCGGTACATTGGACCCTTTCAAATTACGCAAAGAGTTGGCCCTGTGGCATATGAGCTTTCATTACCTCCTGCGTTGGACCGAGTTCATCCGGTATTCCACGTGTCACAATTACGCCGGTATGTGCGAGATCCATCTTATTGTATTGATCACTCCGACTTGCACGTTCAAGATGACTTATCCTATCAAGAAGAGCCAATGCGGATATTGGATAGAAAAGAACAACAACTTCGGAGTAGAGTGATCAAGCTTGTTCTTGTACAATGGGGACGCCATTCAGAAAAAGAAGCGACATGGGAACTCGAGGCAAATATCCGTGAGAAGTATCCGGAACTATTCGACAATTCAGGTACGTATTTAAGTTCAGAGGACTGAACTTTAATTTAAGGGGGGGGAGAAATGTTACGTCAAGAACAAAATAATAATAATAATAATAATAATAGAATATCCAGAAAGAGCATTTTGATCTAAAACGTTACCAACGTTTTAGAAAACGTTATAACGTTTTCATCGTTCTTGAATTTCTGTGAACTTTTCTTCTAAAACGTTATAACGTTTTGTCAAACGTTACAAAACGATCTTCACTGGAAAATCGACTGACCAAAACAGCCAGTTTGGAATTTTGAAAAGAATTAAAACGTTATAACGTTTTGTAAAACGTTGTAACGGTTTCAATGATTTCGGCAGTTTAGATAGTTCGTTTCTCAGTATTTTTACAGGCATAAAACGTTATAACGTTATGAAAAACGTTACCAACGATTTCATCTCTAAAAGAACAGTTAAGATTTAATATTTTGGGTCCCTTTCTTTCTCTCTCTCCGACCCTTCCCTGTTTTGCCTCCTCCTTGCGTGGTCTACCCAAGAGAAAGAAAAGAAAGAGGGAGATCATATTCTCCCTTGAAAATCCATCAAACAAATTGAAGAAAGAAGTGGAAAGATTGAGATCTCCCCAAAATTTGCCATCTAGCCCCACTATTGGTACTTGCTTTCTCTCTTTTGCCTCTCAAAAATCTGAAATTCAACCCCATTTTCTAGGGTTTGCTCGAATCTGAAAATTTTTGTATAAATTGTGAGTAATCTACCTCCATTAAGTTTCCATGTGTTAATTTAGTACTTCCTTTCTCAATGTCACCTAAACCGCGACTTTTTCGTTAGGGTTGATTCCAAATCCGAAATTTGGGGAAGAAATTTTGATTAGTTTAGTTCAATCCGACCAACCAAAGTAAACATACCAATTGTCGAACAAAGATTAAAATTAATTATGTATGATTGAAATAGGTGTAGGCTCGATTGAGCAAGAGTTTGCGGGACCTTTCGAGGCGTCCGGATCGTAGGCCCGTGATACGGTTTTCGTAATCAGGTGCGGGGTTCTTGGACTTGTTTGATGTTTCATTTTCAGAAATTAAATTCTCTTTTTCGATTGTCATGTTGTATGCTTGATTGTTGCATTTTTGACGGATTGCATGATTGATTGTGCATAATTAGAATTTTGTGAATTGTTTGCATAACTCAACTTGGTTAACACCAAATTGTGTGATATGGTTGATTTGCATATTCGTATGGTTGTCATCTTGATTGTGCTATTATGATTTGTTTGTGATTGAAAGTCACCACCAATTGATGATTATGGAATTATGTGACTTAAATTACAAAGTCTGACCCGCTGGGCGAGCAGACGGAATTATGTGAATAAAATTGCAAAGTCTGACCCGCTGGGCGAGCAGACGGAATTATGTGAATGAATTTGCAAAGTCTGGCCCGCTGGGCGAGCCGACTTTGATCCCAGGAACCTACTGGCCTTAGGTGATTGGCCTTCATGGTGTCCCAGTACCGGTTGGGACGAGGGGTGGGTGACTATATGTGTGTGATTGATGGTGATTGTGGGTGACTTGTGTGCAATGTCTATGGCTCGAGGGCATTACCCTATGTGGTAATGTATTTGAATGGTCAATTGAGTATTACGACATTCTGAATGATTTCATGTGAATTTTCATTATATGACTTGGAACCAGACTTTATTAATGGTTAAGCCAAAGCACTACAGATGAGTGTCAGATAAAGGGCCCAGCTCGGTGGAACGTCTGTAGGTGCCAGTATCCCTACAGACAAGGGTCAGAAAAAAGGTCCAGCTCGGTGGGACATCTGTAAGTGCTACCAGCCATAATAAGATAAGTTAGGCCAAAAATGTGTTTGTTTGAACGTCACCTTGGAAATTCCATAAATTGTATTTCATTTGATTATTTGTTGTCGAGCATGTGCATATACTTATATATTGTTATAGAATAGCTAATGTGCTTTGGTATGGATTTTATTTTTGAACATGGAGTCTGATTGCAAGTCCAATGACTCGATTGTGGCAAATTCGCACTGAGAATTATATTCTCACCCCCACCCCTTGGGTTATTTTATAGATTTTGGGCGCAGTTGATCCTGGAGAGGCACGCGAGTAGTAGGCCTTGATAGATAGCAGCCGACTACCGTAGTTGTTATCTTGGTTATTTGACTAGAGATGTATATCTATGTTTTTGGTTGTATAGTTCTCTATGTCATACCTTTTTGTTGGTATCCCTACGAGATACCTTGTGTATGTTCTACCTTTACTAGACACTTTGTACCTGGACAATTGTATATAAACTTATTGTATGTCTTTATTTTGATGTGATGAGTGAGTTTTAAATGGCCTTGTAAGCATACAAGGTGTTGTATGTTTACGGCGGGGCTCTGTCACTATTTATGGCCGCGGGGTGTGACAAAAGTTGATTGTTCAACCATCACCAGTGAAAATACGAAATGAATCTCTTACATTTGTAGAACATATACAGGGTGACATTTGTGACCATTTATATATTTTATAGTTATAATTGATGCATCAACTAGATGGTCACATGTATGTTTATTATCAATTCGCAACCTGGCGTTTGCGAGATTACTTGCTCAATTTATTTGATTAAGAGCATAATTTTATGATTATTCAATTAAGAATATACGTCTAAATAATGCTGGTGAATTTGTTTCTCAGATAATGCATGTATATTAGAATTGATGTTGAACATCCTGTAGTTTATGTTCATACATAAAATGAGAACATGTTATTTTGAATGCAGCATAATTAATTCGCATCAGGCCAACTAGTTATAATAAAACTTTCCCTTTACAATTAGTTTTTGGTCACATATCTAATATTTCTCATATAATAATTTTTGAATATGCGATATATGTTCTAATTGCTCCACCACAACGCACTAAAATGGGAACTCAAAGAAGGTTGGAAATTTATGTTTGATTTGAATCTCCATCTATAATAAAGTATATGGAATCAATGACATGAGATTTATTGACGGCTAGGTTTGCCGATTGTCATTTTGATGAGTCAATATTCCCAACCTTAGGGGGAGAGAAAACAAAATCAGCTGGAAAAATATATTAGTATGAATTATTAGTATCTCATTTTGATCCTCAAAAGATAATTCATTTGCAAATATTTACTAATCAATTGCCAGACGCATTTACTGATTCAAAGAAAGTGACCAAATCACATGTACCAGCTTCTAATGCTCCAATTAAAGTCGATGTTCCTGTTGGGCAGACTAATAAAATTATAACACGCATGAAGCGTGGAAGACCAATCGGTTCCAAAGATAAAAATCCTCGAAAAAGAAAAGGAGCAAAGAATGAAAATGGTCAAGTTGAGGATATGATAATTTTAGATAAAACTCCAGAAGAGAATCAAATTATAAGTAATGTTGGAGTTCCAGCAGAAACTCAGGTATCTGAAATTCATGAAAATGAAGAGATCTCGATAAATTATATCATGAATGAAATAAGATGGAACCGAGATGAAATTGATATCCATGATATTTTTGCAAATAATATAGCGCTAAATATAATAAACAGTAAGGATCATGACCCGAAGTCTATTAAAAAATGTCAACAAAGAAATGATTGGCCAAAATGGAAAGGTGTAATTGAGGCAGAATTAAACTATCTTAAAAAACGAAAAGTGTTTGGACCTGTAGTTCCAATACCTAAAGGTGTAAAACTAATAGGATATAAATGAGTATATATGTGAAAAATAAATGAGAAATGTGAAATTGTAAGATATAAAATGCGGCTTGTAGTCCAAGATTTTTTTTGTTGCAAAAACATAGAATTGATTATGAATAAACATACTCACCTGTGGTGAATGCAATAACTTTTCGGTATATAAATAGTCTGGCAGTCCATGAAGGACTTGATTTGCACCTAATGGATGTTGTTACATCATATTTATATGGCTCGTTTGATAATGATATTTATATAAAAATTCCTGAATGATTTAAGATGCCTGAAGCATGTAATTTAGGTTCTCGAGAACATTATTCAATTAAATTGAATAAATTTTTATATTGATTTAAGCAATATGGATATAAAAATGTTACCTTTTTGTATTTTTGTGAAAATGTATGAAAATGATTTTATTATGATTGCAATCTATGTCGAAAGATGAAACTCCTGAAAAGCTTCTAAAATAAATAATTTATTTAAATGAAGAATTTGAGATGAAAAATCTTGGGAGAACAAAAACTTTGCTTTGAGAAGTAATATTTATATACATCGAGAAAAATATATTACATGTGTATTGAAAGAACAATCGATGAATAATTATTTGGTCCTGAAGAACCATATTTTAGAGCAATATGAGCACTTATATTTTTGTTGGACATACAAGACCTGATATATTTATTATTCTAGCAATACATGAAGCAAACCGAGAATGTGTTTGGTTAAGATCTGTGATTCAATACATTCATCAAACATATGGCTTGTCTTATGGAGAAATGATCATGACGATCATATATGAAGAAAATATTGCATGTATTATTCAAATAAAATAAGGATGAAGTTATTAATGTTCAACAAATCCATTCAAGTGAGAATCTGGCAGATTTATTCACTAAGGCGTTCCTTACGGCAATATTCGAAAAGTTAGTTCGTAATATTAGAGTTTGCCAACTTAAAGGTCTTGATTGATGCTCTAATGAGGGGGAGTTAATATGCACTATATTTTCCTTAACCATGGTTTTTTCCCACTGGGTTTTCCGGGTAAGGATGTAGTTGCGTATTTAGTAGAATATTGTACTCTTTTTCCTTCACTAGGCTTTTATCCTATAGGATTTTTCCTAGTAAGGTTTTAATGAGGCATATTCTTATGAATGAGCATCCAAGGGAGAGTGTTATGAATATATTATAAATGTGTGGATGTCATTCATATTATAACTCTCAATATTAATCCTCATTCACTTCCCACTACCCCACTACCATTGAAATTCAGGTCCACTACTATTTAGAATCCATTCTCTTATTTATTATTGTAATGGCTTTTCATGTACAATTTGTAGCCCATAAATAGACATTGTAAGCTTGTATTGTAATACATGAGAAATATATAAATAAAGAGATTGTTATCTTTTACATTCTCTCTTATTATTTATGTTTGTTTATCTTTATTTTATAACAAATATAAAAATGTTTCAATCAACAACGTCCCATTAACCCATAATAAATCTCGTTCATTTCTTATCACTGGCAAAAAAAACAAAAACAAAAATGGATGTCACATCTTTTATATCTACATGGCCCACAAAGCATTTATTTCTGGTCCGACATTTCAAGACAACCCAACTATACCAATATTTGCTATAACTCAACCATACTTACCTTTTTTCTTCATCATTGGATTGAGGCCCATATGAAGGGGCCAGAGGAACACAGAACGAGTGCAACTCCTGGACTGGATTCAATTCTTTTGGGGCATGGTCTTGCAATGTTTTCTAAGACTTTTACGGATTTTGTGCCCAAACACTGGATGACACTGTTTTTTTTTTTTTACTCTTCTAAGAACAATCCAAAAATATCAAACATATCATATATATAATTGTTTTTTGTTGTTGGAGAAGGTGGTAAAAAAAATGAATGAATTTGATTGCAAAAAAATAAAGAGAACATGATATATATATCTAGATAAGAAAATTGAATGATTTTGATTGCATAAGTAATGCAAGACTAAATATAAACAAAATGTCAAATGGTTTCTTAAAGACAAAATTGAATAAATCTGATTGCAAAATGAAAAGTTGAATAAGAATCATGTTTAACACAGTTGACTAAAAGATTACATTTTGTATGTGAGATGCATTTATGCATGTTCAAAATCTAGTTCAAGATGCAAGTTATTAAATAATTAAATCATAACGCTAGCCTTGCTGTACTTAAATAAAATGAGAACATATTTTTTTTTTAGAGCTGCTAGTAATTAAATTAATTAAAACATTTTTTCTGAGGGAAGCACATGCATGACAGCATGAGTAAGAGAGGCTGCAAAAGTTTACTAGATCATTTTCGTCTCCGGTCTGCCAATTATACAGAATAACAAATCGTTTTATATTTTCATTCATATATACAAATATGAGTGGGGCTTATGATAAAAACGGTTTGGTGAGCTTAACTCGAAAATTTATTGAATTACCTTCAAACAACGTATTGAAAAAACTGATGTACTTCACAAGTGATGCGTGTACATATAAAATTTTGAACTTTTAAAATTCATTTAGTACAAAGTCAAGCTATAAAAAACATAATGGTTTATAAGTTATTTTAATGCATTCATTTTTATTATTTTTTACCGTTTGCTTCGTAGAAAATGAATTGGAAATTTTAAATTTTTTGAGATAATTAATAAATTTAACATAAATTTAGATATCTAGCCATCATAACTTCTATATTTAGATATTTCCCCATCCAATATTCAAAATTAGTTATTTCCCCATCA